>CAIGQZ010001469.1:2855805-2866448 GCA_903798205.1 Danio tinwini | reverse complement strand
CACACACACACACACACACACACACACACACACACACACACACACACACACACTCACACTCACACTCACACTCACACACACACACACTTTGAGCATTTGACCTGTTGGCATGTTCGTGAGGTAAAGTTTCCTCTCCTCTTGGCTGTTAAAAGCGATACTTGTGGATCCAGACACAAGCGTGCCTGTGGTGCGAGTTTATTGTATTGTATTTATACTTTTACGGATTACCTGGTAACCGCGTATTATGTGCATATAAACTGATCCGCGGCTGTTTTTCCCCCGTCACTCATGGGTGAACAGCGATTTCGTTTCTAAAGCCAATTGCAGCCCTTTCTGTTGAGCGGGTGAAGACAATAGGGGTGTAAGAACTTGCCAGCACTCAAAAAGCAAGCAGGATAATATTTACATTAGTTTATTTGTTATGAATGCTCGTGCTGTCTTCTGTGCATGTGTTGGGAGTTTTGTCTAAACATTCACAAAGAGAGTTTTTTTTTGAGCAGGTAAAACTAAAGGTACAGTTCATATATATTACTGCTCGTATTAAAGGACAAAATTGTATTACAAATAATATATAAATATAAACATATTTATAGATTAATAAAAAAAAATTCTTGTGTTAAAAAAAATCTAATTATATATGGAAAGCATCGTCAATGCACCTTAATGCACCGAGATATCGAATTGAACCGAATCGATGGCATGATAATCGTAACCGAACCGAACCATGAGACCAGTGTAGGTTCACACCCCTACTGCACAGGCTATTTTTTCTGAGTCATTGCATAAGATATGAGTCACTTTTAAAAGATGATGTAAGTGAGTCGTCAAAAAAAAATTCTTACAGTCACAAAATCAGATTTGACTATCTAAATCTGTAGTGTAAATACAGCCTTAGAGAGCAGTAAACGGGAGAGTATTACAAACATTTAATGTTCCTATTTGCTCAAATATCAAAATAAAAACTCCACGATAGTGTTTCCATGACTTTCAAAAACGGGAATTAATTGCGTGAAGCTGATAACTGCAGCCAGAAGAGAGAACAATATCAAATTTACTGTTGCTGCATTACAAGCACTTCACATAAGCATTAACTGTTTTTTGTAATTTGATGCAAAGTTGATATGTGATACAAGGTATAGCTTTATAAATTTGATTATTTAGATATGTTTATTTAAAAAATCAAGATAGAGACTGTTAAAATGTGTCATCGCCATCTTGTGAAAAGGGTATATGAAGATGGTAAGTAAAACAATAGATCTTCTACATGTACCTCCAAAAGATCAGTTGAAGCAGCAAGTGGACAGACTCACCTTGCTCATTTTGCTTTTGCTGTCAGCAGTGAGGAAAGACATGTTGTTGATCTCATTCATGACCACAAAGTTCTGCTCCTCTCGCTTGAAATTCTATAGAGATTGTAATCAAATTGTTTTTTAAGAGACGAACGAAAATGTGGAAAAAAACAAGAGAGGAGAGACAAGAATTAAAAGAAAAGGAGATAAAAACAATGACGAGCATATCTCTGCAAGCACCAACTAAAGGTCCAAGCACAACTGAAGTTAAATGATGAAGTAAGCATGTCAGGGAGCAATAACAATAATGAGTAATTAAATGCATATTAAGAAGATTTTATAAAATGGCTGAGAAATACTAAATACAATTCATTTGATTTATTGATCTGACACTTTTTTTAGCCAATAGGTGGTGCTGTTAACAAATTGTTCTGGTGTTTTTGACAACCCAAAATTCTGATTATGTACCCCATATACATTTCTGAAGAGAGCAAAATTCGTCCCAGGTTCTACGTTTTGCAGTTTTTGTTTTCACGAATCCACGAGAGGGTGCTGTGTATGCATTTTCAGATCTCAAATTTCTCTTGTGAGTGCAATTCGTGCCTGCTTTTCTCTTACTCACTGACCAACCGACCAATCAACCCACCAATGCCCTAAACCGAACCAATAGTGTACGATTGACCCGCACATCCCCCACCTAAACTCAACCGCAATGTTTTTAAAAGCAATCCAGAAAAAGAAAAGCCAGATTTGACCACATTCTACCCTTGTTATTTACTTGTTAATTTTATTTTTTAGCTTTTGTTTTTGTCCTTCCCTCTCTTGAATCATTCTTCACTGGACTCAAACCACATTGTCGCAACTCTGCCCTGCATCTCAAGTCCGCCGACGTACACATCAAGCTACCGGACAAAATGGTAACAGCGGAAAAGCTGTCCATATGGAGGTAAGCTGCCAGCTGGTAAGCGAGAAATGGAACGGCATCATACCATCCTGTAGCGTTCCTTTTAAAGATGAAATGCAGCCATACATAGCTCTGACTACATAATTCGCGATTTCCAGGAATGTATATAGGGAATGTATATAGTTCCTTTGTATAAGTAGCACTTGTGTGTATTGCCTTTTTTAATGTTGAATAGCTAAATGGCTCCTCAGTTGTAAGTCACTTTGCACAAAAGCATTGGCTAATTGACTAAATGTAAATGTAAACGTAAAGACAAGAAAAAAACAAGACATGAGAAAAAGACATGATATGAGATAAGACTATTATAAGAGACTAGATGAAAAGAGACTGACACTAGAGAAAAGACTAGAATTCAGTTTGATTAAAGAGATGGAAAAATGGATTTACGTGCGATTTGGACCAGAAGATGAAGACTTCTCCAACCATCCTGAACAGGTCCTCAGCATCAGGGTCAGGACATGTCAGCCATCTTGCCCTTTAAACAACAAAAAGAGCCCAATTAGAGAAGACCTCTCCAGAATGATAATCTTATTAAAACTGATCATAAAAGAATCCTGCAAATGAGCGATACCTGTTGTTGTCCACATATCGGATGAGTAGCGGGTAAAGAGCGTACAGATCTCTGCAGAGCACAGCAAATTCATCTCGAATGGTTCCTCCCTCACTGTCCACCTCTGTCTTACCCTCCATACGCAACTGCTCCTCCTCCGCCACCACCTTTCCACTGCGTTTCTTTAGCTTCTCCATGGTGGGGATGAAGTGAGACTTGAGCATCTCTGGTTTTGCTCTGCTCACGATTGGCTGAGCAAACACTTTTAAGAAACATCAGGAGGAACTATGAGTAACTTATCAGCTTTAAGTTGAGCTATCAACTTATTTGCACCATCAAACCAGGGGACTAATTTATACAATTTGCATTGAAACCTTCCAAAATACAGTACAGTAAAATGAATTTAAAGTATGCTTTTTTTAACAGTATGCACGTTTTAGCCGTTTTAGTTTTGATGTATAGTTTTGATGTATAGTTTTGGACTGATCTCCTGGTGTAACTCTGTATGATTGGTAACTCTGTATCTTTGGTCCTGCGTAAAGTTGCATTGCTCTGTCATCTGTATGATTATTGCCATATTGGTAACCGTCTTTTTCTTAACTCAATATTTTGTGCCTCTTACAGTATATCTCAGACCACAATAAAACTGCAACGCCTCTAGTCCAATATTAATGTATTACAGATTCCATGTTTAGCTGCCCCTCACCTGCCAATCTCTTCATCCAGGATGCTTCATCAATACCCAGGTTGTTGACGACAATCTTCATGATGCTTCCCAGGAGTTGATTGAGTTGTTCGGAGGTGACGTCGGTGCACAGACAGCCTTCTTGCTCTGGGAAGTTCTCCAGTCCCCTTTCCCACCAGCGAGGCAGATAGTTGCAGAGCATGGGTAGGGTGATCTCAATCACATGGGGCATCTCTGTGTAGCGGGCCCCAGACTCTGCCAGATGCCCGATATCTTTCATCAACACGTCCAGCTCAGGGATGTCCAAGCACAGCTCCTGCACTTGACTGGGAAGACCCAGGACTAGATCATAGATAAAAAGAGAGTTAACACAGGAAAAACTGAGGCTACAATACAATAATAGAACCCTGAATTTTCCTAAATATGTGTATATTTCAATCTAAAATCCTTATTTTATTAAAATAACTGAGTATTTCCACCTTGAATGGCCATAATGGTCAAATTGACCACATTTGTTTTAGCTTCTGTTATGCTTTATCCTGTGCTTTTCAATATCCATGCACCTGTTGCCTACTTTGTTAACCAAAAAAATATTTTCTGAAAGAAAAAAAAAAACATCACTTTACTTCACACATGTCTTTCAAATAAAAAAAAAAAACTTTTATACTGTAGTGAAAAAAACTTTGCTCTCCTGCTTGCCAGACAAAGTGATGCATGCATCTTTTGGGCACTGTAGTAAGTCAGACACAATTACAGGCTATGTTACAAAAAAGACTGTATTTTTTGGGTAATGTCTTAAGATATTAAGAAAAACATCAAATTCTTGAAGAGGCAGTAGAATTGACAGGTGTGATTGAACTATTGCAGTCCAAATTCAAATCATTGGAGAGGTTTTTATTTTACCCGGCCTGTCCTCCTCCCCGGTTTTGATGTATAGTTTTGGACTGATCTCCTGGTGTAACTCTATGATTGGTAACTCTGTATCTTTGGTTCTGCGTAAAGTTGCATTGCTCTGTCATCTGTATGATTATTGCTATATTGGTAACCGTCTTCCTCAGACTACATAAATGCAGGTTGCCAGATTGAGGACATCAACAAGAGTGATCGTGTCTGACGTACAAGCCTTACAATGTAAGCAACTAGGCTAATGTTTAAGTCTGGAATATGTACATTATTTACTAATTAAAAACCACCTCATGTGGATTTCAATAACTCTAAATCTGCTTGTCATTTCATAGGCTGCTTCTGTCTGTGGGAGTTTACATTTTCAGCCGCAATTACATATATTGAAAAAGCCATCAAGATTGAAATGAAATGCGCTGTGGTTTCTAACAAGGCAACCCATTGTACCAGAATATAATTGGTAACGTGGCAGTGGGAGGGTTATAGAGCAAAAAGAAACAGAAATGTGCGCACATCTAAGAATCTCAAAGGCAGGTGCTCGATCAAAAATAAACACAGTTGCAAAAGATCCAAAGAAAATCGGCACACTGCCACTTTAGATCTCAACGTTTCAACCTACATGGTCTTTATCAGGTGATAGAGGGTTATAGAGACCAAAACAAAGGCATTTTCATTTAGAATATGAAATAACTGACTAATAAAGGCAACCCAATGTGCCGAAATGTAATTGGGTAAACTGGCAGTGGGAGGTTATAGAGACCTAAACAAAAACATTTTCATATAGAATAAGAAATAACTGTCTAATAACTAACTTTTTAGATAAACAAGTAGGCTTGGAGAGTAACAGAATACATGTAAGAGTGTGACGTAATCAGGATACGAAAAATACATAAAAAATGTATTTATTATCATGTAGCTATTAGATGTTTGTATAGCCTTTACATAAATAGATTTTCAAGACTGTATTACCAAATTATGAGACACAGTTGCGTTGTTTTAAAAGGTTTTACTCTTTGATATATATAGTTTAGGTTTTGTTGTTTGAAATGTTCATTTCAAGTAGAATTATACCTGACCATAAAGCCTTTTGCAAAGAAATCCAAAAGTAGTCAGATTACATACTTTTACAGGTTGGTGTTTGGATTAAGTTACTGAATACTGTTTTGATTAAGTCATTTGTAACTGTATCGGAATACATTTTTAAAGGAACCCTCCCAAGCCTGTGACAAGTATGTTCACTTAGCATGTTTCTTGAATAACTGCAAATATATCATGGCTATGCTTTAGAACAGTCGAAAACTTACCTACAGCATCTTTAATTCTAGAATCTCAACAGAAGCTTCAAATGTAAATATGACATTATATACAGCCCCCCTGTTTATTTTCCCCCCAATTTTTGTTTAACAGAGAATTTTTTCTCAACACATTTCTAAGTATAATAGTTTTTATAACTTATCTCTAATAACTGATTTATTTTATCTTTGCCATGATGACAATAAATAATATTTTACTAGATATTTTTCAAGAGACTTCTATACAACTTAAAGTGACATTTAAAGGCTTAACTAGGTTAATTAGGCAGGAAAGGTTAATTAGGTAAGTTATTGTATAATGATGGTTTGTTCTGTAGACAACTGCAAAACAAATTAGCTTAAATAATTAGTTTTTTTTCCTTAAAATGGTTCTTAAAAAAATCAAAACTGCTTTTGTTCTGGCCGAAATAAAACAAATAAGACTTTTTCTGAAAGAAAAAATATTATCAGACATACTGTGAAAATTTCCTTGCTCTGTTAAACATCATTTGGGAAATATTTAAAAAAGTAAAAAAAAAAATCAAAGGGGGGCTAATAATCCTTACTTCAACTGTATATGAATATATAAAGTGTCAGAATGTGGCCATTCTCGTAGTTAAAGAAGTTTCAGTGCTGTTCTGCTAGTTTCAGTGTTAAAAAAATGTGTTGGCTGATTGCATTGACTGTTAATGCAATATGTTTTGAGTGAGTTACTGACTTGTTCTCTCTCGTGGGGTTTTGGTAGTGTACACAGAGTATGTGTTGAACTCATTGAGGTTTGGCTCCAGGAAGGCAACAGGCATGGCAGCAGCAAGATGAGCCAGACACTCTCCTAGAGCTGGTCTTTGGCTGTGTGATATCACATTACATTATTCATTAATATATATAATAGTGTAAAAATGGAACAGATGCACATGCACAAACAAAGCTGTTTCCTTACTTCTCTGCATGAGGCGTCTTTACGGTGCCCAGGGAGTAGATACTGCACATGATACGGTAACAGGAAATCTGCAAGTCATCCACTAAGTAATGGAAAGATGCATAGATGCAAAATAAGGGACAGTGAGTGATGACAATTTTATATGTACATATAGCACAATTTTAAACAGCTTTCATTGACAAATGTGCTTTTCAACAAGTAAACAGAAAGGGAAACAGACAACAAATAAGTTAAGGAACACTTTCTCACAGCCAAATGCCTTTGAAATAAAAAATGTCTTCTTGACAGTGGTAAGGCATTCATTAGCCTTACACAACAAATCCTGATAGGAGGAATAAGGGATCTTTTAAACCAGGGATGGCCAAACTTGTTCGTAAAGGGCCGGTGTCCCGCATATTTGAGTTCCATCCCCAATTAAACACACCTGAACCAGCTAATCAAGCTCTTTCTACAGTAGGTATACTAAAAACTTCCAGGCAGGTGTGTTTATGGAAGTTGAAGCTAAACTATGCAGGACACCGGCCCTCCAGCACAGAGTTTGGACACCCTGTTTTAATCCGACAGAAAGTCATAACGTTTAGAGATTTAAACACAAAAAGTAAACTTTTAAACTCTAAAATGAACAGGAAGCCAGTGTGAAGAGCATAGAATTTGATTAATTAACTCCTTTTTTTGTCCTAGTCAGGAGACGGGCTGCTGCATTTTAGACAAGTTGTAACCAGGAAAGGGGTGTCTGGCTAAACCCATTGTAAAGTGAGTTACAATAGTCCAGCCTACTGAGTGCACCTTATAATTTAACTACAATTATTAGCATATTCTTTTATCTATTGAATAATTACATCTTTACACAATTATTATTTTATTTTAGTCATAATTGTTTTTTTACTATCAGCACTCTTAATACTTCATATTAGTGATACTTATTTAGGCCATTTTATGATTGTTATTTGACCTAATAAAAAAATACCATTAAAAATGAAATGACATACCATTTTCATTGCTATTTTACTAAATTACATGTTTACAGTTATGGTGCTTTTTATTTTATTGTTATTTACTCATTTGAATTAAATTATATCAATAACATGTTTTGTTATTTTACTTTTTACTGTTTCAGAAAGGCAATTTTTGTCATGTTAAAGAATCATTAAACTACATTGTACATGTAAATTGATAATTATTTAGTTTTATTCATTTTTATTGCTATTTAGTTAAAATTTTAATGTGGTTATTGTTATTTTACTCTTTTTTTAAAAACATGTCAGTCAAGTCAAGTTTATTCTAACCTAATTTCAAGAGGATCTTGTGCTTATGATTGTTCACTGCTGGTCCCGCATCAGCTCACGATTGATTCACCATTTAGATGATTCCTTACTTACTATAAAGAACCAGCGATTTCTTATCTCAGTATTTTTGTCTTGAATAATTCCCCCTACTCCTCCTCCCTTCCAGATAGGTGACACAGCAGCCCAGTGAATTGGCCTCAGCAAGAATGCCTCTGGTTAAAGCCCCTACTAAACCAGTTGACATTTCTGTGTGGAGTTTGCTCATTCTTCCCGTGCTTGTGTGGGTTTTCCCTGGGTTCTCCGTTTTTTTCCCACAGTCCAAAAACACGCAATCTAAGTAAATTGAACATACCAACTTGATACCATAGCCAAGCTCTTAGCATGTGTACATCTCTCCTTAGCCATCTGATATCTGTCATTAGCCAGAAATAAGTCGGGGGAGTACATCGAGATGTACATGAGCTTAAACTCTACTCTCACCCTGCAAACGAGAGGGAGCCCAGGGCTCGAGGGACTCATAAGCTCAGGGCTCTCTCCCAGGACAGCATGCCAAACAAGCTTTATTACCAATCATCAGCTAAGTGTAAACTCTTGAAATAGCATTTTCAAATATTAAAATGTATGTACTTATTTTTTTCACAGTTTTAGCAAAATTGATTTTTTATTTGTACTATACTGAAGCACATTATACTGAAATGGATTCATAGAGAATTGTTGATTTCAATGATTACTCTATTTAAATATTTGAGCATTTCAGATGCAGTTCTATGTGTCATCTGAAATTTCCTTCTGAAGTGAGCAGGTTCCTGTGTGTAGGTTCTGTAATTTCACTTTTATGGCAAATAATAGGTTTCTTTTATTGTGTTAAAAGTAAAATAACTGAACATAAACATAGGAGGCTGAGAACAATGCTCTTTTTATAAGAAATTTTCATATGGCACTTTTATGACACAGTTTATTTTTTGCATTTGAACTCTTCATTTACAGTATGTATATTCTGTTAAAAGCTTACGAAAATAACTCACACATGACATCATCTCCAAACTGGTGCTGGGCGATGTGGTCGAACAGGGAGGTGAGCACTGGCAGAAGTGCAGTGGTGGTGTAGCTTATGTTCTGAGATACACCTTTCACCTTTTACACATACACAACAGGGAACAATCTAATAACTTTAGCAAACAGCCCATTAGAAACCCTCAGAAAGAAGCACTACATTTCTCTATATATCTGACCTGGTTTTTGGTAGACACTTTTCCTAATTTGAGGTTCTCAACCATCTTCTCAATATCATCGGCAGCACTTTCAAAGAACGAGCGCAAGCCAGCCTTCACAATCTCAGGTCCAGATTTCATCACAGTCCTACAAAACAAAAGACAACAATATGAGGATTGAAAAACATTACATTTGAAGCAAAAACTGTGTTGAGGTGTTACAATCAAACTTAAAAATGTAGTTAAACAGAGAGCACATCATTACTGAAGATTTCTTTTATCCTTTGAGTATTAAATTTCAGCTTTTATCACCAAAAAGAGGTTTTAAGCATTCCCAAGTAAGGAAGATATGTGTATCAAATGTGATTAGTGCTCTTAAACTGCCCTTAACATGTAAAACATTAGGATTTCAGTATGAGTAGGGTTAGTTGTTATCATATCTTTTAATGTGATTTCATGTAATAATGTTAAATGCAATTGTGTTATGTGTTGATTTTTTATGTGATAAATATGACATTGAATATAATTTTGCGAAAAAGATCCACTTGTGTATAATAAAAAAAAAAGTCATAATGCATGTAAACATTAGTAAATACACTGTAAAAAATGCTGAGTTCCACACAATCGATTTGTGTTGGGACAACATGAAGGAATCAAGTTAACGTTGTCCTTTTTACATTTAAATGGATTGAACATAAAACAATAAAGTTGTCCCCCTCAAAAAATCAAGAACGATCAAAGAACAAACAGCAAAAGTGTCTTTTTTTTTTTTTTAAGTGTACAGTAGTCAGCAAACATACCTGGCATCCAGTGAACGGGAAAGAATATGAAGACAGTTGACCACAGCTGAGGCATCAGTGCCTGCACACACACACACACACATACACATTCATTCTTATAATTTAAACTAATATTAGCCTCAAATGTGAACTGAAGCTACTATGCTACAATATATAACACTGATGTAGCATGAAGTGGTAAAATTAAAGCCAAAGCAGATCATCTTCTAAAGCCACGTTTGCACTTACTACATTTACATGCACACCAATAATGCAGTTTTAGGAATATTGCTAGTAAACTTCATCTTATGTTTCATGTTACATGTTACTTTGATCAAAATATTGCAATTAAGTTCAATCATCATAGTCAAACACATTTACATGTGTGTCCAAAGTCAATGTTTAATGTGTGTTCTGAGTTTGTCACAACACAGAAAAATGTGTTATTAACCATCCAGACCATCTATTATTCATTATCATTAAACACAATGTCTGTGTTTCCGTCCAAAGATGTGAATTAGATTTATAGAATAAAACATTTTACATAAAACATTTGCAAGTGAAGCATAGTTTCCATCCAATAAGCAGTGATAGGAAGTGACGATATACAAATATTCTATTACTGTAATTTTCTGGTATCAGTATTTTACTTCACTATTTATTTTTCTGGCAACTTTTTACTTTTACTCCTTTCATTCATTCATTCATTCATTCATTCATTCATTCATTCATTCATTCATTCAT
>CAIGQZ010001469.1:2841637-2851764 GCA_903798205.1 Danio tinwini | reverse complement strand
AAAGAAAGAAAGAAAGAAAGAAAGAAAGAAAGAAAGAAAGAAAGAAAGAAAGAAAGAAAGAAAGAAAGAAAGAAAGAAAGAAAGAAAGAGATAAAACCAAAGAACACTCAGAGCAAATAAATACAGTTATTAGAAATGGAAGTACAAATGATGTGAAACGTTAAATAAAAAAGGGGATGATGGTGGAAAAATGAAATGTGCAATCAGGCCATCATGCAGGATTCTTACCAAAGAGGGAAACCCTGTGTCTCACCAGACTGGCCAACTTACAGAAGATACTGAGATAGAAGATACACAAAAAGAAGAAACAAATAGGGGTGGAGGGTTGAGAAAGAGAAAATGGCATGAAAAGGAATAAAAGGGTGAGGTTAAGAAGATGGAAAAGTAGGAGTAAAATAAAATAATGTGAACCGTTGAAGATAAATTTAAAATAAAGATGAGGGGACCAATGGAAAAACATTTCAGGAGGAGGCAGAGAGAAAAACCACAGGCAGGAAGAAATGTAAGGGGCAAAGAGGATGTGACAAGTCGCAACATCAAAACTATTGTAACTAACATTATTAAACATGTTCTGGGTAAGGTTGCACCAGCAGTTAATAAGTACTTAATTGCAATGTAAAGTTTACACTAGAGATTTACTAGAAACTTAATTCAGTTCAAATACTCACAGCATTGTTACAAGTCTATCTGGTGATCAGTCATTACCATTGATAAGCATTTAAAAATTAAAACTGCACAGTACATGAGACATTTCCTACATGCAACATGCTGGTAACTTGTGGCTTGCAGCGTTAACCCAGAAACAGACAAATGTGTTGGTTCATTAGAAACAAGTTTTGTTCAGTGCTGTTTTATGCAAACTAACAGATATTATTAATATGACAAAGTGTAGATGCTATGTTAATAGCAGGTTAGTGTTGAGCACTATTTATAGCATTATTGCTGTGTAGTATAAAAAAATAATCAACTATAATGAGTGACTTGTAAGGGAAACACTCTTTTTTGAATGCTCTATGACAGGGGTGCGCAAACTTGATCCTGGAGGGCCGGTGTCCTGCGTAGTTGAGTTTTAACCCTAATTAGACACACCTGAACCAGCTAATCAAGGGCTGTTTCTCAATATGCGTTCTTCAGTGATCTTGTGTTCTAGTGTAACGTCATCATCAACTGCCAAATTTCAATTCCAAAACTCAACACTGCAAGAATGGAGGACGCGTGAAAGTTCCTGGATGTGTTCTTGATATCGAGGATGCGTCGACGCAGACTTTAGTGCAAAACTCTCTTGAGAAGTCCCAGAAGTCATTGCAACTGAATAAAGCAGGTGAGAAGCACAGCGTTTTATATAGATTTTGTTATTATACAGTAGTTCAGAGATAGAACTTATTCATCTCAGGAGTTTCCCTAAATGAGACGGTGTATGTAAACATTACCATGAAAATCTTAATAAAGGCATAAACACATTAAGGGTGTTTATTTGCTGAAATTCGTATTAAAATCTGTATTATTTGTATTCTGCAAAGTGTATTTGTAAGGTTTTTGTGCATGTTCTTTATATTGAAAAGGGAAAAATCTATAAAATCACTGTATGAACGCTGTAATGTTTAAATATTTTTTTTGTAAAAAATGTGTGACGGTCATGTGACCATCAGGAAGAACGCAGCATCTCATTCCTCAACGGATGCATTCTCTTTTCTCGCAGTTTCCCGAGTTCGTTCTTCCAAGGTGACTGGGCAAGACCAGTCTCCAGAAGAGCACGAGTCCGTTCTCTGCATTCTTGGAATAGAGAAACAGCCAAGCTCTTTCTAGGTATGCTTGAAACTTCCAGGCAGCTGTACTGAAGGAAGCTGGAGCTAAACTATGCAGGACACCTGGCCTTCCAGGAACAAGTTTGGACACCCCTGGTCTATAATCTGACCTTATGTTGGAGAACACATTATCAAATGAAAAATATGCATGACCCTAAAAAGATTTAGCAGATTATTGACACTTGTACAACAATGGTATTTTAATGACAATTTCAATTAGTACCACAGTAGCTGAGGTCAAGACAAATGTGAATGATTCTGTTTTAACACTTTTAATGGTCAATTTTCGTCAAATTTGTTTCATTGAAATAATATTAGTGACACAATTTTGACAATTATGTTTATGCCATATTTATGACAGGTTATGCTGTCTTGTTTTGAAATGTAGCTAGCAGACCATGAGTACTTTGTAAAGTAATCCAAAGTCACATAATATTTACATTGAACTTCAGTGATCAAATAGAAGCGTAATAAGTTAGTGAGCAGAAGTTGCTGAAATGCACTGAATTTCATTTAACCTTCTAGCTTGTTTATCTCATGTTACTTCTAGCATGAATACAACTTTACTAAAATATGATATTACTCAAAACTAGACTATGTTTTAACTTGCAGAAAGCTGGTGCAACCGACCTCTGAAAAAAAAAACACACATTTAATTGAATTAAAATACTTAAGCAAAAATGCTGATCTGCAGCATTACCTAGCAATCATCTCCTTCTCCTTGTTGGATGCGTGACCACCACTGCCCAGCACTTTAGCAGGAGTGGACAGGAAATACAGGCAGTGGTTCTTAAAGTACTGGTTTATCAGCGGAAGCAGAATCTACAGGAACAGAATATAAAGAGAAAGAGAAGACTGTGAGAGGCTAAAAAGTCTTTCAAATAATTCCCACTGAGCTCTGTTTTTATTCAAAATCAACTCATATGCTGGTCAAAGGTGTCTCACCTTGGCAAAGAATTTAATCTCCTGTTCGTGTGGGGATTTTTCAACTCTTCCACTGCTCACGACAGCCTCTGGAATAACAATCACACAGAAGAGCCATCAAACACTTCTTTTTCATTAAGAGTAAATGTTTGTGGATGCAGTTTTAGTGAATGTATACAGTACCAAGATGAGCAATAAACTCCTGAGCGATCTCCATCCACTTCAACAGCTTCTGCAGGAACCCGTAAGCAAAGCGTTTCTCAATGGAGGAAATCTCCTGCTCCATGTCTTTCAGACCCCTGATAAAGGTCAGTGAGGAGAAACAACATAATGTGAGTTCATAATTTTATGTTAATTCACCATTTCTTAAGGGGATCTATTATGCCCCTTTGACAAGATATAAAATAAATCTCTGATGTCCCTCTAATATGTATGTGAAATTTCAGCTCAAAATAACTTTTTGTAGTTTTTTGTTTGTTTTTCAGTTTATTCATGACAGCTTGCTTTTGTATAATGTTATTATTTGTATTTATTATATGCACATTTATATTTGTTTTATTAAAAACAAGCTTAGATTTTCCCACCTGTCAAGTTTTGGACCATATGGGGTATATGACGTGTGTTTGGATATACAATAACTTTTTTGACCACACTTCGTTATTATTTCTTATTTATTTGTTTGCTGGAAATTAGAAGTGAATTTAGAAATAGTTTTGTAACAAATCTTTGCGCTTAACCAAACTAAATTAAATATGTAGGCTAATGGATGTCTTCAGTAAAGTGTGTACACCGTTTTCTTATCCATGAAAGCAAAAAAGAGAAAAAAAAGAGGTTGAATTGAGGAGGCTCGTTCTTTATCCTTGCGCTGCAGATGGTTTGTTTTCTCACTAGTGAAGCGTTCAGTTTTTCACTTACAAAGTGCGCCATGTAAATAGCAAATATGCCATGGCATGATGCAAATGACTCTTAAAGGGAATGGGAAATGAGACTTTGATTGGTTTATTCTCAAAACACACCCATAACTCATTAAGTGAATACGCACAACCCTGTTAGACCATGCACTGGGCCGCAAAATGTATGTTTCTATCCTTAAAATAGCAAAAGTGGACTCGGACACACCCTTAATGCTTTTGCACCATGCGCTTTAGACTTTGAGCCTAGATCATTAAAATAGAGCCCTTAAAGTTTGATTAAAAACATGCTGTTTTGTTGTTTGTCACTTTAAATTCAAATGAGATCCTTCTCCTAGCCCTCTTTTCAGAAAAATGTGGCGCTACAAATGCATATGCTGCTTTTTACCCAGGAATGTTTACTCTTTTTCCTTCAGATGTTTTAAAAAGTAGGCCAATAGTTTCCCAAAACTAAACAGTATAACAAAATTAAACAGTATAACGTTAATTAAAAACATAACATTCTGCAAGTAAGCTGCATCTTTGTCTGGACCATGATTAACATGCAGCAGTTGCATCGAATCAAAGCTTTACTTTGTTTATGTAAAGAGATTTCTTGAATTTGTGAAACTTATTTGATTTGGGGTTTGTTTTAAAATAGCATTATTATTTCATATTCACTCCCACTCACTTTCCTTTGGCTTAGATTTATGATTTATTAAGGTTTGCCGCAGCTGAAAAAACTACAATTATTCTGGCAAATGTTTTACCGTCCAGCCGCAACACAACATTGAGAGTACACTGACTCGTGGACCCACATAGACATACAGTACATTCTCCCATACTCCCACACACACACACACACATACACTACGACCAATTTAGTTTATCCGATTCAACTATACCGCATATCTTTGGACTGTGTGGGGAAAGTGGAGCACCTTCACAAAGAAATGTGCATCAATAATAAAAGAAAAAAAGAAAATGAAATTGTGAAATTAAAATAGTGCAACAAATTAAAATCATGAGTTGATTGAATCATTACAGTCCTTCTGGACTGTTTATTTGGTTTTGCACATCACCAGTGGATCACCTGGTTACAGCATATCCATTCAGCTGGAGGAATTTGAGCAGGTCTTGGGCTTTCTCCCTGTCTCTTGCCTTCTCTTTGGCCGTCAGTGTATCATAGGGTACCAGCAGAGGATGAGTTCCACCACCTATGAACACAAAAACCCACAAAAACTAGTAGATAGTCCATAACATAACATGGATATCTTAAGAAGATGATATCAGATATACATTCCCGTCATTATTTCATTGGTTAACAAGCCAATCATACCCTTGGCTTGTAGCTCCATTTTCTTCTTGCGGCCCCAGGTGTTGTGGTAGTTCTCTGCAAGCTGTTCTGCCATGGACTGAACACAGAAAAGTAAATTAGTAAGGTTTTTATAATTTTTTGGTTGCCAAAGTTTCATACAGTCTTACACAGAAAGAACATAGATAATATACCTGTAGCTCTCTGGACAAGGCCATGCCTATAAGGTCCACTGGCTGAGGAGAGTATCCTTGACTAGGATCATAGGTGGCCTGCAGGAGATAGATACTTGTGTGATATATTATGGAGAGCGTTACAACAAACACCTGACAATGTAAGATTCAGTTTTTATACAGGTTATTAGGTCACACTTTATAATACGGTACACAGAGTTAATTTTAGTTAATGTATTTACTAATTTGAACAAACAATTAAAAATACACATAATAAAGAGCCCCTGTTATGGGTTTTTGAAATTGACCTTCCATGTAGTGTGTAACACAGCTCTAAGTGAAGTGAAATATCCAGCTTAAATCTGAAAGTGGACAGCATTTAAAACTATTGATTCATCAAAAAAAAGAGTCGACTCATAGTGGTTGGAATGAATCGTCTTGATAACGAATCTTTAGCTGTTTCGGCATGACGTCGATATGAAACATAATGGTTGCGCGCAGACCCTGCAAAATTTAAACCTGCGGCCCCGCCCACTAACACAGCAGCAAAAACAAACAGATCCTGAAGTCATGAGTCATGAAGACGCTGTGCTTACCTGGATATTATTGGAAGTGTGAGGAAAGAAGTGCTTCAGCATCTACATGCTTACAATGAACTTTCAGTACACAGCTCATGGATTAGTTTCTTCCTCCATTTTGTTACACCAAATTATGTGATCATCCTATTCTGTGACCCTAGGCGCTGTTCTCACTGTTTGGCTTGAACTTGCTCCCAAGACAGGCAAACAGCCTACATACTGTCATGTGAATGACAGCCCACATTTAGCACTCAATGGCACTAAGCTGTTTGCATTTAAAGAACATTAAATTTTTCTGTGTGAAATACAAGGGATTTTAAAGATACTAGTATTGAACAGTTCATTCCAGCGCATTCACGTGAGAGTGTGTATGCTGTGAGAGCTAGTTCAAGCCAAACAGTGAGAACAGCCCCTACTATGGTCACAGAATACGATGGTCACAGAATTTGGTGTAACACATGCAAAATAAGGACAGTTTATTAGGTACAAGTCAAACAAAGGCAAGCTGGGCTTCGGACTGGTGCACAGCACTGGAAAGGTGATGGAAGCACGCAAAGATAGCTTGTCAGAGAACAAAGGAGGAGCAAAGCAAAGCAGAGTACAGGTAAGCCCTGAGAACATGATCTACAGCTGAGAAGGGAAAAAAGCTCCAAAATGAAAGATAATTAATGAAATCAGACCTGGCCCATGACACATTTCATAATGTATGTAAATAGCTGCCTCCTTGTTTTGTCTAGATTGTAAAGTATGTATTTAATTGTGTTGTTTCTTGTAACCGCTTATTCTGTATCAGGTTAACTCCTTATATTTCCATTTTGCGTCTAATGTCACATTGAAAACGTGACGCGTGCTGCTTTGTTTACGGATTTAAATGTGTTTGTGGTGTTTAACTGCACTGCTTTCGGGGATGAGGTGTCTGAATAACACTGTTGAGAACTGGGTACCGTTTACTGTGGTGTTAGTAAGTTTACTATGAAGCGTGTTTCGGGCGTCCGCTGCGATCGGATCCTATATCAATGTTGGTGACCCGGGCTTGATAAACCGCTCTGGACATTTTATTGTCTCGCTCTGAATGCTCTCGACCAATCGCAACAGATTGTCATCGGTCCAATCAGTGCAGAGGCGCTAAGGAGGTGTTTGGGAACAAATAAATCGCTGAACAATTCATATGGGAGTCGCTGGGATAATTAGGTAAAAAAAAATGCATATTATAAGACCATGAAAGTGTTTTTTGACCTTGCATACAGATCAGCCTGTTGTTGGAGACCCATAAAACCGAAATATGACCCTTTTTAACGTATAATAGGGGCTCTGTAAAATATTTATTTCTTTTAATGTTAATTAGAAAATACAGTTGTTCATTGTTATTTCATGTTAACTCATGGTGCGTTAACTAACGTTAACAAGCAAGGTGTTTGATGTTAATATTAAATCTTGAACTATGCTTAATAAATGCTGTACAAGTATTGTTCATTGTTTGTTCATGTTGGTAAATACATTAATTGACATTACCTCTGTGCCCAGTATTGGAAGGTGTTATAGTTTTATATTAAAATAGTATACTATTTTATTTTTAATATATTTAAAGACACTGAAACATTCTATTGTTGGGAGGCATTTGCATTGAATATGTATGTATTTTTAAAAATGACTTTTCGTTCTACATTTTCTTCATTTATTCATTCCTTTGGCTTAGTCTCTCTTTCAGAGGTTGTCACAGTGGAATGATCCACCAAATATTCCAGCATATGTTTTACACAGCGGATGCCCTTCAGGTCACAACTTAGTGTTAGGAAAACCCAATCACACTCATTCACACAAACTCATACACTACTGACAATTTAGTTTATTCAATTCACCTATACTGCAGAAATAAATTGTGAATATTAAAGTTAAACGATTAATCATGACTAATCACATATAAAATACAACACATATATTGTGTGTGAATGTATATATACATAAGTATACATAGTACACACATATACATTACATAAATACACACTTTAATGTTGTACCTGACTAGTCACAATTAATCTTCAAACAGCACTAATGAATTTATATTATCATTATGGGATGGATTGACAAATATAGATTAACCATATATTACAGTTTTTCTTGAATGCTTTGATGCAGCCGTCAACTGAAACTCCACATTTTCAAAACTGTTAACACACATGCCTAAACAGTGGCCCTCATGGTCAATGCACATACCGTGTCAAAACATTTAAAATATGCAACAAAAGCTCATTTTTTGACCTTCAAACAATACAACTTGCAAACAAGTATATGAGCTCTTTCAATTAATCATTTCACAATGGACAACAAAATACAGAACTCAGTGTGAATCACTGCACCATTGCTTGCCATTGTAGCCTATTGCCCATGCCATTTGTTGTCTTTCTATTTGGGCTGTCAAATTTGCCTTTTTGCAAAGAATTGGATCCAGAATAAGAAATGCTTTGATCAAATTTATACTGAATTCATGACATTTTTCAAACTGTGGCTGAAAACTGAAATACATTTACTGTAAAAAAAAAAACAAAACCGACAAAAGTAATAAAATACTGTAAATATTAGAGAAAACACATGTAAACCAAAATACAGTCAAATCTATTGTGAGTATAGGACATAGCCACTATTGACCTCCTCCATCCATGCTGGCACAGAACAACAGACCTTCCACTGTTTTTATAAGGTTTGCGGACTGATTGCTAATTGAAGATTTGTGTAAAAGTGTGTCAAACCAGTGGTTCAGTGATTTCTTACTGATGTTGGTAGTTTCTAATGGTTAGGAATAGATGGTTTCTGTTTGGTGACCATAGCTAAAATAATGGATTTTGGACTGCTTGAATAACATCTGTGTTTACTGTTCTGAAAAATGTTGGGGAAAATGTGTCAACCCAATGAGAAAGAGTTTACACATTTGTAAGACATGTCTTCTGCTCTGATGGGATAGTGATGATGAAGATCAGTGAATCCTAGTTTCACTGAGTGTGTCTTAGCAAAATGAGAAAAACTGTAATGCAATTGCGTGATAAACCCCTTAACATTTTATCAGTCAAAACATTTCTATCTGAATTCTGAATTCCTAACATTGGGTTCATGAAAGATTAAGTTCCTGTCTTGTTCGTCTCTGTTACCTGTGCAGTCTGGGAGATCTTCCTGGTGGCCTTCACCTCAGTTTTCACCTCAGTCTCTCCATCTCTGGCTTTCTCCAAAGTCCATTCCCATGCCAGCATGGCCTTGATGGACTCTTTAATGGGCCAGCGATAGATCTCCTTATCCTACAGAAAGCGAAATGGGGGTTGATCTTGACAACAACTTATAAAAACAAAGCCGACAGACACGGCATTGCATCAAAAAGCCATCAGACCTTTTCAGAGAAAGTTTTATAAGGCCGCAGCATGGGATGAGTTTTGGCATTCTCATCTAGAACCTCTCCATATGTCCAGTTGTTTTGGATCTGAAAGACGGAAACCAAAAGTTACAAGCTGCTCCCCAATGCCACAATGCTTTTGGCTTTCACAGATGAGCATAAGTGCTGATGCTAACCTTCTCAAAGGCCCATTTATCATGAGTGTGCTCAGCATATTTGTTAATGAAGGCATCAAGTCTCTCAGGAATGATGGTGCTGCAAAAAGGAAAGAAGCGTAATTATTCTGTTGGTGCTGTTCATTTGAATAAGAAACTGCAATTGATTTGGCTTATAGCAATGAGTCTAAATTGCATGTAATCACAACTGTTATAATAATAAATAAATGGACAACAACAATAGTAATAATAAAATGGTTCCCACTTTAAGCTGAATGTCAAATTCCCTGATATTTTTCCTAATTTTCACTGACTAAAAAGCTGAATTTACATGACCTGCCCACCTTATTTATTTCACATACAGTAAGAGCAGTGGAGCCATGGTAACTCAAACGCATACCTGCCAACACTCCCGCTTTTTCCTAGAGTCTTCCGTATTTCACACTGCCGTTTTGTTTTTTCTCCTTGACAACCCACATAATTGGAAAAACCCTGGAAGCCCACCACCGAGTCTCCCGGAATATCAGAGAAAAATTTTGGCAGGTATGCAAATGTGTCAAGACTTCCAATCTCATTCACTTCTATTTATTTTTAGCAAAAAAAAGTATGTAGCTTAATATAGTTAACAGTTTTTATCTAATTGTTTTACTATATTTATTTTGCCAGATAACAAGTGAAATGTGAAACACAGTGCGTCTGAAAACACAGCGTAGAAAAAAGATTTTTTGAATTTTTAGATTTGAGATTTTGAATGTCTGGAATAGACATTTTAAAATTCCAGGAATTCCAAAATGATATTCCAGGAATTCCACAACCAATTGCAACCATTTAACAATAATAATAATAATAATAATAATAATAATAATAATAATAATAATAATAATAATAATAATAATAATAATAATAAT
>CAIGQZ010001469.1:2795672-2815632 GCA_903798205.1 Danio tinwini | reverse complement strand
ATATATATGTAGTATAAAATTTAAAACATTAATAGTAGTATTTTAATATCATAATAAATAATATCTCGATTATATATATCACTCTCATTCCCTGAAGGAAGAAGAGGAAACGTTAAGTCATATTATGACCAATGATTCTGCTTATCAGACTAATCACTCTTATCATATACTCAGTTTTATGAAAAAGGGCCAAAGAGATTGGTGTGTGGAATCTGCACGTACTGTAGGGCCCACACTCCAGATTATCGCTGAGAAGCCAAAGTGGAATCTCTATACATTGGTCATATTGCAACATAACTCATAGTGACCGAAACTGTTAATTTGCTTTACTTCGTGGGTTGCCTAATGTGACTCTGGCTTTTTCGCCAGCATGCGCACACATCAGCACTCTTGACAACAGAGTTTTCAATTTTGTACCGAAAAGATGCAGAATTAAATGAGACATATATTGAATAGATTTGCATTTTTGATCACTTTCATGATCTCTTAAAGTTCATATGTCACATTAGGAGGAAACACAAGTTGACAATGTTTAGAAATGTTTGTTGAAATGATGGATTTGAGGAACACTGAATCAATGTTAACATAAAACTTACAAATTAGTGAGGCAACAATGATAGTCAACAATCATTTAGGGAAACACACCCCAGATTTATCAATTCATCATTCATCTGTGTATAAAAAATAAATGTCTAACAGAAACGTATAGAAAATATGCTTGTAATATAATGATGACTAGCAAAGCCATTTTGCATTCAGTGGGTTGCACAACAAACTTTTTGCAAAAATTGTTAGTTGACAATTTTGGGGAAAAGAACTATTCCCTGGAGGAATGGTAAAGTATATATTGACCAACAAGACAACAAACAATTAATAATGCAGAAAACAGCAGACATAATCCACAGTATGAATATTAAACCATTTGCTATTTAAACAAATGTGCAATTATTTTACTGTGAAGTGACTAGATAGGGGGAACAAGTAGTTTTGAGAATTTTATTTCTAATATGAGAAATGTCTCAAAGCAACTGAGAAAAACTATAAACACTGACCGCAGTGATTCAGCAGGTCATTGTGGAAATTGTTGTGGGCTTCTCGCACTTCATCTGGGACGGGGCAATCTTCTTCTTCTGGGTTGTGCTTGAAGTTAGTCAGCAGGAAAATCTACATGCATAAACATAAACAGCAATAAGTCTCTCTAAAACAGTTCAAATCATACATGAAGAAGTATATATAGATAGGTGTGTGTAATACTTGTTCTTGTGGAGGAGAGCGAAACTCTCGGGTCCTACGAGCTGTTTCTGCAGCAGACATAGTAAACGCTCTCATTAGCTCATTATAACGTTCACGCTGGTTTGACTGGATCTGCCCTACAAAATTATCAGAGTATGCCATTATGGCTTCAACTCTGTGTCTGAGCTCACAGTCACAGAAATACTGTAGAAGAGTGCACATCTGAAAGAGAGGGAGAGAGAGACATTTTAAAAGCAAGAAAACAAATCGATACATGGACAGATGCCATATATAGTCTTAACATTTTTACAGCCAATCTTTAACCCAAACACATGCTCTGTTCTTCCCAACAATGGTAACCATACAAGTTTTAGTATGGCAGAAATCCCCTTGTAAATCCCAACACAGCACAAGATTAAAGCTGCAAGTAGCAATAATAGGGACCTCGCACCCGGGCTCACTGCCTCACGGTGGCTTTATGATGACAAAGAACAGTGGACAATATTAATTTAAGCCGATATATATATAAAAAAACTGAGAAAATCACAGATTAATGCCAAACTTCCTTCTATCAGCAGGTGGCGCTATAACTGTTACTCAATATTGGCATGTGGATGTCTTCAGGAGAGGAATTTTATCAACCATGTGAATTTTCAGGCAGGTCAGACATTGCTTGGCTGAGTTATAAGCCAAACTTCACAATGTCAGCAGGTGGCGCTATGACTGTGACTCAATATTGGCATGAAGATAACTTCAGGAGATGAATTTTATCAACCATGTGGATTTTCAGGCAGGTCAGACATTGTTTGGCTGAGTTATAAGCCAAACTACCTTCTGTCTGCAGGTGGCGCTATGACTGTGACTCAATATTGGCATGTAGATGTCTTCAGGAGAGGACTTTTATCAACCATGTGAAGTTTCAGGCAGATCGAACATTGTGTGATTGAGTTAAAAGTACTTCCTGTTCCATGGCAAAGCGCTGCGGTTTGTCAGGCCACCTTGGACACGCCCCTCGGCGAAAACTCTAGATCTTTACAATATAGCATCGCTAGAGCTTTCAGATAACACCTAATAAATTTGGTGCTGATACAATAAAATTTGTGGGAGGAGTTTGTTATGCTGTAAAACACATCACTTCCTGTTGCCAGCAGGTGGTGCTATAATTGTAACTGGATATTGACATATAAGCGTGTTCAGGTCAGGACTTTTATCATACATGACATTTTGCTTGACATCTTGCTGCATTTTCACGATGTGCAGCAAGTGGTTTGCGTCTAACTACCACAGTTCACATTCATTGAAGATTAAGAATGATTAATAATTCCATATGAAACAGTCCCCTAAAAGTGACGTCGCGTCTTCAGTTTCAGGCTCTGGTGCGTTTTGCACTCACACTACAAGTGTACCGCACCAAAGCCGCACTCTTGGCACACCTCTTGCAACCATTAGTTTGCTTCGAGGTAATGATGCACAAAATAGCTTTGCCCCCTACTCGGATGGAAGTATCATTCATTCATTTTCTTTTTGGCTTAGTCCCTTTATTAATTTGGGGTCGCCACAGCGGAATGAACCGTCAACGTATCCAGCATATGTTTTTAGCAGTGGATGCCTTTCCAGCTGCAACCCATCACTGGGAAACATCCATGCACACTCATTCACATACATACACTACGGACAATTTAGCTTACCCAATTCACCTATACAGCATGTCTTTGGACTTGTTGGGGAAACCTGAGCACCCGGAGTAAACCCACGTGAGCACGAGAAGAGCATGTAAACACACAAAAATGCCATCTGACAGAGACGAGGGAGTTGCCCAGGGAGATTATCAGCATACTGAAATAAAAGTCTAAGCAACTTCCGATTTACATAGATCTTTAAATAATTTAAGTAATCTAATTTGACTGATTACATAGTTTTACAATGCAGACAGAAAGAAAGACTGATGGGTAGATGAATACCTGCAGTTTCACAGACTCTGGCATCTTCATTTGAAGTAGACCCTCCTCTGGTGCCTCCTCTTCTTCCTCTTTGGCCTCCTCACCTACTTCCTCTGCCTCCTTTTCCTCCTCTGCTTTTTCTCCATCCACCTTCTCTCCCTCCTCCTCCTCTACGGCCTTCTCGACCTCTACTCCTTCCTCTCCCTCGTCCTTCTTCAGCTCTTTCAGCTCCTCCTCTTCCTCCTCCCCAACTCCTTCATCCACGGCCTCCTCCTCTCCTTCAGCCGTTTCTTCTTTCTCTTTCACCTCCTCTCCTTCCTCCTTGGGAGCTGCTTCTTCCGCTGGTTCCTCTGCTTCCTCTTTCTTTCCAAACACACTGGGATCAATCATCTTGAGAATGTGCTTGACGTCTTCATTGTTGAAGATGCCCATGATGAGGAGAGTGCTGATGAGTTTGAGGATTGGAACGAAGTGGAACTCAACGCTGCCCCCTACAGGATCACGCATGGCCTGGCTGCCATCGAACACGGCTTCGGTAAGCATGCTTAGAGCCTGGGTCTTTAGATTCTGTAAAGAAACAATGCACACATTAACAAAGAGATCATCTGCCTACAAGTGCACCGCGAGTCACCTGACAAGGAACTGACCGTTTAGCTTCATATTTTGTACGGAATATAATAATAATAATAATTCCTTACATTTATATAGCGCTTTTCTGGGCACTTAAAGCACTTTACACATTGGGAGAATCTATGGCGGCAAATCAATGTTAATAATAATCAAGTGCAGCGGTGATGTTTACGCGCAAGGAAAGGTGAACCGCGAGTAGAGTACAGGCCTACACGTGAGGAAACTACTGCTCGCGCGCGTACTGAACTGATCCACCGCGAGGAAACGGGTACGCGTTTATATATATATATATATATATATATATATATATGTTCAGTAGCCTTTGACTACATTTGTTTTCCTTAAAATAGAAATACTTAGCTGATATGTTGCTTAGATTTACATAAGACAAATATAATGTTTTTATTTATTCTTTTTTATTATTATTATTTGTTGTTCTCTGTAAAATGATTACTTATGTTTAAATGCTAAAAACTTTTTTCACTTATTTGTAAGTCCAAAGAGAAATAGGCTATTGTTTTTTATTGTTTCATATTTTGTGCTGTATTATTTGGTTACTGAGCAGCAATAAATAACACTTTTAAATATAAGCAGTTTTCGTGCGATTTCCTGAACTAGTAGTTTTGAAATTAATGAGTAATAATCGTGATAACCGTGAAACCCTGATTATTCCTCAGATTATAATCGTACAACCAAAAACTATAATCGTTGCATTCCTAGTTCTGTGTGAATAAGCCCTTAGTCTGTCAGTTTTTGATGTCAAATCTGCAGCACTCTACTAGAGCTATGTTGTAGCTCACTGTACCTGCAGAGGGATGATGGGGCTCAGGGTGTACAAATCTGGGTCGGTGCCCACAAAGTTGATGGGGGAGAAGTGTAGCTTAGGTCTGAGGCAGGTGGTGAGACCCACTCCCGGCAGGTCATGGGCCGCCTCGGCATCTGGGAACAGTGTGATACTAAGCGTCTCTACTGTCATAGGAACAATAAACTCGCGATTAGTTCCTAATCGGTTGCGTTTGGCTGACTCCAGATGGATACTGATGAGAAGGTCGTAGTAGCCGCTGCGGAGAGGGCCAGGCAGGTACGTGTTCTCAATTGCGTAGAAGAGCTGGGATTCATCCACATGGCTGCAGAGGGCATGGGCTACACGGTTGTTGCCCAATGCACACACGGCGCAATAAAGCATCAGAGTGTGATAGTGGAACTTCAGCAGGTCATGTTGTTCAGACAGTTCCAGGATGTCAATGCACCTGTAAATGAGAGAGAACACACATCAAAATCAAACAAAAAATTACTGGTTGCTAGGTTGTTGCTATGCAGTTGAATTCTATAGTGATTTCCATGGTGTTCAGGGTAATTTCCTGCATCCCAATTTGCCTACTTATACAATGTTCTAAAAGTTTTCTGAAGACAAACACATGAGTGTGTAAAAGAAGAGTTTGAAAGCTTTGTGACATAATACAACCTCATTAACGGACAGTTATGTTGGCTAGTTATGTGCCCTGTCAATAATCTCTCTCTCTTTTGTTTACATATTTTACCCACGTTTGTAGTTCTAATTGATGTTACGTCCAACCAGTAGTGTAAAGTAACTCAAACTACTGTACATAATTGAGAAGTTTTTCTCAGAAATTGTAATGTACTGAGTAGTTTTAAAAATGTGTACTTTTACTTTTACTTGAGCACATTTTTTTTGTGCTGTATCAGTACTTTTACTCCACTACTTTTCTTCAACCTGCAGTCCCTACTTCATTTTTTTCCTGTCTATGGGGATTATAAAAGTCAGTCCTGTGAGTCCAATCAAATTGCACATAGAAGGTAAATCGCACCATAATAAACTACCTCATGACATGGGCAATTTATGATTGCAGCAAACTGTTTGGAAGCTTTAAATGAGCCCAAAAAGATGTCCAAAATCTTTACACGCATCAAACCAGAGACTGTTTAGATGCATGTCACTGATGAGAAGATGACAGATGTTTACTGTATGATGACCAAAATGGCCTTAAACACCCAGCAGCTACAAGACGTCAACATGATGTCAGATTTACATTGTACTCCAACATCATTGGGACGTTGCATTTTGTTTGGGATGAAAATTGGGCTGACATCAGAACCCAACTTCAGGCCGACGTCAATGTCCAATGGCCAACCTAAAATCAACCAAATACCAACGTCTAATGATGTTACAGCTTGAAGTTGTGTGGATATTACCACTATGACGTCTATCAGACATTGGATTTTGGTTGCCATACCTGACAAATAAATGTCAGTATTTGATGTCAGCAGATGTTGGTTAAGGATGTTAGTTCAACGTTGGATTTTGGTCAGTTTTTAAAACAACATAAAATCAACCAAATAGCAATGTCATTTGACATCGTTATTGGACAACAAAAAAACATTGTACTTGAATTTTGGTCAACTGACATCACAACCTAAATCTAACCTAATATTAATGTTTTATGATGTTGTGTGCCTGCTGGGCAATGACTAACTGCACAACAGAATGTTACGTTTACACACATCAACAAATTACATGTAAATTCATCACCTTTTACAGCATAATACTCACTACTTCTGAGTACTTTTGAAAGAGCTACTTTTTACTCACACTTTGAGTAATCTTCACAACAGATACTTTTACTTTATGTGCACTACGTTTTAAGCAAGCAATGGTACTTTTACTTGAGTATGATTTTTCAGTACTTTTTCCACCACTCATTGTGTTGCTTGCAATATTAGCAGTTAGAGTACATATTGCTATACACTTTGAATACCTATCGGAAATAGTAAACCATCCAGGAACCTAATTCTATTTTTTGAATACAAACTAGGACAGATAGTATGCAAATTGGATGCAGCAATTGTGTGTTTCTATCTGGTTGCAAGGGAATTCTGTGTAATTGCTAGGGTGTTGCTGAAAAGTAGTTACTTGACAGAATCAAATCAATTTATCGAGGGCCACTGTCCTGCAGAATTTAGTTCTAGCTTTATTCAAACATCTCAGCAAGCAAAAAGTCAATTTAGGTGATTTAGAGCTGATTTGAGATAATATTTGCAGTACAGTGGCCTTAAGTGGAATGTGAAATATGTCTACTGATGGGGAATTCATTGTGTCTTGATGAATTTCTAATGAATTTATTACTAGTATTATTATTATTAGCACTATTATTAATAGTGATTTCAGTATTATAATTATATTATGACCCATACCTGTGGCATAATTATCATTTATGTGTGCTTTGGTACATAAAAAGTCACCTTGTGTAAATGCTGTCAGGAAAGAGAAGAGAAATTAGGAGAGCAAATTAGAAGAGCAGGATGAAATGTCACAATGAGAGTAGATTTATGGAAGCAAGGCCATAAGGGCACCTGCGTTCTGTTCTGTACTCATGATAAGGCACACCTGCACGTGCGCCCACACTCATTTGTAATGACTTCAAGTACTCATGAACTTCAGCTGAACTTACAGTTGACAGCTCAGTGGTTGTTTTTTGGCTGAGTCATCACATTTGAAGTAGGAAGGAAAGACCTTAACTGGACATGGGTAGGATCCATAAAAAACCCTGAGATTCTATTGGTAGTGGACACATGAGAGATTTGAGATCCTATTAGTAGAGAAGCTAATGGAGGTGTGTAATGTGTAAATTTGGGTGGAGTATTAAGACAAAGAAGTGTATTTAAACTGTGTACTAGCCTATACTCATCAGACACTCGAACAACCTGTCTCTGTTAATACTGATGCTGTAACAATAAACTGCTTTGCCTAAAGACTTCAGAGATCTCAGACTTTGTCATTTTTTGAAGACCTTGACTTAGAAGCTTAGAAAATATTTTGCAGACCAGAATCTTTTTTCTACAACACTACCTGTATGTGTGCACTATACAAACCCTTTAAACGAACAATTCACCCTAAATTAAACATCTACTCACAATTTACTCACCCTTAAGTGCTTCCAAACCTTTCCTTATTCCTTTTTCTTTTTGTGTTGAACACAAAATATGTTTTTTAAGAATGTTAGAAACTGGTAACTATTTCCATAATAGAGAAAAAACAAATATTGTGTCAATGGTTACAAGTTTTCATAATTTTTCAAATGATCTTCTTTTGTGTTCAACAGAAGAAATAGACTCAAATATGATTGTGACAAGTGAAGGGTGTGTAAAGATGACAGAATTTTTAGTTTTTTTGGTGAACTGTACTTTAAAGTAACATTTTTCCCCCAATTTAAATAGATCTTTTTGTTTTGTCCAGCTGTACCTGTTTTCTTCAGGTATATGCAGAGCCATCATGGTGAGAGGGTCTGTACATTCCACCATCCAGCCATGCCTCTCGCTCACCCGCCCCACCACTGGACTGAGGAAGTGGTTGGGCATCCGGCTCCAGATGACAGGGGTCAACATCTGAACATCCAGCCGAGGTGGACACTGAGGAACAGGGTTCTTGCGCTCACTACGAAACATGGCTGCCGAAAGAGGCATGATATTCTATAGGATTGAGAAAAAGAAAAAGATTTAACTAAACAACTCCACGGGTTTGCTAAAATAAATTCTAAATGAAAGATGATTGGGCAGATGCGCTGACCTTGAGTTTTCCAAGTTCCAGCTGGAGCATGTTCTGGCTGCTTGGCAGAGCAAACACAGCTGGGAAGAGCTTAGTGTTGGGCTCCACCTGAGACAGCAAATACACACATACACCATGAGTTCAAAAACATTATGCACTATTAACATCTTTGAAATAAAGTAACAAAGACAGCTAAGGAAAGTAATGTAAAAACTAAATGTAAAATCATAAAAACAACCTTGATATAGGACGACATCAAAAAAACATGTCAAAAATGTGTCAATTCGATGTCAATTGACATCTAAAATTTGTGTCAAAACATCAAAAATATATTACATGACTGTTTAATGTGTTTTTTGATGCCAACGATAGGTGTCAATTTGATGTCATGTTGACATCAAGGTAGTTTACATGCATTGCATCAATGCGTGGATGTCAAGATTTTGAAATCAAATACCGATTTGCATTGCACCGATTTGGTCAAGATACTGTACAACTATTTGAAAATCTGGAATCTGAGGATTCAAAACCAAAATATTGAGAAAATCTGCATTAAAATTGCCTGAATTAAGTGCTTAGATATGCATATGACTAATAAAAAAAGTTTGGATATTTTTAAAGTAGATAATTTACAAAATATCTTAATGAAACATCATCTTTACTTAATATTATAATGATTTTTGACTTATAAGAAAAATGCATTCATACAATGTATTTGTATTGCCAAAAATATACCTGTGCAAAACAAGGCTCACCTGATAGAAAGTGTTGATCTCCTTCCCATTGGCTGTGAAATTCAGAAGGCCTGTTGCCAGATCAACCAAGCAACCAATCACCAGATCCTCCTGGCTGAACTTCTGCTGGCTGCTGCTGAACTCTCCTCCCCACACCATATAGCAGTTACTCCTCTTTATACTGATGGAGAAATAATATTTGGTGTTATGTATTTATATTAATATTATAACAATATAATATGAATACATATAATAGCAATATTCCTAAGTGATAACCACACACTTAGTTTTACACATTCTTTAAACAAAAGCAAAAAATAAGATTTGTTTTATTCAGAAAAGATTATTTTTCAATTTGTATTTCAAATTCTTTAGAATTTCCTTCCATTCCAAATTATCAAACTGGTTTCAATGCTGACGTTAATCACATTTTTGGAGCAGCAAACTAAAATTAGAATGATTTCTGAATGATGTGACATTAAAGGCAATAAAAGCAATAGATCAAGAGATTAATGTCATAATTCTGCAACGTAATTTTATGCTTAATTTAATTTCAAATGATATGCAAATATGCATATTATTCCGTTAAGTTTGTTTGACAAATATAAAAATACACATTCTCTAAAAAAGATAGATTTTTGTCCACTAAAAATATATATTTTTTAATTGTATATTTTTAGTTTTTAATAAAAGTTTGATTTTATGCTTAACTGTTTACCTAGTGGCAATATTTTATCAATATGCCAATATTGATAAATTCTTAATCTTAATGGGTTTTGTGGGTGTGTTTAAGTGATTTATGAGGACACAAATTTGTATAATGACATGGGTATGACCTAGGTATTACAATGTTGAGGTCGTTTACGATAACATGCATTGTGATTCCTCATAATTTAAAATGCATAACAAAATCATAATTAACAGGGTCTTTTGATCTTTACATTTTGCCACAGGTTTCCTGTGAGGGTTGGGGTTAGAGGTAGGGGTAGAGTAAGGTGATATAAGGGTTGTTTTACAGTATAATACAAGATATGCCTATGAAGAGTTTTCATCAACCACCAAAACCAGTGTGTGTGTGTGTGTGAACAGTTTAAAGTATATGTAGTCTCTCTATATTCTGTTTCTTGACTCTCTGTGACTCTCCCAGATTGGGACAATATGTCATGGTCCTGACCTGACAGATGTCCTGTCAGTGTTTAATGGTTCCCTGTTTGTCCTGTGCTCCTCTTGTCTTTTCTCCTTTTTCAGTTAGCCCGCCCTCTTATTTAGACCTTGTTATCCTGATTGTTTTCACCTGTCTTTCGTGTGCTTTGTTCTATATATTGTGCTGTGTGTTCTCATTTCTTTGCTGGTTTGTTCCATGTGAGCTTGTCTTGTATCCTTACTGAGCATTTTTATCTTGCCTGTTCTAGTTCTCGTCTTCTTATTGTCTGTTTGTAGATACTACTTTCTTTTGTTTGTTCCTAGTATTTACTTAATTTTGTGTTCTAATCTTTGTCTTGCTTTTATCCTTTCAACCATTTTTGTTCCATTTTTCTGTCAGTCCCAGTCTTGTATTAGTAGTTTGTTAATATTATTAGTTGTCTTTTTGATTGTTTAATTTCTCTCTTTAAGATTCTAGAAGTCTTTATTTCAGTTTGTGTTTTATCTGATTGCCCTAGTCAATCTAGTTCTCTTTCTAGATTTATATTTAATTTCATGTTTTCTTTTAGATTTAGTTAGTTTTATTATTTTATTGTATATTATTGCTGTCCTGCTTGTGTAATTTTCCAGTCCTATCCCATATCCTGACCTCCCTGGCATGCCAGTCTGGACTTTACCTGGCTTGCTCCAGGATCTAGCTCTGGTTTTGACCACAGTTGTTCCTACTCCTGGCTGGCTGTTCATTTTGGTGCCATCTTGTCTCTACCACTGGCTTCCCTGTGTTATAGCCCCTACTGTTTGGACTTTGTCATCCCCTTGTCTGTCTACTTGTGCATAATTCTGTCAATAAACCCCTTTGTACTGCATTGCTGCAACTGGGTCCGCTTTTTTTTTGCAACCAACTGTGACACAATAATGGAAATAAAAAAAAAACATATATTTTTAAGTGTGCTGTAAATCCAAAAACCCTGAAAATATTAAAAGTGATCAACAAGACTCTCTGCTTCACTGTAAATAGAAGTTTCTTGAGGTAAAATCACTTTTTTTGTCCCAACATATCCTTATGGTTGCTGACTGAACTGGGCCACTCATGCACTGCACTTACATCATCCAAATCGATAGTCACCTACATCACCTTACTATATCGAACATTTATTTTTAACTATATAGTTTTCCGCATTGCGGCTTCTTGTATCTGCCCTCACTGGCCCACATTTCAATAGCTGGCACGGCAGACTAGTGTGAACTGAATTTTTTATGTGATCTCACCTGTCGTGTATGTTGCCCTTGTCGTCTCCGACTGTCACAGTAACCGTACGAACTTTAGACAGGTCGAAGTTGAGGTCATACATGTGGAAGTCTGGTGTGACCCAACCAACCCACACCTCGCTAGGCTCTTGTCCAGCAAAGATACGAACTGAGTAGTAGTACTGCACAATGGAGACAGAGGGAGAAAGATACATAACTGAGAAAACAAGAGCAGAGAGTGTGTCAATTATGATAGATCTTGTTGTGAAGACTGACTGTGGTGGTATTAAGGATGATATCCACATCATCGCGATCATCGGGCACCACGTCTTCAATCAAACGGGGCATAAGAGGTGGAGGTGGAGGAGGAGTGATCATGGCTGCCTTTTTAGCTTTAAATAAGAAGCTGAGGGGAAAAAAAATTTGAGGGGTCAGGCACATACAGTACAAGTAACTTGAGTAGAAAAATAAGTGTGCATAATTGTATTGAATATGCACTTTGTGGTGTGCTCTGAACCTTAATAGAATGTTTTAAAAAAAGTCTATACTTGTTGATAAAATGTCCTTACTATTTATTCACCCTCAAGTGGTTAAAAGTATATGAATTTCTTTCTTCTTTTAAACACAAAGAAATACAATTAAAAGAAAGATAACCTTCAACTATTACTTTCCAAAGTTGGAAAAACAAATACTATGGACGTCAATGAGTTATAGGTTTTCAGCTTCTTCGAAATATTTTCTTTTGTGTTCAACAGAAGAAAGAGACTCAGAAAAGTTTTGAACAAGGGTGACTAAATAATGACAGAGTTTTCTGAATTTTTCACTTTTAAGTGTACTTAAAGCAGGTACTTTTCCTTACTATTTCTTATACTTCAGCATTTTCTAAAAGCCTTAACATAATGTAGAGTTATTAGATATATTTAAAAGGAGATTTCTAAAAGGGGTGTGATCAAGTTGAGTTATGGGCGTATTTCTTTTGGTGCTTTAAAATGTCTACATTGTTTGATTAAAATTGATTATTGTGCCTGTAAATTACATTTCGGACTGTTTTAGGTATAAACCTGCACTTTCAATTCAAATTCAAGAAATGTTTAAAGGGAGTTTACTCAAAATGAAAATGAAATTGAAAAAAAAAGAAAAGAGTTTTATTCACCCCCAACCTGATCCAAACATTTATAGTTAATAATATTATGTTAATAAAATAAATACATATATTGGCTATTGACTTTGATAGTGGGTAAAAATATATATTTTTAATAAAAATCAATGGCTACCAGTTTAAAGCATTCTTCAAAATATATTATATTGTGATCAGAGGAAAGAAAGTCATATAAGCTTGGAATAAGTTGAGTAAATAATGGCTAATTTTTAGTTTTAAACTTTTAATTTAAAAACAGGGTATAAAAGTTCATGTTAAGAGTCAAAGACACATATGTGTTTAACTATAAAGAAACTAGAAATATTTGTTTCAAATAGAGGGTAAAATATGATAGAAAATAGAGTATTATATCTAAAAGTATTTAATTAAACTAATTTATGTTAATTCATTCATTCATTCATTTTCTTTTCGGCTTAGTCCCTTTATTAATCTGGGGTCGCCAACTTATCCATCATGTTTTTTACGCAGCGGATGCCCCAACCCATCTCTGGGAAACATCCACACACACTCATTCACATTCATACACTACAGACAATTTAACCTACCCAATTCACCTATACTGCATGTCTTTGGACTGTGGGAGAAACTGGAGCGCCCGGAGGAAACCCACGCGAATGCAGGGAGAACATGTAAACTCCAAACAGAAACGCCAACTGACCCAGCCGAGGCTCGAACCAGCGACCTTCTTGCTGTGAGGTGACAGCACTACCTACTGTGTTACTGCGTCGCCCAATTTATGTTGATATATTTGATTTTTTTTCTGATATACAAATCTTGTAAGTGGACATCAGTGCAGTTTACATCTGGTATTAAGGTACAGTTTCATCTGTCTGATTACAAACAAACAACAATACAAGTGTAATCTGTCCATTTTCATATTTATTGTCCACTTTTCACTAGTTTTTTGACCATCATTACCACCTATTCTCTGCCTACTAACCAAATACATTATCATTATAGGACACATTGTCTGCATTGTCTGTTTGCGCCACTTCCTGTTTTTTTTTTATTTTGCATGGGTCACATTTTAATGTTTCAGATCATTAAACTAATTTAAATATTTAGTCAAAGATAACACAAGTAAAAACAGTATGCAGTTTTGAAAATTAAGGTTTTTATTATTAAGGGTTTGATTATTATAACAGTTATTATACCTAATTACTTTCACCCTTAGCAGCAACAACTGCAATTAATCATTTTCGATAACTTGCAATGAGTCTGTTACAGCACTGTGAAGGCATTTTGGCCCACACATCTTTACGAAATCGTAATTTAGACATATTAGAGGGATCCAAAGCATGAATCATGTTTTTTTTGTCTAGCTTTTGAGGATATTTTGGTCTACTTCACTTTGTCAGGAAAGTTCTACTAAAGTGATTTCTTGATTGTGAACAGGTGTGGCAGTAATCAGGACTGGGTGTGGCTAGAGAATCTGAACTCGGGTGTGATAAACCAGAGTTAAGTTGTGCTTTACCGGGGGGCAAATACTTTTTCACACAGGGCTATGTAGTTTTGTTTTCCCTTAATACTACAAACCTTCATTAAAAAAAACTACAAAAAAAAACTGAATGATGTATTTACTTGTGATATCTTTTAGCAATATTTTAATTAGTTTGATCATCTGAAACATTAAAGTGTGACAAAAATAAATAAAAAATCAGTTAGGGGACAACCTTTTTTCACACCACTGTCCTCATACTTGTTGCTCTGTTCAAAAACACACAAAATTATGAACAAAATCATAGTACATAACTTATAGTTGCTTTCCTGAAAGTTAATCAGCTGTATATGGCCTTTAAGTTCTACTTAAGTGGGTCCCTATATATATATATATATATAAAAAAACTCTTCTTACCCTTTTTTCTTTCCTTTCTCGGATGCAGTGTCCTTGTCGTTTTCTTTAATGCCTGGGATATCTTTGGGCACAGAGGGCTCTTTTTCTTTCTCCTCCTGCTCTTTGCGACTAGCGGACTTCTTCAGCACCTCATAGTCTGAGTCTGGGTCCACCTCCAGCACTTCTTCTTCTGGGATGGTGAGGGCTCGTGTGAGGGGGGTAGTGCCAGCGGTCACCTTAAAGGTAAGGTGAAACTCCACTGGCATGCTCAGCCTGAAGAACAGCATGTCAGTGTTGGCGTTTTGGGATCCGAATGTCTTGTGGGTAATTTTCAGACAAGGAGCACTGTCTACAGTTCCATCCACACGAGAGACCTAAAGGTTCAATAAGAGCAATAAAGAAGGTCCATTAAATTTATATGTATTAAAATTTATCCCTTAACTATCTGTGCCACTTGTGTATTGATGTAAAAGATGACATCAAACTTAAAGGTGCTGTATGTAGGTTTTTCACTAATATATGAAACATGCTAACTGAACATACTTGTTTATTTCGAAAGTGAATTATTCACCTTTTTTTTTTTTTTAAAAAAGTGCGTTCCAGGGATCTGTCTTTGTTTTAGTCCTTGTAGCTCTATCCACTGTCAGTTAACTCATTTACATTTCAGCATTGGGTTGTTTTGGTGAAAAACAGCATTTTTCATTTCAGTCTTGAAGCTGCTTTAATGTATGTGGGCACAGACAAAAATAAGGAGGAGGGGCCGGGTAAAAAAAAAAAAAACCCTAGCTAATATTTTGAATTTGGGCTGCAATACCCAGCTGGATGTCAATCCTACATACTGCACCTTTAAATCAATGTCAATCTTTAATGCCTTTGTGAACAGATTTACAATGTTCATATTGTCACTGAAGTGAAGAAAGTTTCACAAAAGTTATATTTCAAAAACATCAAGTACATTTAATTTCATAAAAATAATAAAACAACACATTTATTTTTAATTATTTTATATAAAATGTTTTACTCAAAAAAATTGAGTGTAAAGTAAACTGTTTAAATCTTAAATCAAAGTCAAATATATATTTTTAAAAGTTTCTAAAATAAATTAGCTTTCAGTAAAATTTTGTTTGGGCACAAACAGCTCCAGACATTACATTCAGATGACATTCTGAGGATGACTCCTTTTCCTTTATGGTTTGAGCTATATGAACCAGATTTTTTTTAACTTTTTACAATACTTCTGAAGTATACATCATTTATAAAGTATGGGCAGTTTGTTGTTATTTGATTTGAATTCTGTCTCTAAAAATACTACAGTGAGAACCCAAGATGTGTAATTTACTAGGCACTGCATTAGAAACTGAGGATAATAGAGTGACAATATACAGCCACATCGCTCTGCTACAAGTGTGATATTGCTATTATACAACAGTTCGACGGCATAATCATCTATATAAAAAAAAAAATCAAACACGGAGTCTCAAAATCTTTTTGTATAAGGAACTACTTTCTTCCGCCATTCATTCACATCTGCAGCTGACATCAGAACAGCAGAAACTGTTGCTACTTCACAAACGTCACTTTAGAGCTAGTATTTGAATGATTCTCTAGCATAATGTCTAAAGTGAGGACAAAACATGTGATTTTGCTCACATTTTAAGATCATATGGCTGAACGCCATGAAATGCCATCAGAGATTTCCCAGTATTTCTTTTGCAATTAACCACGAAAAAGCATTGCGAGCATTACTTCTTTCTTTCTTTTTACTGAACTAGTCTGCAGTAACAAAAACAGGAGACGCATTAGATACAAACAGATGGCCTACCCAGTGTTTAATTTGTGAATTGCGAGGTCCTGGAACAGATTGACGTAACGGATCCAGCATGTTATCCGAGGATAGAGAGGTGTCACCCACAAAAGTGAAGTGAGAGGTGGGGTTGGGGGGGGGGGGGTGGTATGTCGTAGGGCTGTCGCAGACGATAGTGAGCAGGGCGGGGGTGTCGCGGGCGCAATTGAAGAGGTTTGAGGAGTCGTGGAAGAAAGTGAAAGTGAACAGAGAATGGGGTAGTAGAGGGGGATCGATAAAATGATGCCAGATTTCAGAGGTACCGGATCCGTATCCGGCATGTTCTGGCACAAATTAAGCCCTGGGCCCACCAAAAAGTAACTCAGGGTTATACAAAGAGTGGCCAACACAAAATACATACATTCCTAATATACGAGTCCCATCTTACACTCATTACAGTACAATTACTTTGGTATAAATGCAGCACTACAACTTAAAACTACAAGAGAGAGATCCACTTAGAATGTCATTTACCTGTTTAATAATGATTTGATCAGCTGTAGCTAGAAATTATGAAGGGTTTATTATGCAGTCTCTGTCGCCATCTTGTGGATAAACAACGTCAACCATTTTTGCTTAAAGACAGGCTAATGGCAGCCAATGCGCTGTCTCTCAGAAATGAGAAATAATTAAAAATAGGCACTATCCTTATAAATAAACTGGATAGTTGCAATCTAAACTACATTCTCCCATAAAAAGTCTCAAAAGTACATTACGTACATTACAGCAGCAATATTTGTCAAACTGTAGCATGTCCTCTGCTTGTCACTGTATGTGGGTGGAGTAATACACAAGGGTGAAAGGTTAGGAGGCAGGACGAGTGCTGTTATTTGCAGAATATAGCATGGCTATCAGCCAATCAGATTCAAGAACCAGAAAAAAATTGTTGTATAAATAAAAAAGGGTAAGAAAATGTTATATAATAGTAACATTTTCTTACCCTTTCTTTTCTCAAAAAATAGAATTAACAGAAGTTTCTGCAAGTTTTTCACATATGGGTTGCTGTAGCGTTGTGGCCTGAACTCACTTTACAACTTTATGAACAGTTAAGCAAAAAGACATCACGATCTCACATATACCTCAATGTGGTTGTGATCAGTGGGAACGGGTACAAACTGGGGCAGGCTCTTGCTGAACCACATTGTAATGTCTCTCTTCATGTTGATGGCAAATGGCTCAAAGCCCTCTTGGAGGCCACAGATGGCAAAGTAGCGCAAACTGCTAACATTCTGACCAAGGTTAATACGCCCAACCTGAGAAAGACCCAAAGTGCAAACTGGAATAAAGCCTAGAGGGAGGAGAACACAGAAAAAAAGAGTATGATTTATAGAAGTGGCTGCAATACATCAATACTTGGTCACTATGTACTAATGTCTCATTACACACTCTGCAAATATGAAATAAACTTCTCATACTAGAATGAAAGCATCAGTTGCTTGTTCAGTATATAATGCTATTGATTTATTGTTTGTTTGTATTTTATCTAAGAAAATTGTCACAGACAGTATTGGGAAGATATTGGTATAACCAAGATGGCAGCATCTGTGAAAGAAATCAAAAAACAACATTCCACATTTAAATACATTGTATAGGGTAAATTGGGATTTATTTTTTTTGCTTTTAAATCTTAGGGATTAAAGAAATTTATTTTGACACATGAGACTGCAAAGTGTGATTTGAAATAATAATATTATCTAGGAAAACCACAAAAAGAGGGAAAAGCCTGTTGTGGGGAAACAGGAAAGACCCTTTTATTTATACCATTTATTGATTGCTTGCTGCCTGTATCGACCCCTTTGTTTCGTTGTTTACTCTTTAGATTATTTGATTTATTACTGTCTGCTCCTGTATTGAATCTTCACTTAAAAAAATAGTTTTTTTGTTTTTTTGCTTGTTCAAACTACTCATTTAAAATAAGCTGAATCAACACAATTCTTGATATTTCATTGGGATAACTTAATGTGTTTATGTTCAAGCCACATAAATTTGTTAAAAGTGTTAACTTAATCGATTTGTGTTGGGACAACATAAATGAATTGTGTGGAACCCTGCATTTTTTTACAGTGTTGCCTGACACTTAATTACATAGATTTGGATCCTATCAAGGATACAGTCAAGATCCTTATAGTCAAACACTATTTGACAATTTCTATGATAACTTTATGTAACAATTTGTTGTCATTTTTTGAGACAACTGAGCCAGGCTGGCCTTTAAAAATCTATGGTTTGCAATCATACAAATTTGGAACAGTGAAAGTACTTCTCATTTTAGGGCTAATTATACCAAAAATCACTTAAACCTCTTTTAAAATAAAACAACAACCATTCTATCATAAGTAAATAGTAATTACATTGCTTTTCAAAATCTATGACTCGAATTGATATATGTCTGTGGAAACAAACCTCTTCAGGCTTGAGACTCTTTCAACTGCTTATTAAAAAAAACACCATTACGCCTCAAAACATCCAGGCATAATTGAAATCCCACTGGTAAACACTAAAACAAGGTTATAGCCCAAATTCTCACCGTCTCCAATCTCAATGTCTTTGAAGGCCATTTCCGAACCAGAATCGCTGATCAGCATCTCTCCGTTGAGCGTAAACATGATGTTCATTTCAATGAGGTCTATCATGCAGCCAACAACATCACCAGAGAGCCACTGACGACCAAATGGCTCATTACCAATGTGCCATCGCTGAGCCTGCAGGAAGAACAGAGTAATTCAGTGTTTATTGCAGCTATTCAAAACAACGTGGCTTCAATTAGCTGGAAAGATGTCCTATCTCCTTTTTCGTACGCCCCATAGTGCTACTGTATGCATGATTTATAGGAGTAACTTCTATTAAATTGTAAACAGTCAGTGAAGTGTTTTAGAAAACACAGATACAACAAGATGCCATTATTTTCCTCACAGCTGATATATTAAATATTACAAAGAAACATATTTGACTTAACACATTTCTTTCAAGGGCGGGACTAAGGGACTAAGCTGAAAAGAAAAACGAATGAATGAATGAATTTTCTTTCAGGAGAGCATGAATAACTGGAAACAAGATTATCTGAAGCAATATTACTGACGTATGTTGAATATTAAATTTTATATAACGCAGTCAAAATAGCTTTGACCACAAATATGCTTGTGATACTAGTGTCATGTTAAAATATAAATAAGGTTCCCACTTTAAGCCAAATGTCAAATTCCCTGACTTTTCCATTGTTTTCTTAGTAAAAAATAATTTTCCATGAGCTATCCACTTTCTTTATCACATCAGATTTTTCATATCATTGTAAAGTAAATGTGTTAAGAATTGACATTCACTTTTTAGCAAAAACAAAAACAAAACAACGTTATGTTGCATGTTAATTTTCTTATGTCATTGTTTTAATATATTTGAGTGCCAATTGACAAGAAGAAAATAAATATAATGGCGTGGAAGAAATAGATTAACCATAAAAATAATAAGCAAAACATAAGACAAAAAATGCAATAAATCATGACATAGAAAAAAATTCTTTTGATAGAAAAAATCATTTTCAAAGGAAAGTGAATTTTAAACAAACATCCATGACATTCCATGACTTTCAAAAATAAAATAAAATAAAATAAAATAAAATAAAATAAAATAAAATA
>CAIGQZ010001469.1:2763756-2795662 GCA_903798205.1 Danio tinwini | reverse complement strand
AATAAAATAAAATAAAATAAAATAAAATAAAATAAAATAAAAAAAAAGCAAAACATGTCTGGAATAGACCTTGATATTCCAGAATTTCCATAACCCGATGGAACCCTGTATTATTTGTAGCACAACTTGATTTTTAGTGAATAGAGGCTGCCCAAACTGTATGTGTAACCCATAATTTTGATTTTGAAATAAGTAAAAAAAAAAGGTGGATTGCCTGGAATATAAAAGTATATGACAATGCTGACCCTGTTTCCATTGAACACATAGGCCAGCTCATCAGAACCAAGTTCAACATCAGAGCGGACGTTCGGTCGAGCCCAGCCAACCCTCATCTCTCCTGTGGTTACAGCCTCGAACTCAAAATACCATTTTCCTGAGGTAACACCATACTGTTTCTCTGCCCTGAAGATTCGCACTTTATCTCCACGCACATTCTCAACACCATGACCACCTGTAGAAATGAGGAAGAATTTAACTTTAATTTAATTGGACTGCAAAAAACAACACAAATCCTATCAGATATTTCAATCAATGGTTTTATTAAGGTCTGTTTTATAATCTGGATCTCATTAAGTGATACTGTAGTTGTAACGATGTGTTCCCACTTATAGATCTGTTTTGTTGGTTCATTTGGTCTGGATGACAAACAACATACATTTAGTCTCTCAATCATTTTTAAGACCAAACCTAAAAATACAGACTATTTTATGGTAACACCATGCTTGTCTCTTTTTAGTGACCTCAGTCCATTTTTGTGTTGCAAACTAAAATCCGGGAGGCAGAGGTCACACTTCAAGTGAACCACATTAGCAGTACAATTGCAACAGAGGTTGTTTTTGAAATTGAAACAAACCTACCAAGTGTGGACCCAAATGAAATCCAAACTCTTATAAAGACACTGATATAGTACACAATAATGAAGCTAAAACAAAGACTCACTGCTCTCCTGATCTGGTGGCTCAATGTTGTATCCGTAACCAATCAGAGTGCGTACAGCATTGTTTACACTGTCTCGGTTGGTCTTCTTGGTTCTCTCATCCAGCAAATTGTAAGGCACCAGACGAGGGTTACGCTTATTCACAATATCCTGGGGGTCACAATGAAAAATGTTGTTCCTTCTCACATTTTTGAAGATGCATTCACTAAAAGTTTTCTTTTTCACAACTGATGCAATCACTCTTATGGTACCTATAATGTGTAAGTAAGTATATTATAAACTATTTAGTTATTAATATTCTTCAAAATGTTCTTCTGCAAAAAAGCAGAATAATGAATTTCATATTGGCAGTGTTGGGCCTGTAACTCAAAATATTTATAACATTTATTATGCATGTCAAAAGTCTTGTTGTTGTCACAGTCACCTCTTGTTATGTCATTGATGGCTACTAGAGGGACATTTTGTGTACTGGTGTGTTTTTGTGTGCTGGTTGTGTATTCTTAGACTGCAATTCCCATTACTCGTTGCACTCATTATATTATCATTGTCTTCAGCTGTTATTTGTTTAGCTTTTTATACAGTATGTCCTCTACATTGTGTCTTCAGTTGTCTTTGGATATTGCTTTGTTAAGTGTAGTATATTGATTTGATTTCTTATATATAATTTTTGTTGATTACCTAACCTTTGTTTACCCTGTATCACTTTTTAGAATCTATGTTTTGCCTTTCGCCTCTCACCCTGTTTTGTGGATTAACTTTTGTTTTTGCGTGCCTGTCATGCAGTTATGTGGATTATATATTTTTTGTTTTGTAAATAAAAGCAGCACATGTATCTTAGCATTTACCCTGACATAAACCAAATGCCACTAAAGGTACAAGCAGCTTTCTGTCTTTTTTTCTTGTTCATGTTTTCCCCTTTTGTTGTGAATCTGAATTATTCCTTCAGACTCAAAAGCATCTAAGTCTTGCCTTTGGATTTTGTCAGCCTTGTATCAACAGGGGATGGTGCTGGAGGCTTTCTCATAAAATGTCAGCCAGACAAGAGCCTCTTCCCAAGATGGCCACCTACACACAGACTTTTTCTAAAATCCCGCCTGCCCAGATCCTCTTCTTAAGGTGGCCAATAATTCAGAGTCTCTGTGCAATGTGGTTTCCATCCTAGAGAATTCTCCCAACCAATTCTACCTAAAGTCTCTTTTCAAGATTTTAAGCCCAGAGTTACTGCCTAAGATGGCAACCAGTCCAGAGTCTCTGCCTAAAATGGTTGCAAGCCCAGGATTTCTGTTCAAGGTAGCTAATTGCCTTGAGCAGAGGTGCTTAACCCTGTTCCTGGAGATCTACCTTCCAGCAGAGTTTGACCAGACCCCAATCAAACACAAGTAAACCAACTAAGGACTACTTGGTAGTTAGGTGTGTGCAGGAAGGTAGATCTCCAGGAAATGGGTTGGGCACCCTTGGCCTAGAGTATCTTCTCAAAAGGACCACCAGCCCAGAACCTCAACTCAAGATAGTCACCATGTTAGCTCCTTATAAGCCTAACATGCTCTAGATGGCTGCAGGCAATGGATCTGTGCTCAAGATGGCCACCATTCCAGAGTCTCTGCACATGATGACTACCACCTTAAGTTCTCTTCCCAGGATGGTAGCCAATTCAGAATTTACTCCTGATCCTGTTCCAGTTTGTGAGGCCTTAGATTCCACTCCACAGTCTGCCATAAGCAGAAATTCAGAGATCATTTGTGAACTTGTTCCAGCCTGAAAGCCCACAGAAGCTTGTTCTGTTTAGAGTGGGTGTCCCAAAGGCTGCCCTGAAGGCTGTCCCAAAGCCTGTCCCAAAACATATTCCAATCTGTGACATTTAAGTTAAGCTAGTTCTATCTGTGCTGCTGTGGTGATCCTCAGCCCCGCTGAAGTGCCGTCACCTCCATCTGCATCACCATAGAAATTCTCAGCCCACTGAAATGGTCAGCCACATCATCTGTCTGGTATTCTGTCCTGCCAGCTTCACCTGGCTTTATCCACCTGTTTATTCACCTGTTCTGGATGTCTGCCATGCTGGCTCCAACTTGGTTTACTGCTTGGTCCTGCTGGTCTCGCCACAGTCCTCTGGGATCTTGGTCCCTTTCCACCTCATGGAACTGGCCCACTGTCCCTACTTCGGATCCACCTCCATTCTACCTGCCCTCCTGACTATCTGTGCCCATATGAAATCCACTCTAATTCTTGTTATGTCCTTGATAGCCACTAGATAAAACTCTAGACCGTTGTTGCTAGATTGTATATGGTTGCGGCCGGAAGTTAACAAGAATTATTTATATTATTTATTAAATTTACCATTAATTGTATTTTAATAATGTCTACCCCCACCCCAACCCTAAACCCAACCGTCACAGTAACGTAAAAACAGTAGTTGTACAGAGTATTATTTATGCTCTTAATTAAATTACCCAATAAATTTTATTTTATAACGTCTACCCCCACCCCAACCCTAAACCCAACCGTCACAGTACTATAAAAATATTATTATTGTTATACAGTGTCATAAAAAAATGCTGCTATATTAATGTGCATATCGCACTTCTGGCCGGCCCCGTATTCAATCTAGACCTTACCACTCTAGACTGGTCTAGTAATTCTACTGCATTTCTTTAGCTGTTCTTTGTTTGTTTTTAATTGTCGCCCACAATAAGGTCTGGTACAGTATATTGGTGTGCTTCTTTGTTCCTGTCACCTCTTGTCGAGTTTGTATTTGTGGATTACTTAACTTATATGTTAACTTAACCTGCACCCAGCGTTGTGTTTTGAATACTATGTTTGCCTTTTACACCATCACGTGGATTATCTTTTTGCCTTGCCTGTCACCCAGTTGTGTAGATTATCATTTTTGTTTTGTAAATAAAAGCTGCGCATGGATCCCTGGTCTAGGAGTTTTCATGACAGCTACTCCCTGCCAACAGTAAGTTTGTCACACTATTCTTTCCATTTTCTTTTCGGTCTTTGTACTTTGTATCCACTTATCCTGATATAAGTTACTATAAACATCAAGTGAATAAAAGTGATTAATAGCATATGATTTATGCGTAATTTAGCTTATTTGTCTACAATAACCCAAATAAACAATACTACAAAGAACTTATTCATCCCTGTTTTTATGACAAAAATCTACATTAGATTATGGTCAAGAGTTACTAAATGATTTTTTGTAAAAATATAATATATAACTTGTTTTATATTAGGCAATGCAGTGGTGCAGTAGGTAGTGCTGTCGCCTCACAGCAAGAAGGTCGCTGGTTCGAGCCTCGGCTGGGTCAGTTGGCGTTTCTGTGTGGAGTTAACATGTTCTCCCTACGTTTGCGTGGGTTTCCTCCAGGTGCTCCAGTTTTCCCCACAGTCCAAAGGCATGCAGTATAGGTGAATTGGGTAGGAGAAATTGTCCATAGTGTATGAGTGTGAATGAGTGTGTATGGGTTGCGGCTGGAAGGGCATCCGCTGCACAAAACTCGTGCTGGATAAGTGTGGCGACCCCAGATTAATAAAAGGACTAAGCCGAAAAGAAAATTAATAAATGAATGTTTTATATTACTTGATGGTAATTATAGCTCTAATACATCTCATCTGTCACATAAGTGTGATTAGATTTCATATTGGAAAATCCATATAAGAAAGGTTGTTAACTTGTAAGAAAATTGTTTTTAAGAAAGGCCATTGATAACAGGTGGGTACTGTGTTTTCGATTTTCCAAGCTATCTTGCTGTAATTATGAAAATCAATGTATGTATAATTTTACTGTTGGACAGTGGTGTAAAGTAACCAATTACAAATACTCAAAGTACTGACATTGAGTAGTTTTTCTCAGGATTTGTATTTTACTAAGTCGTTTTAAAAATGTGTACTTTTACTCTCACTTGAGTACATTTTTAATGCAGTATCTGTACTTTTACTCCACTACTTTCCTTTAACCTGCAGTCACTACTATTTTTTCTTGTCTATGGGGATTAGAAAAATCAGTCCTGTGATTCCTGTCTAATCACATCGCACATAGAAGGTAATTTGCATCATAATGAACTACCTCAAGACATGTGCAGTCAGATTGATGTTGTACTATAACGTCATGGGGACGCTGCATTTTGTTTGGAAATGAAAAACAGGTTGACGTCAGAACTCAATGTCAGGCCAACGTCTATGGCCAACGTCCAACATAAAACCAACCAAATATCCACATCTAATGATGTAATAGCTTGACGTTGTGTAGATGTTACCACTATGACATCTATTAGATGTTGGATTTTAGTAGCCACACTGTACCTGACAAATAAATGTCAGTATTTGATGTCAATATGACGTTGGTTTAAGATGTTGGCTCAATGTTGGATTTTGGTCACTTTCTAACAACCTAAAATCAACCAAACATCAATGTCATTTGACGTCATTATTGGACATCAAAATAACATTGTCCTTAGACGCTGGCTAGACATTGAATTTTGATCACCTGACATCACAACCTACTGTAAATCTAACCTAATATTAACGTCCTATAACGTTGTGTGCCTGCTGGGCAATAACTAGATGCACTACAGAATGTTACGTTTACACACATCTACAAATTAAATGTAAATTCCTCAGCTTTTTACAGCGTAATACTCACTACTCACTACTCTTAAGTACTTTTAAAAGGGCTACTTTTTACTCATACTTTAAGTAATAACCACAGCAGATACTTTTACTCTACTTGAACTACATTTTTAGGCAAGCAATGGTACTTTTACTTATTATTTTGTATGTACTCTTTCCACCACTGCTGTTGGATTTTAAATCAGTAGAGGATGAAGCAACAAAAGCTACGTTGTTACAAATTATTTTATTTATTTATTTATTAAGCCAATGTAATATTATAAACTCCACTAGTTACTGGGAAAATTTATATTATTGTTTTAACACTTTGTAAGTAACATGTTACTGCTCAACACTGCACATGTTTGGAATGACAAAATAATGCGAATAATGACAATATTTTTCTGAACTTTCTCTTCAATTCAGCACTGTCCTAACAATTAATGATAAAATGTACATATTTTAATTTCAATTTTGCCATACATTATCAAAATAAATATATTGGCAATATATCAGCATTAAGGTTAAATTTTTATTGATTATATTACATATTTAGAAAATCATACATAATTACATACTTCAGAAAAGCCCAACGTCAGATGTACCTGCACAATGCTGTAGGTCCATCCTTGTCTGACTCTGTCTCTTGCCCAAACATTGTGCCCATTTTCTGCCAGCTTTTCCACCAACTGGTTCTGATTGGGTGTCAGTTTGACATGATTGAGGTCCAAAGGAGCGGGTTTGTATCCGCTGCTCATCACGTAACTGAGCAAGAACCAGAAAAACATGAAAAAGTAAAACCTTACGCATTAAACACACACACACAAAGTAAGGTTTACGGTTTACATACGTTTTGGGCAATTTGATCTTCCTCAGATTCTCCTCTGCTTTCTCATCTCCCATGCCTACATGGCAGCCCAGAGCTAAGAGGGTTCTGAAAAGGTCAAAGAGAAAAAAAAAAAAAAAAACGAAGTGGATGAATAAATTGGATAGACAGATGGATGCATAAGCAATGAACTTCAGATTTTGACATTCTGTAGACACTCACTTTAAGGTCTCTCCAGACATCTGGAGGTTATAATTTCTCTCGGGTTCTGGAAGACTTTGAAAGTCCACCAGACACGGGTGCAACTTCTTATTATCATCCCTGAACTGGAAGAAAGTTCTTGTTTATTCTTTTTATTTTGAAGGTATGCAACATTAGGTTTATTTCCATCAAAGGTAAAAAAAAACACTTTATTGTTTAATTGATATTGCATTGGTAATAATGCATACAGTTCTCTGTTATCCAGTCACAAGATGTCAGTCAAGAAATATTACAATTTCTACCTGGTGGTAAAATGCATGCATATGACATGCAATGTGTTCTTGGATTATGTCACCATTAACCATCAAATAGAATTCCAGTACACAAAAATAGTGAGTACAGAGAGCGCATGAAAAACAATATGTGTTCTTGTTCTTGTAGGGCCCGATCCCACTAAATGCGATTTTGAGTTCTGAAAACTTGAGACACACTGCACTGCACTTTTTGTTGACTCTTTTGTTAGACAACTAACTGTATCAATGAACTTGATACTAGAGGGCATTATGTCTAGTGATTTTTCACACAGGGTTGACTTTTTTCAACTGCAGGCACTCAGAGTGCTCCGTCAAAAAAATGCTATGTGCAGCAGTAAACAAAAAAAAACTGTCCACAGTGAAGAATATATATAAGCGTCTAAAAACCAAAAATCCAAAAAAACAACAAAACTGGAAAATGAAGATAAAATATGTACAGCAAAGTTATTAGCCACCCCCCCCCCCTTTATTTTTTTACCCAATTTCTGTTCAACATATATTTTTAACACATTTCTAAACATAATAGTTTTAATAACTCTTTTCTAATAACTGGTTTATTTTATCTTTGCCATGATGACAGTAAATAATATTTGACTAGATATTTTTCAAGACACTTCTATACAGCTTAAAGTGACATTTAAAGGCTTAACTAGGTTAATAAATTAGGTTAACTAGGCAGGTTAGGGTAATTAGGCAAGTTATTGTGTAACGATGGTTTGTTCTGTAGACAGTCAAAAAATATATAGTTTAAAGGGGCTAATAATTTTGACCTTAAAATGGTGTTTAAAAATTAGATACTTTTAAGAAAATTAGCTCTTATTCTAGCCAAAATAAAACAAATAAGACTTTTTCCAGAGAAAAAAAAACAATATAATCAGACATACTGTGAAATTTTCTTAGCTCTGTTTGGGAAATATTTAAAAAAGAAAAAAAGTTCAAAGGGGGCTAATAATTCTGACTTCAACTGTATATATACAAAATTAAACACAATATACATACAAGGGGGTTTGTTCGAGGCCCCACTGTAACACTCTCAATGATTTGGTTAATAAGTCAATGTCTTGGGGTTTGGCCACTGCTTTTATAGGCCAAACTCCCACCTTTTTTGGGACTTAGGGGGTGACCAGGGTCTAGGAGGTTTTTTTGCGCAGTTAACATTTTTAACATATCTGATTTAATGTTTTCAGACTATAATTACTTTAATAATGCATTATTAAATTTTAAACTATTTATAATAAATGATGTACAATATTGTTCATTATTAGATCATGGTACTAAATACATTACTATTAACTAAATGTATTGTAAAGTATGACCCATTCTTTTAGATAACATTTAAATATAACTTATAATAAAGTTATCAATAGGTTTGTATTATGGCTATATGACATTTCAACAATAATATATAGCTCTAAAAATATTTACATATACTACATGTATGTGTGTATTTGTTAAAAAAAAACCTGAGACAGAGAAAGAAATGCTTACCACTCCATAAGTCCAGCCCTGCTCAATACGGGTCACAGCCCAGAGCTCATGGATGTTTTCTGCAAGCTTCTCTCTGATCCGCTCCAAATGAGGAGGTAGAACAATCTACAAATAACATACACAGCACATATTCTAACCACCAAGTCTAAATGTTTTTTGCAAGCAACAGTAGAGTGGACAGTGTGTAGTTTAGTTTACCTGAGCCGTGTCAACAGGACAAGGAGTGAATGAGGTGTGTGTGAGGGACTGTGTGGGCCCTAACAGGTTTCTGACTCCATCAAAGTCATGTTTATACTCTTTAATGGGCTCAATGCGCATTCTGTCTTTAGGAAGAAGAGCTTCATAACATGGTGCATAACCAGGAGGAGGCAAAAACTTAAAATCCCCATGACGGCCACCTAGAAGAAAGCGGGCTCTGAAAAACAAAGGACAAGCAAGTGGTTAAACACTATAGCTGTGCAAAAATATATATATTTTGTGTTTTTTCATTAATAACTTATTTTTTTTAAATAAATAAGATATTCAAAATTTGAGGGTGATTAGGTTTTTGAAAGAAACATATTTTAATAAAATAATTTAAAATAATTGTAAAGTTTATATATTTCAAAATTTGTATTATTTTGAATATGTTAATTTGGTGTTTAAGAAAGAATTCTTATTAATTTTGTGTGGAAACTGTGATACATTTTAAAACATAAAAGCAGTATTTATTAGAAATCAACAATTTTGTAATATTACAAATTAGACACATTCATCAATTGTGCATCTTTGTTGAATAAAAGTAAAAACAAAATATATTTATTGACCCAAAACTTAATTGGCACTGTGTTATTTGCAAAAATGTTATTTGTTATAAATCCTAAATATAATTTTAACTTTATTTAATCTTAATCGAATATGTCATATAATTCATAAGTTATATACAGTAGAAACTAAAATAATATGTTGCTAACATGTTTCAATTAAAATCCATTCCATTATGTTGACATATTACCAACTGAAACTAAATATTGAGTAGTGGGCAGGGTTTATTTCTGCACTACTCTTTCACTATCAGCAAACTAATGATTAGAGTGGCATGGCTATCCATATCTTATCCAAGCCATCAAACCGATGTCACCAAAAAAGGCCTGTCTGCTATTCCAAAGCAACCAACCACCAGCAATCAACGCCTAATGATTTTACAGTTTGATGTTGTGTGGACATTACCACTATGACGACTTTCAGACGTTGAATTTTGGTTGCCTATATCTGAAGAATAAATGTCAGTATTTGACGTCAGTATGAAATTGGTCTAAAATGGTGGCTCGAAGTTGGATTTTAGTCATTTTCCAGCACAACCTAAAATCAACCAAATATCAACAGCATTTAATATCGTTATTGGACGTCAAAAAAAAATTGTGTCCTAATAGACGTTGACTAGACATTAAAATTTGGTCACCTGACATCATGACCTAACTCTAAATCTAACCTAATATTTAACATCTTATGATGTTGTGTGCCTGCTGGGTGATAAACACACACATATATTTTGTGAAAACAAACTTTTATTTTTGTATTATTTGCCCAGCACTACTTATTATACATCTACAGTACATGCCAATGTTTTCTTCCATCTTGTTTTGTGTATTCACAAAAATGTAAATTAAACTATTTTTTAAAAAGACTACTCATATATGTTAGCAAAATAAATAATGTAAAATTAGCTTTTAAGAGGACTTTTAAGTTTAATAATAATGATGAAAAAACTTATTTCAATTAAATAACTATTATTTAAATATAATAATAATGATCAAAATAGTAATGTTTAATTACTTCACTCCAGCAGAAAAGCTGATGGCAGGGAAGAACAAGCCATCTAAGTTGAAGTTCTCAAACATTCCCTGGACCGGATGGCCATTGATGCGGAAGGAGATGCTGGGCACGCTCAGATCCAAACAACAACTCACGACATCATCAGCTGCCAAGGCATGCTGATTGGGAGAAGCCACCTGACGTGACACATGACCTGCACAGAGGAAAATGATAGTTTAAAGACCATACAAATTCACATGCTGCATATAGAATATCCATGATGCTTTGCCTAAATTATGAGAGTAACTTCAACTAAACTGTAAACAATCTGTGATTTTTTTTCACTTGATACCATGGTAATATAATTATCCTTAAATATTTAAAAGAACATCATTAGGATTAATAAATTACACTAGGCAGACCATATAATAACCTCAAAAAACTATAAATGAGTTTTTCCACAGAAATATTACAAACACATATTGAATATTACTGTACTGTACAATAAACAAAGAGAAAAAAAGCTATCATACCTATCTCACTAGCTATCTCACCACTGCCCAATGATCGAGGTGCATGTCCACTGAAGCGTTTTTTTCCTCGAGCTGAGTTTTTGTTATTTGTTGTTGCCAATGGTAGCGCTGTGTTTATTGCAACACAGGCTCATTATGGATACATACATCTGTCTACATTTCTGGAGAGTGCAAATTATGTAGCCAGAGCTGCATTTTATCTTTAAAATGAATGCTACAGAACAGTATGATGCCGCTGACGGCTTCTGTTCAGTCCAGTTAAGAATGTTCCAGAAATCAGGCAAAACAAAAGCAAAAATTAAATAAATAAACAACAGGCTAAAAAAATGTGGTGACATCACGTGGCCGCAACTGATTTTCTTTTTCTAGATTGCTTTTGAAAACACTATCGGTTGGGTTTAGGGACGGGGCTGAGTGGGTCAGTCGGTTTGTCAGTCAGTCAGTTAGGGTGCTTTCACACCTGCCTTATTTAGTTCGGTTGAATCGCACTGAAGTTCGTTTTCCCTTTTGGTACGGTTCGTTTGGGCAGGTATGAATGTAGCAATCGTACTCGAGTGCGCACCAAAAGCGGACCAAAAAAGCGTACCGAGACCTCCTTGAAGAGGTGGTCTTGGTATGCTTTCAAACAAACCCTGGAGCGGATTGTTTGTGGTGAGAACATGGTCCGAACTAAAATAGACCTAACCGCAAAAAGTACTGCGCCTTTTAGGACTAATCCAGCTGCCGTAGGCCGATGCGCTGTGCATTATGGAATGTGGAGCAAAAGTATTTGTTGACAGCGCTTTACCAAAAGAGAGAGAGAGGGGAAAAACATTACCTAATAGATCGTTGGTAATATTTCCGGAAAATGACCATGTTGCAGTTTAGCTAAATTAATTCACGTCTCCTCCTAAAGTGACATACTATGCACCTCCGCCGTTTGCAATGCCTTTAAACATTGCTTTCTAACCACAGCCGCGCTTCATTCTCAAAATGTATAGTTTGTCTAAGTGATGTATACAAACTATATAGTTTACCATGAGCAGGGATACAATCAGCCAGCGCAGTTGTCCCTCCATAGTGAAAAGCGACTGTGTCTGCCGGTTTGTTTATTTGCGGGAGTTCTATTGGCATTTCCCACAAGTGAATTCTGACCAATCGAGAAGCAGTTTAGGAAATATGTTCAGCATCATCTGGCAAATGAGTGATGTGAATTTTGTCACATGTATGCATTTTGGTTCTTTTCAACTGGTTCGGACCAAGCGGCAACCTCCCGCTCTTCTTCAAGAAGCCAATACGGAAGTAACTAAAACTAAAACTGCTTTCTTTCTGCATTGGTAAATTTGCCATTTTTACAGCTGATAAAAACTTGTTTACAGCCTGGTACAAACGATGGCTTTGGTGCATATAGCTATGATTACCCTTCATGACAAGTGTGAGGGGGGTGAATTTTTTTATAACTCATCCATTTCGTTTTTATTAAGTTATATTAAGTCTGCATAATTAAGGGTGTGGCCACTTGAGTGACAGCTAGCCCTCGCTGCTCGCTGTCTCGTCACCTCAGCTGATTCTGGCTAATTAGCCAATAAACTCAGCATATACATCGTATTTTTGTTTTGGTTAATGTTTCTTTACACAGTCATTTGCCTTTTGGAACTATTTCCTGCAATTATCAGATAATATGGCATGCTGTGTGGACTTAATTGTGCCTACAAACTGTTCAAGTTGCCTCCATTTCCCAGGTGAGTGAAATTATATACTTGTATACCATATCTATAAATGTATTTGTTTTATTTAAGATCATTTATCATTTATAATGTTCTTTAGACCATTATTGCACTCCAGAATCTGACAGATTGATTAGCTGTAGGCTATAAAACAGTCATCTGAAGCGTTGTCATACAGTGTTAGTGCTGGATTTTATAAAAATATGTTTTCCTCCTGTAGAAAAACGTCATAAGAACAATGTTTAGTGGCTCAATGTATTACAACAGTGTTTTAAAAAGTCTAAACACTTTATTGATATAGTGTACAACCAAGCATGTGTGGTCAGAACACAAGTGAGTCACAGGTAATGAAGTATTAAGCGTTCTCCCAAAGTAAAAAGTCTGTCTAAGCCAAGTCTAAGCAAAATGCTGAGAAGCAAGCATGCGTCTGTAGCTCCGCTCACTCTCCACCTCTTTGCCCCTATTTGGTATCCCGCGTTTTGTGCGATAACGCATGGACAAAATGTCGACGGTTGGCCGCGCCTACTTGTAGCTTCTTTTGCATTGTTTAGAAACCTATGGGTGACGTCACGGATACTACGTCCATATCTTTTACAGTCTATGGTTCGGACCAAAGCAATCAGTGTGCTTTGAAAGCGGCCCAAAGGCATCAGAAAATGCTACAATATATAATTTATTGCCCTTGGTCCGGACCAAATAAAGTGAACTACAGATGTGAAAGCACCCTTAGTCAGATAACAGCAAGCTGGCCTGGGCTGCTAAAGTGTATATTGCACCCTCTGGTGGATTTATGCAAGAAGAGAACATGTAGGAGAGATTTGAGATCATCAAAAAGTGTTCACAGCAGCCCCTACTGTACCTCCAGTACCTCTAGAAATTTAGACCTGGGTACGTATCTGTAATGAGCATGGGTTGGTTTTTTGAGTACCTGCAGTGTAGCAAGGTACTGAGCAGGTGTTTTATGGTTTTATGCTCTGTGTTTTTTTTCTGACGTTGCAAGAGTCCATCAATGTCACTTTTGAGCTAGCTATCAAATCGCAGTGGAAGAGTGGCGGGACAGTACCATGCAACCATCATTACCACCACAAAACTTTGTAATGGCAACCGCGCTGCAAAACCGCTCACAGCTGAACCATTTTTGGTTTTGGCACTCATGTTTCTGTAGTGCAAAAAAGCTCCAGTGTATATGCAGCCTTAGGATGACAGAGAACAGAGGGAAATATGCATGTAACCTGGTTAATATTAGTAGAACAATACAGTCACTGATATGTGTCAAATTTCCTTCTGCCAGCTAACATTGGCATGTAGATGTCTTCAGAAGAGGAGTCTTATGTTAATTTTGGGGCAGATTGGACATTGAATGGATAGGTTAAAACATTGAGGTTTGTAAGGTTGCCACAGACATGTCTTTCAATAAAAACTCTAGACCTTCGCAATTTAACATCCCATATGCCCTTGGATTAGACTGACCAAACTTGGTGTTGATCTGATTAAATCTCTAGAAGGAGTTTGTTACAGTGTAAAACATGCCATTTCCTGTTGCCACAGAAGGCACTATGAATGTAACTAAGTACTGGCATGTACAGTAGTTGTGTTCAGGTCATGACACTTATAAAATGTTCATTTTGAGGCAGACCAGACCTTGCACCAAAGCCTGTTGAAGGCAAGCCTGAAACCTTTAGCCTAAAGAGAATAATGGCTAATGCCAAAGCTGACTCTCTGGCAGTATGGAGATTAAATGTCACTATGTGATTGGCTAAGATGTGCATCACATGACCAGGTTAGCGTTACAGGTTTTCCAATCAGTAAGTACAGACATTTTCATCTCCCACTATAGTAAAAAAATCTCTGATTGCACGCCTGATTTATAACAACTTCCCATTTCTTGGTGAACCATCACATTTGTCAGGTTGTCAAAAACTCTCAATCTTTACAATTTAATACTGAAAAATGCTTTAGATTACACTGCCTACATTTGATGTTGGCAAGATAAAATCTCTAAGTGGAGATTGTTAAAATACAACATCCTAAAATGCCAAAAAAATGTTTTGTTTTGTTTTTTTTGCTGAGAAATTGGAAAAATAGCCAACTTCCTGTTGAATTTCAGATCTCATTCCAAAAAAGAGAGATGTCACAACACCAAGTGTAATGTGATTTACAAGATGTATAAAAATAAAGCACACAATCAAAAGTACATCTCACTCAGTTTTCACTATAATATGGATTATATGTAGAACAATCATTATCACTTCAAGTAATTGTCTTCAGTTTTTTTGAATGGAAATCCCCAAACCAGAAGGGTATCATTTGAAACGTTGTAGTCACGTGGAAAAAGTGAATAGAAGTTCAGCACATATACCTGACCACAAGTGAAGTCCATCAAAGCCATAAGAGTAGAGGTCATCACCCACACCATTGCCCCCCCAGCCCTCTCCTCCTCCTGGGTATGGACTGAAGCCTTCAGTCATGGCCCAGCCCACACGCAGATGAGTGGCCTGAGCCGTCACAAACGACTCCACATAGTCCACCATCACCTCAAAATACCACTTCTTATACTGGGTGGAACCTTCACAAGTGCCCAAGAAGATATTGGGCCTCACGCTATGAAGAGAAAGTCACATTAATGCAGTTAACAGTTTGAAATCATTTCATTTTATTGATTTTCTATGTCTTTGGAAAAATTCCATACAGAAAAAAATATATAAATAAATAAATATATACTTTTTTTTAAAGATAGTTTTAAATATATGTTAATTAATTCAAAAATTGCCAAAATATATTTGATGAAATATTATATAAATTTAAAAACACTTAAAATATATTTCTAAGAAAATACATTAAAATGCATTAAAATAAACAGATTTTCTTCTGAAATAACATATTTTGGTATATGATGTTTAAAATGTAATATATTTTATTTCAAATAATATTTTACTTCAAAACTATATTTCATTAAGCCTTACACTAAAAAAATATATTTAGCATATATTAACCAGTTGCCAACAAAATGTGTTTACCAAAAGAGAGATGAAAAAAAGTGTTTCAGCATTAATCATAAGTCAAAATCAATGTATTTCAACAAATATTACCTTGAAACATAGTTAACGATGTTAGTCTGCAGTAGGAGGTCACGACCCGGAAGTAAATTTTCTGTGATGAGGTTTTGATTGGACCTCACAGCAACACCGTTACACACACACAGAGACCGTAACACGTCCAAAACCTGTAAAGAAAAACAGAGAGGTTGAGATCTAATCTAATAACAAATGTTAGTTTAAATCAGCTTAAATAGCTTAAATCACATTTGTTCTCAGACCTTATGGTTTCGTCCGTGTTTGTCTAAGAGAGAAATGATGGACTTGATGTGATTCTCCTGAATGATGTTCAAGACTTCAGGACTTTCAATCAAAACACAGTACAACACCTCGAGAATGCCTGGAGATCAAGATTGACAAACACTTATGAAGAGTAGGAACTAAAGTTGAAGTCAGAATTATCAGCCCCCCTGAATTATTAGCCCCCTTGTTTATTTTCCCCAATTTCTGTTTAAGAGAATATTTTTTCAACACATTTCTAAACATAATAGTTTTAATAACTCATTTGTAATAACTGATGTATTTTATCTTTGTCATGATGACAGTAAATAATATTTTACTAGATATTAAGACACTTCTATACTGTAAAGCTTAAAGTGACATTTAAAGGCTTAACTAGGTTAATTAGGTTAAGTAGGCAGGTTAGGGTTATTAGGTAAGTTATTGTATAACAATGGTTTGTTCTGTAGACTATCAAAAAAAAATTGCTAATAATTTTGACCTTAAAATGGATTTTAAAAAATTAAAAACTGCTTTTGCTCTAGTCGAAATAAAACAAATAAGACTTTCTCCAGAAGAAAAAAATATTATCAGACATACTGTGAAAATTTCCTTGCTCTGTTAAACATCATTTGGGATAGTGATGCGCGGATGGGGGTTATATCCGCGAGCGCTGCGGATAATCCGCTGGTCGGGTGGGTCGGGTAATAAAAAAATACATTATGATTAATTGCGGGTGGGTCGCGGGTCATAGCAGTTGACCAGCACAAAAGCAGAGAGTGGACTTTGCTGAATGTGAAGATGAGAGAGACGCCCAAAATAATGGATGAAGTGCAAGAGTACTGTGCAAACTTTCAGTTAGAGGAGTCATCAGAGGAAAATCTGCTATTGTTCTGGGAGATACAAGATCACTTATTTACACGACTGCAGTGCGGTGCGCGCAAACTCTCATTTAGTGCAGCCCCAATCCGGGCACAGTAGATGCTATTCTGTTTCTGCACAGTGCGTAAAGACTAAGGCCAAGTAAACATAGGCCTTTTAGTGGCGCCATTTTTGTTCTCTTTTTCCTGTATATGTAAAAGCTAAATCTGCTGTTAATAACGAACGATCCACAGTGACCTATCATCTCGCTTAAAACAAAGAATTAGAATTATTAAAGTGTTGATCGGATGCGGGTCGGGTGCGGATATATATATCAGATAAAATAATATGTGCGGGCGGGTGGCGGGTGGATGATTAGAATGAAGGAGCGGATTCGGGTGACATTTCAGCTGATCCGCGCATCTCTAATTTGGGATATATTAAAAAAAAACTAAATTCAAAGGGGGGCTAATAATTTTACTTCAACTGTATGTGTGACAATACATAATGTTGGGTAAGTTACTTCAAAAAAGTCATTAATTACTAATTATTAATTAAACCATTACAATTACTTTTACATTACTTTTTGAAACAAAAGTCAAACTGAAATGTTACTTTTTTTTTTTTTATGAACACCTAAATACTTTATTTCAATTTAAAGACACCACATGTCAGGCATGCCATATATTTATTATATCTATGTTTCTCTGGCATGTGCAATTGTTTGACAAGACTAACATTCTTTTGTTGACAAAAATCAGAATTGGAATTATATGCAAAATATATAAATAACAAAAAAATTATAATATATATATATATATACTGTATATGTACACAATTGCTCTGCTTCTCTGAATGTATAGTTTATATTGTCATGAACTAATTACTTAGTCAACTCATTTTTAAGCATACTGTATGAAATCATCCTGATAAATGTAACCGTCTATAAATGAAAAGTAGAATTGCTCTGCAAAATATGTCAAAATACATATAATCTGTTCCTTTGAATTGATTTATACAGATCTGTTAAATTAATGTACAGTATTTGAGACAAGCAGGTTATATGTAACCATAATTGAATTACCTGAAAATTACTTCACTTTTTTAGCAAAAAAAAAAGTAATTTAATTACAGTAATTAGTTACTTTGTAAATAATTACACCCAGCACTGGTGGTGACACATAAATAAAAATCATGTTAATTTGCAGCATTTATTGAAGATATACCTGATGAAGCCTCCAGACGATCCAGTTTACTGACCAGCCAGTCCAGATTATCACAAAACAGAGCACAGTTAGAACGGTTTCCTCTGATCAGAGACGCTGAGAAAAGAGAGACATATTCACACTCAGTATTATTATAAAAAATAATAATAAATTTAAAGCATTTGCAATTTTAAAGTAAAAAACAGCTACTTTAAACTGCACAATTCACAATATTACTATTGTTACTGTATTTTTAAATAAAATAAAAGCAGCTTTGGTGAGCAGAAGATACTCTTTTTCTCGAAAATGTAAAGAAAGTAGTATAAATATATAACATATTTTAAAGCTTTGTTTATTTGATTAATAGTTCTGAAACCACAGTGATATTGTAAAATATATTTGCAATATTAAAGTACTTTACAGTATTAGTGATGTACAAATATTAATAGTGGTTCTTAATATGAAAGCTGCAAGCAGTTTTTTTTTTTTGCTTTACATTTTTGTCAAAACAATCAATTGATCATCATTTATATCGAATTTAGAAATCATTTGCATCTTGAGTGTCTTTATTGTGACTTTTAATCATTCAATGATTCATTTTCTTTTTGGCTTAGTCCCTTTATTAATCTGGGGTCACCACAGTGAAATGAACCGCCAACTTATCCAGCATATGTTTTACGCAGCAGATGCCCTTCCAGCTGCAACCCATCACTGAGGAACACCAACGCAATCTCACAGCAATTCGTAACTTTTTGATTTAGTGGCTAATTCGTATGAATTCGTCCGACCTAATTCCTACAATTTAGTATGATTTGCTCATCACCCAATGGCTGTTGGGTTTAGGGGCGGGGTTGGATGCCACGCCTCCTTTTTAAAATCGTACGAAAATCAAACGACTCAAATTTGCCACAAAACTGACACAAGGTAAATTACTTACGTTTCCTTGTGAGATCAGGCTGTAAACACTCATACACTCTCATTCACACATACACTATGGACAATTTTAGCTTACCCAATTCACCTGTACCGCATGCCTTTGGACTTGTGGGGGAAACCGGAGCACCCGGAGGAAACCCATGCGAACACGGGGAGAACATGCAAACTCCACACAGAAATGCCAACTGACCCAGCCGAGGCTTAAACCAGTGACCTTCTTGCTGTGAGGCGACAGCACTACCTACTGTGCCACCATGTCACCCTTCACTTTTGATGAATTTAAGAAAATAATCCTAAGGAAAGGATATTTATTTATATTTTTATAAATTATTTTACTTTTGCCCAAATGTTAAAATCACAGTATCTGAGTGATTACAAAAAATAGCAAGAACTGTTTTTAACTGTAAAAACTTATAACTTAAAATAATTAAAGAAGGCATGTGTAAGACTGAAGACTGTGGAAAATTCAGTGTTGGCATTACAGGAATGAAGGACTTTATACATGCATTAAAATAAAATAAAAATCTTTTAAACTGTAATATTTAGTCACCAAGAAGTTCATAGAGCAAATTGACGATCTCTTTCCAGGATTCAGCTGCTTCCTCTCCAGCAAACTCAGAGAAGTGTGCAGCAGTGTTGTAGACGTTCAGCCGGTCGATACACTCCAGCACGATGGTGATCATCCCCTAAAACACAAACATTAAACAGAAATGCAATCACAGACACATGCACTCAATAGAGTTAGTTGATGTCACAGTGAAGGCACAAACACACACACACACACACACACCTCCTCTTGGAAGAGGTTCTGTCGGTTACGTAGCGAGCGCAGTTTGGTCTGTTTCTCCTCGTGTTCCAGCTCCTCCTCTGGAGGTCTGAAGTAGTGGATGAGATCCTGAAGGGACAGAATCACTCCATCCAGAGGCAGAGACACCGGACCGGGTGATTTGTTCTTTCCGCTGAGAGAGTCCAGACCTCTGACATCCAAGAGAGAGGAGAAGACACATGCGCATTCACACAAGACACAAACACACACACAAGAGAATATAAGGCAAATGACTCAGAATATAAATGTTTACTGATGTACAACATGCACACACACATTCATTCATTCATTTTATTTTCGACTTAGTCCCTTTATATGAATCTGGGGTCGCCACAGCAGAATGAATCGACAACTTATACAGCATATGTTTTACGCGGCGGATGGCCTTCCAGCCGCAATCACTGGGAACACACACATTCACATTCACACACACGCACACACACACACACACACACACACACACACACACACACACACACACATACACACACACTTATACACTACGGTCAATTTTAGCATACCCAATTCACTTGTATCAAATGTCTTTGGACTGTGACAAACAATACATGTAGCTGCTAACTATTGCAAAATTCTCAATGTCTATGCAGGACTCAATATTCAGTGTCATAGCATCATATACCGTATGCAGAATGTTATAATGTGATAGACTGCCGTACTTGATGAACTGTGTAAAAAGGCCTGTAGTGCTGTAGATCATACGAGCCGCCTGGGACTCTTCTGTCTGAGAGCGAGAGCAGGTCAGTGCGTCATCCATATGGCCCTCTTGATGTAACATGACCTGAAAAAAAGACAGAAAGACTTTGGTTTATATGCACAATCCTAACACGGTAAAAAATGGCTTGACATTATATGCAACCCAGACTCATAAAAAAAGATGAACTTGTAGTTTTTTTCTTGCACATTTTGCAGCAGTTTGACATTAAAATGCCAAGCGGGTGGTGATAAAAAAGTGTGTTCAGTTTTTTCTAAGCACGGCTGGCAATGTTTTATTTCATTGGTTCAGACACTTATTGTGGCAAATGGGTAATGTGTTAGCAAATTTAAAATAACATAAGAATGATTTTAAAGCAATCGTGGTATTTTTTATATATGTTATTTGGCTTTTACACTGCTTCTAATAAGCTAGAAAGCAATTTCAACATATTTATTATAAAAATCACTAAACAAATGTGTAAACATTAAAATGCATTAATTCACAAATAACGTACAACAGTACAAGTGTTTTGGGCTGATAACATAGTAAGCATAACAGTACACATATCCAACATTTGAAAGAAATAGTTTACTCCCATTTTTACTTGCCCTCAAGTGTTTTTTAACCTATATATGTTTTTTCTTCTGTTGAACATGAAAGAAAACAGGTAACCATAGACTCACATAGCAGAACTTTTATTGGACGTCAGTTTCTACATGTTTCCAGCTTTCTTCAAAATATGTACTTTTGTGTTGAACAAAAGAAAGAAACTGGTTTGAAACTATAAAAAAGTATGTAAATTTTCACAGAATGTTTAGTTTTGGGTGAACTTCATAGAGATTTCATAATGAGTATTCATAGCGCTTTACTTTTTCCACATTTGTTTATGTTACAGCCTTATTTCAAAATGGATTAAATTCTTTTATTCCCTCAAAATTCTACACACTCCATAATGACACTTTTTTTTTTAATTGCTGCAAATTTATAAAAAAAAAAACCCCTGAAAAATCTGATGTACATAAGTATTCACAGCCTTTGCTCAATACTTTGTTGATGCACCTTTGGCAGCAATTACAGCCTCAAGTCTTTTTGAATATGATGCCACAAGCTTGGCACACCTGTCTTTGGGAATTTTTGCCCATTCCTCTTTGTAGTACCTCTCAAGCTCTATCAGGTTGGATGTGAAGCGATGATGTACAGCCATTTTCAGATCTCTCCAGAGATGTTTAATAGGATTTAGGTCTGGGCTCTGGCTGGGCCACTCAAGCACATTCACAGAGTTGTTGGGAAGCCACTCCATTGATATTTTGGTGGTGTGCGTTGGGTTGTTGTCCTGCTGGAAGATAAAAGGTTGCCCCAGTCTGGGGTCAAGAGCACTCTGAAGCAGGTTTTAATTCAGGATGTCTCTGTACATTGCTGCATTCATCTTTCCGTCTATCCTCACTAGTCTTCCAATTCCTGCTGCTGAAACCTCTCTGACTAAGGCCCTTCTGACTTCGATCACTCAGCTAAGATGGCCAGCCAGCTCTTGGAAGAGTCCTGGTGGTTCCAAACATCTTCCACTTATGGATGATGGAGACCACTGTGCTCATTGGAACTTTCAGAGCCGCATAAATGTTTCTGTAACCTTACCCACCCTTGTGTCTACAGACAATTCCTTTGTCTTCATGCTTGGTTTGTGCTTGGACATGCACTGTCAACCCTGGAACCTTATATAGACAGGTGTATGCCTTTTCAAATCATGTCCAATCAACTGAATTGACCACAGGTGAACTCCAATAAAGCTGCTAAAACATCTCAAGAATGATCTGTGGTAACAGAATGTACCTGAGCTCAATTTAGAGATTCACAGCAAAGGCTGTGAATACTTATGTACATGTGATTTTTCAGGTTTTTAATTTTTAATAAATTTGCAACATTTTCAAAAAATCTTTTTTCACATTGTCATTATGGGGTATTGTGTGTAGAACTTTGAGGAAATAATTGAATTGAATCAATTTTGGAATAAGGCTGTAACATAAAAAATTAGAAAAAGTGAAGCGCTATGAATACTTTCCTAATGCACTGTATATTGTGATTTTTACAAATAAATGCTGATTTTTGAGTTATGAGAACCCAAAGTTAGATGGTTTTTTTTACTTATACTGTTTCAGTTGATAATAAATGTGAAAACAACTTTTACTAGACACAAAGTGTGCACAACTCTCATCCAATAATGTTTTTATTTACTTTTTATTAAAGGAAAGTCTTTGAATGTCTGTCCATTTTATCATGAAACTTAAAGGGATAGTTTACCCAAAGGGCGACGCAGTGGTGCAGTAGTGCTGTCGCCTCACAGCAAGAGGTCGCTGGTTTAAGCTTCGGCTCGGTCAGTTGGCTTTTCTGTGTGGAGTTTGCATGTTCTCCCTGCGTTCGCGTGGGTTTCCTCCGGGTGCTCCGGTTTCCCCCACAGTCCAAAGACATGCGGTACAAGTGAATTGGGTAGGCTAAATTGTCCGTAGTGTATAAGTGTGAATGAGTGTGTGTGGATGTTTCCCAGAGATGGGTTGCGGCTGGAAGGGCATCCGCTGCATAAAATCGTGCTGGATAAGTTGGCGGTTCATTCCGATGTGACGACCCCGGATCAATAATGACTAAGCCGAAAAGAAAATGAATGAATGAATGAATGAATGAGTTTACCCAAAATTAGAAATTAAGAGTTCATTTACTAAACCTCAGGCCATCAAATATGTAGGTGACATTTTTCCTTCAGTAAAAAAGATTTTTAGCTAAATTATTTATTGTCAAGAATTGTTTGTCTAGGCTGTGGATTAATGCTAATAATATTTAATGTAAATAATGTTTAATTTCTTGTACAGACCGAACACTTAGCTTTATAAGTCCTCGAGATCCAAAGGGATTGGTTTGGACTTGTTTGTATGTTTATTTTTTATATAAAAAATAGGTCACCATTGACCTGCATTAATGTACACAAATTACCAGGGACCAGATTCATCATCAGATTTAGCAAAAAAAAAAAAAATGTGTTAATGATTTACAGAAAAAAGTCACCTACATCCTCAATGGCCTGAGGGCAAGTAAATTAATTGTACATTTTCATTTTAGAGGGTCAGTTGGTGTTTATGTGTGGAGTTTGCATGTTCTCCCTGCGTTCGTGTGGGTTTCCTCCGGGTGCTCCGGTTTCCCCCACACTCCAAAGACATGCGGTACAAGTGAATTGGGTAGGTTAAATTGTCCGTATGTATGAGTGTGAATGAGTGTGTGGATATTTCCCAGAGATGGGGAATCGTGCTGGATAAGTTGGCGGTTCATTCCACTGTGGTGACCCCAGATTAATAAAGGGACTAAGCCGACAAGAAAATGAATAAATTTTCATTTTAGGGTGAATTATCACTTTAACGATAAATGATTGCTTATTTGATGTTCTGTTGATCTTGTTTATGGTTTGACAGAATACTGCACAAATGTCTCAAAACTCCTTACATCGACATATTTATCATCTCATGTCTATAAACAATGTCATTTAGCATTATACTGAATTTAGCTCACACATTTAATGGTTTTAGTTTAGGGTTGTACTGCCTCTTATGTTTATTTCATCTGTAAACTAAACTGAATTGTATGCACTTTTTGGAGTTTTTCAAAAAAAAATGTTGGAAGAAGCATGTTTTCTACGTTTTTGAGTTGGTGGGATAGATGTTTTGGTATCATGTGGTTTGGAATTCAGTGAGCTTCATTACCCTTCTCTTCATGGTTCCCAGGCGAGCTGCTTTAGCATCTAAAGCAGCATATGTGAGCCAAAGGCCTGTAGAAATATGCTGCATAAAGCACATGGACTCGCCATACTTGATCTCAGGAATACCCATTCCCTCAACATCCCGCTTCTTCTTCTCCCCCTCCACTTTCTCCTATTCTCCGGGAAGAAGAAAAGTGCAGATAAAAAAAAAGCAGTTAGTATTTGTAGACAAATTTTCAAGTAGTGTTTATATAAGCTGAAACAGACTTTTGAGGCACGGAAAGAGAAGGCAGATTGTTTGGTGTTTGCTTTCTCTGGATCTAGAACCATCAGGCCCTTCTCCTCATCCAAACACAGATATCGACCTGTTGTGATGTGGCGAACGCGGAACGCCTGACCCCACTTCATGTGGCTACCGCTCCATCTGCACAGAAAAAGCATATGTGCATAATGTAGTACAGATTTAGGATCTTTAAACAAGTCTCAGGTGAGAGAAGAAAGATTGTCTTACCCGATTCTCAGAGGCTCAAGTCTCCACAATGAGCGGGCCTGACTACATACCGCCCCTCCTTCATACTGAGCAATCCTAGACAAAAATGGACATTATAAAAATTATAAACAACACATCAAAGGAATAGTTCAATAAAAAAAAAGAAAATTTGATAATTATTTATTCCCCATTCACTTGTTCAAAACCAATAGGAGTTGAACACAAAAGAAGATATTTTGAAGAATGTTAGTACGTAGCTGGCACCCATTGACTTCCATGGTATTTTTTTTTTTTTACTTATGGACCCTAAAAACAAGACACATTTCATGGTCATCAGTTTCTTAACTCCTTAAACGTTTTTTTCATATTTAAAGACTATATAATAAAATAATATAGTCTTTAAATATTAAAGGCTATATAATAAAATAAGACTCTTGTTTTATTATATAAAATGTATGTACATTTATAAAGCTGTACCTTGTACCATATCATATTTGCATCAAATTACAAAAATAGTTAATTTAAAAAATAGTTAACACTTTACTGTTTCTAATGTAGCATCTATGAATGAGACAGTATATTTGACATTGTTTTCTTCTGGCAGCTGATATCAGTCTCACATAATTTTTTTCTAAAAGTCGTGATAACACTATCATGGAGTTTTTCTTTTGTTATTTGAGCAAGTTGGATTTGTGTAAAAAAGTAAAAAAAAAAACTCAGACATGTGAAAATTGTCTATTATTGAAGTCAATAGGTCCCAGCAACCAGCATTCTTCAAAATATATTCTTTTGTGAAGTAAGGAACTGATAAAAGGTGTATAACCACATGAGGTGAAACAGGTGAAAGATTGTGGTAGGGGGCAAAACAAACATAAACATAAAAAACAAGAGTCAAAAGACACCTTGACAAGGAAAGACACTGACATATTTGGAAATGCTCACTACAGTGAAAACAAGACTTGGCCTGGATGTGTGTGTGATTGATGTGTATATAGTCTAAGTAAACATCAGCCTTGTCATCAGCCAGTCTTGATCAGCTTCAGCTGTGTGTGTGTGTGTGTGTGTGTGTGTGTGTGTGTGTGTGTGTGTGCGTGTGTGTGATCAGGAAGTGAACTGAAACAGGTGTGTGACTGATGGGCATAATGGGATTTGTAGTTTGGTAAAAAGACAGCAAATGTTCTCCAACAGCCTGCAAAGGCAACACTGCTGGTGATCACAACCGATTAGAGCTAAATATTTTTGCCTGAAGGAACCAGACAGGTTTGAGCTTAATTTCTATCATTTAAGACGGGGTCGTGCCGGGCTTTATTACTCAAATACCCGTCATAATTTAGAATTTGCCTTAATTTATTTTGATAGAAAAGACTGATTTTTGTTGTTTAAATTGGTGTGTTGGCCAATTTAAAGGTTACGTGTATGTACCTTGGCCTATTTAGAGTGCTGAGATGTTACAATGTTACAGAGGACTTTTTTTCTTTGTTCTAACTTCTGTGTGGCCTATAGCCTACGTTTGTTATGAATAAATTATGTTAAAACACATATAAACCACTCATTCTAGAAAAAAAGGCAAAAGAGCTGTGTGCATGTGCACATTTGAATAATGTCTGTCTGTAAACAGGTTTGTGGTTTAATTTAGAAATCATAGACTCAAAATGCTAATAAAGGATTTACTGCATGAAGGGATTCATTGAAACACAAGGTGTTCTGTGTGAAATGGCTGAAATGCATTCAAGATTGAGAACCCTGTTGTCATACTTGCGCTGCTCCTCTCCCTGATCAGGTGTTGAGATGGCCAGACACTCATCCATGTGACCATGAAACAGTCTTAAGACATGACCTCCAGTTAAGTACCCTAAAAATATAGCCATTTAAGCATCTTTTGTGAATTACAGAGATATTTCAGAACATTTATAATTTAACTTTTTTTATTTTTATTTTAATGATTGATGATCTTGCTGAAGTCTCACCCTCTGCCAGCTCGCAGCCTGAACAGACTGGATTCATGTTCCATAAGGTCTGCATGAAGGAGGCATCAACCATCAGGTCTCCACTGGCGTATGACAGATGCTGCAAAAGACGTTACAGACATCAGCTATGCAGAGGTTTGTGTTTGATATTGCTGTTTTGCTGAGGATTTAGGAAGTCTTACAAGGTATCTCTCTGATGACACGCTGACCAGGATCAGGTCATCTCCTACTCTGACCTTCTCACCCTCGGACCTCTGTTTGGATGCAGGATGGATGGTCCACCAACACGCTTCCCCTGAACAAACACAGTACAAATTAAACTGTTGAATTATTCTAACATACATTTGTTTAATATACTGACACAATAGAAAAATATATATATATATATATATATTTTATTATATAATGTTTTATTTTGCAACGTGTAAGGCATTTTATGTAAATATGCAAGATTAATTAACTGATACGCTGTGGGTAAATAAGGATAACAAAGAGCAGTAAACAGTGATTCAAATGAAACTAAAGTATTTGCACTATTAACCAGTATGTGGCTGTAATATGACAACACATTTAAGTCATAAATATAAGTGAAACAATACAATTTGGCACTATTAAGCAGAATAACAAACTTATTGGTTAAGCTAAATAATAAGAGCTAATAATAATAATAGAAATAATAAAAATAATAATAATAATTATTATTATTATTATTAGTTTATAGTGAATAGGACAGTATTCAGACAGGAAGCGAAGTGGGAGAGAGAGAGAGGGGGTAGGGACAGGAAATGTCTTTGAGCTGGGATTCGAACTCGGGACGCCCTGAAGTGCTACTGCACTACATGTCAGCGCGCTAACCACATGCGTTACAGGTGAATTTAGGCGGTTCATTCTGCTGTGGCGACCCCAAATTAATTAAGGGTCTAAGCCGAAAAAAAAATAATAATAATAATTATTATTATTATTATTATTAGTAGTAGTAGTAGTAGTAGTAGTAGTATAAACAATAAATAATTATAATTATCTTTATTTATTATTATTATTATTATTACAAATTATTTTTGCTTTTCATCAGATAAAATAATTCAACTAATACTTGTAGTTAATAAAATAAAATAAAGTAAAATATATTAATGAATAAATGTTTATTCCTTTTATGCACAAAATATTAGTAGTACTAATAGTTTTTTTAAGTATTAAACACAGTCCAGCGCATCAGTAAACATGTTTAGATTTTTTTTCAACTGGATTGCCTTGAACAAACACAAAGCAACATAAGATCTACACATTGGTCTTGATCAACAATGGAAATGAATTTGATATTTATAAGGTAATTTCATGACACAGTATGTAGTGTACCTGTCGCATCCTCCTGCAGGCCCACATCAAAGGCCAGCTTGTCTGTTAGTGAACGTGATGTCGTCAGGCAGCTGAGATACTGCAATTCAGCAGAAAACACACATCGCCTTAATAACAATGACATCCAATTAAACATTGGTAAATGGTGAAGAAGACTTGTCATGCGTTTCTGACCATGCTAGAATGGTAGTGTCTCAGAAGAATGGCATGACCATAGAGCAGCGTTCGGTGTCCTCCTCCCTGAGATGACTGTCGATAAAAGTACAAAACAGAAAATGAATTTAAAAAACGTTTTCATATCAATAAACGGTGCTGTGAGGGTTCAGAAAAGTTGGCTATATATGTTTGATGATTTTACATAGGAAACTCAAGAGATCCATCTTTTTGGTGACATGATGACAATAAAGAGACAAAACAGTGGACATTTTAAAACAGAAACATTGTTACGAAGGGAGAAAAGAAAAGAAAATACCAAAACTTCCTTCACATCCGTTCACATTCACAGGAAGTGGGTTACAGTACCATGAGGAGAGCATACAGAAGTACAGAAAACACTCAATGAAGAGTAGAGTCAAAGGTCACATCAAACCAGGTGGATTCACATTCGTCCCCCATGACGACAACAAACACATCCTGTGGACGGCTTACCTTTTCTCAACATCCAGTAAGGTTTAAAAGCAAGAGAACACGATTATTGTTGCTATTAGTGAGTTTATTTCTATAGCATCATTCTATATATGAGTATGATTACGTAATGATGAGAGAGAGAGCACCACAGCAGACCTGAAAGAAAACCCGATTATTAATCAACTTTACATCGCTACAAATTCAAATATGACTTTCTTTACCTCTTTCTATTACAGTATATAGGATGTAGTGAAAGTTACTGCTCATTCTTTGCTATGAAAGTGGACCATTTTATGAAGATTTTATGAAGTTATGACGTTTTATGTACAGTTGAAGTCAGAATTATTAGCCCTCCTTTGAATTTTGTTTTTGTTTTTTTAAATATTTCTCAAATGATGTTTAACAGAGCAAGGAAATTTTCACAGTATGTCTGATAATATTTTTTCTTCTGGAGAAAGTCTTAGTTGTTTTATTTCAGCTAGAATAAAAGCAGTTTTTAATTTTTTAAAAACCATTTTAAGGTCAAAATTATTAGCCCCTTTAAGCTAATTTCTTTTTTGATAGTCTACAGAACAAACCATCGTTATGCCTAGTTAACCTAATTAACCTAGTTAAGCTTTTAAATGTCACTTTAAGCTGTATAAAAGTGTCTTAAAAATGTATTTTGTAAAATATTATTTACTGTCATCATGGCAAAGATCAAATAATTCAGTTATTAGAAATGAGTTATTAAAACTCTCTCTCCGTTAAACAGAAGTTGGGAAAAAAATAAACAGGGCGGCTAATAATTCTGACTTCAACTGTAGATGCTCATTATAGTCCATTTTGAATCTCGTGTTACCACAGTTTATGTACATAAACATTGTGTAGATTATGTACAAGAAACATGATGCTAACAATAAACATGATGGGGGCTTTTTTTAAGTAACTGATGTGTGGGTTTAATATGGAAGGCTAAGCAAGTGTAGATAGCACATGTATGTCTGTAAGACATGTTTTAAAAAGCATTGGGTCTTGAAAACATCTGCTGTGTACAATGTTCTGATAAACATCTTTAAAGGGTCTGCTTTACAAACATTCTAAATTATTCATTGATTCATTTTCTTTTCGGCTTAGCTTTTTATTCATCAGGGGTTGCCACAGCGGAATGAACCGCCAACTATTCCGGTGTACGTGTTACACAGCAGATACCCATACACACTAATTCACACACACACACACACACACACACACACACACACGCACGCACACACACACACACACACACACACACGCACGCACGCACACACACACGCACACACACACACACACACACACACACACACACACACTCATACACTACGGCCAATTTAGTTTATTCAATTCATCTATATTGCATATCTTTGAACTGTGGGGGAACTGCCAACTGACCAAGCCGTGACTTGAAACAGTGACCTTCTTGCTTTGAGGGGATTACGTTAGCCACTATGCCACCATCAAGCCACAGTCTAAATTATAAACATCTTAAAGACATATTCTAAATGTTTATTTACTGTCTGAAACAAGACATCGAATAGTCAGAAAGTAAATGAGCAAACACTCATCAAACATTTTTTTAGAAGGACCAAAAACATCAAAAAGACATCACTGCGATGTACATGTGCTATAGCCATTAGCTTTTTCCCATATAACTTATTTCTGCGTCATTATATGATCAAAAAACTAATTTGATCAAACATTTGAGCTATTCCTAACAGTGCTTGTTTAAAATGTGTTTTGAGTTAGAAAGTATTAACAATCTTATAAACGGCTAAAAACATGTTTATAATATGTTTATAATTCCAGGCGCTCTCCATGGTAAGCTTATCCACTTTCTAAGTTAGCTTGCTAAAATGTTGACACTGCAGTGAAGAGACATCCAATTAATGTGTGAATTTTTATCTGGAAGATGATTTTTTTAGAGCGTTTGCTCATTTGCAATATGTCTATTAGGCATTTCCTGATGGATGTTAAAAAGACATTTATGATAAATCTTTAAGATGTAAAAAATTTAGAGTGTTTGCAAAACAGACTTTCTAAAGATGTTTATCAGATCTTCAGACAGATAGATATGTATATCTCTGATATTTAACAGACATTTCAGACCAAATGTCTTCATACATCTTGCAGACATACAGTATTTCTGCAATCTGTGATAAAGTGCTGACACTAATGCAAATGAATCTAGAAATTATGGTTGGATTTTAAACCAGTAGCAGTTGAGGGGACAAAAATAATATCAAAAGCCATTTATAAACCAGTGTATCATTACAAAATATGTATACTTTACACAAGTAGCTACTGGGAAAATATGATATTTATGTAATATGTTTATGGATAAGGCAAACACATTCTTTAACAGAACTCAAATCCATAATTTTTCAGGACCAACTGTATTTGATTTTATTGGCAAAAAAGCTTATTTAAAAATAAACACTATTTCATTTCTTGATTACTTTAGTGACTAAAGATTAGTCGTTGTTGTAGTGAAAATGTAGACTTCCATCCATTCTTTCATTATTAAAGTCTTGCATTTTTAAACTGCTTTGCAAGGACATTTTGAGACTAGATTAGTACACAGTTAGACCAATTAGTAAATACAGATGTCAATACTAAACACTGACAGTGAGAATCCTGTTCCACAGAAAGTCATACATGTTTGAAGCGACATAAGGGTGAGTAAAGGATGACAGAATTGTCATTTTGAAAATAAATCCACAATAGGGCTGTATTGTATTGAATATGACTATGGCAGATATCAGTTTCCCCTGTTGTCATTGATCTCCCAAATCAATCTTATTAATATTCCTTAATAAACCTCCTTTCACACATATAGTACCATGTGTAAAAACCCACTAAAATCTCTTGAGGTTAGTTTGATTGTTGGTTTGGTAATTGATTTCGTTAATTTGGCAACGGTTAAACATTGATTTGAAAATGGTTTGGCTTAGCTGGTTTCCAAAAAAAATGTTATTAATTGTTTAAAAAACAATTGTTCCATTTGAGATGACACTAAACTCACGCACTAATCACTTGAGTGTCATTTAGGACACAACTAATTACTTTCAATTGCCATGTTAATTTCCAGTGATACTGCACTCCACATCACAAGTAACATGCAGGTTTACTGCACTCAAACAATATTTTTTCTTCTTGTTCATACAACTTATTTAAAATGAGCTGAACCATCACAATTATTGAGTTTTTGTAAGGACAACTTAATTGTTTTATCTTTAGTTTACTTAAATTTGTCAATTAGTCCAATTAAGTTGACTTATTCGGTTTGTGTTAAGACAACATGAAGGTACTCAGTAGAACCCAGCATTCTTTACAGTGTAGGTTGAAAGAGCAGTGTGTATGGAGATTTTTTCATAAATGTTCAGATGTATTCTTTAAATAATAATAATAATAATAATAATAATAATAATAATAATAATAATAATAA
>CAIGQZ010001469.1:2730150-2763288 GCA_903798205.1 Danio tinwini | reverse complement strand
ATAATAATAATAATAATAATAATAATAATAATAATAATAATAATAATGATCATATGTGATATGGCTAAACAGTGTTCTTAAACAGCAATTGAGATCAGTTCAGGGGTCTAATTTATAAACATGGCATACACACAAAACAGGTGGAAAAGTGTGTATGCCACTTCTCACATAAAGGTTGTTATCTATAAAAAACAGACTTGACTGGAAAATGTGTGCAGCTGTAAATAAACTCTATAGTAAGTAAGCACGTTTAACTTAAAGATTGACTTTAAACTCACTTTAAATCATAATATGAGCCATAATCATTATTGTATTAAACGAAATGTATTCTACTGTACATTCACCTTTAGGAAGGTTTCTATGCAAAGTTTTATAAATGAGACAGCTGGTGAGTAGCAACTTGAACCTAGAAATAACAATCTATATGTCACAACTTAAAAAGCAGTTAGATTGATCTGTATGCAAACTGTAAAAATATGTACTGTATGCAAATGATGTCACCATTTTTACAAAATCGTATTTCAGTGTTTAACAGGTATAACTAACAATAGGTCATTGAATAATTAGATAATAATGCACACCCGAGGTGGTGATGTAAACCGGAGTGGCAGTTACACTTCAGATGTGCGTGATGTTTTAACAATTCAGTGGACAATGTAAAATGATTACTACACCTACAGACATTCGATCTTATTAACAAAACATGCGTACACTAATTTTAACGTGAAATTTGCATATGGATGTTTCCATAAATAAGTCAAGATGTACGGAAAAAAAATCAAGAACAACTAAACATACACAATATATGCCCAGTGTTTTATAAGGACGTATAAAGAACCTACATATAATTAAATATGTAATGATATAGTCCTATTCAGATTTTAATTACGTATAGATATTGATTTAAGCAACTTTTTAAATAGTAATTTTTACTGTTTTCCACATTTATTTTCATTAAAGTTCTTTTTCATTGTCTTTTGGTTTGATGTCATAGTTGTTTAAAATTTTCTCTAGCCCCTTCGGACCCTGTGTCCGTTAGAATGGACAACACATGTCAGCCCATGTTGTTTTGTGGTTCCTGGGCATTTCATCTAATTTAAAGCCTACAGTCCATGAGAGTGGATGATTGTCATCTAATCAAATAGCGGTAAGACTTGGCATGTAGTAATTTTTAATCCACTACACTAAAAAGCAGTATGGCATCACTTTTCTCCAGACACAGACGTAAGCCACATTTACAATGTTTTTATTCAAATTGATTGATATGTCAATATTTCATAGATCGTAAAAAATAGGGGTTGCACTTACTAATTCAAGTTTAAAATCTTTAATGACATTGCAAGCTTTAGATCAGTATTTTGTCAAACATGTCTGTCCATTAGGATGGACAATGGGTTCAAGACCTGTTACTGAAATTCAGTCTCCAGTAACGCTGATTGAACTTTTTTATATTTAAAAAAACCTATGTCGATGTACTAATTCATTGCTGAAACAATTTCATATGCAGAATATACAGATCTTAAAGTTTTTGAGCATTGAGGTGTTTTTGTATTTTGGTATAATGTTCGGGAAGCACAACTGTTCTGGCCTGATGTCCATTAAAATGGACAAAAAATATATACATTTAAAGAAGCCATTCATTTATAGAAGCCTCAAGAACTGTGAAAACATTGTTTTACATTTTACTAAAACTTGGAACATAATTCGGGACTGAAGGGGCTAGACAAGTTCTGCTTTGCAGAAAGCCCTTGTATTGTACTGGTTTGAGTATTTATTATGCAAATTACTAACCTTGTGTACGTGGGTGCTCATTTAGAACACTCCAAACTCAGTATTAGAAAATTTATTTAGAAAACTCCAAACTGCAGCTCTGCACAAGAAGTTTGGCCAGAGGAAAAATAGTTGTGCCTAACTGAGCCTGGTTTCTCTCGAGGTTGTTTCCTTCACTTTCGTCAGTTGGGATTTGTGGAGCTGCGCATCGATTGATTTGCTCTTCAGTGTTTGGACTTTCAGTAGTGAAATTAAATCCACACTGAACTGAGCTAAACTGAACAAACTCTGAAACTGACAAAGTTTCAATTTCAATTTACTAGAACTTCTATGTTAAGCTGCTTTGACACAATCTACATTGTTATAGTGCTATAGAAATAAAGATGAGTTAAACGGAACTGAATATCAGTAGAACAAGTTTAAGAACAAACTCATGTGTGTACACAGGTTTTGTACAAAAAAATTTACGCAGTTATCAGTGAATGAGACCCATTGTTTAGATCAGTGGTTCTCAAACTGTGGTACGTGTACCACTAGTGGTACGCAAGCTTCCTTCTAGTGGTATGCAGAGTAATCGCTGAATAATGTAAGTAAAAAACAAATACCACACTTTTAACCTTTGATGCATATGATAACACCAATGTAATCAGTAAATTGATTTTAATAGGCTAAACCTTTTATTTAATTTTCAATTTTCTAATGTTTGTTATGTATTCTATCGTTTGAAGCTAATCTCTTCCCCATATTTGTAACGGTTGTTGTGGGTGTATTCCGTATTTTTATATCCCAATGTTGACATGTGGTTTAATCACTTGCTTTTCTGACACACAAAGCCTACTCTAATGCACAGTAAACAGATCTAATTTCTAATTTAAATATGTAAATCCATTTAATATATTTAAAATACAAGTTAATGTTTAGATTTTTAAGATATACAAATAAGTCATATATATACAACATATATTTCCAAATGTATCAAAAAGAATTTATATATGAATATGATGACATATAGCCTTTATTTATGAGATCCAAGGAACATTTCCAGGTTTTGATGAATAGGCTACTATTTGTTAATACTTTACATTTAAGTACAGCTATTTTCTTTTGACTTTTAAGAACAGTGCCATTTTTAAATAACTTTTAAATGCACACTTTAATTTAAACATTATTTTTTTTTTACCTGTAGGCATAGTGCAGTGTTAATGTTCAAACTATTTATAATGTTTAAAGTGGCTGACAATAATACATATTCTTAATAATAGGAATGAATCTGTCTCGTTTTTGAACTGTGCAGAGCTGTAGCTGCTTATTTAGGCCAGCTATGCTACTGTATTTTAATACTGGTAATTATGGTGGTACTTGGAGAGACAATTTTGTTCTGAGGTGGTTCTTGGTAAAAAAAAGTTTGCGAACCACTGGTTTAGATGTTGTTGTTTTTTTGTCCTCAAATTGCTCTAATGTGTATTGCTAATTTCGAACACATCTCATCCAAAACCTCTTGTTTTGGATTTTGTAAAATCGTTCACAAATTTGGAGAAATCGACGTTACAATTTTTAAAAGACGTTAAAAACTTTATAAATTTTTCATTTTAAGGCCCACAAAATGATATTTTCATGTGAAAACGCTTTCATGTAAGTATAACATTTGTCATGTAAGATGCCTGAGCTCATCTTACACACTGGAATGCTCTCTCTCTCTCACTCTGTCTTTCTTACACACTTATACACACAGACTAGGCGACACTCGAAATGCCATTTGGACAGCAAATGGGATTTCAACTCCAACCAAATCAGACAGAGTGAGGAACAGATGACAGCGGTCAAAGATCAGACAGAAGGAAAGGTTTAGGGGTAGTGAACATTTCATCCACACTGAACACTGAGTAAGAGATTTAGGAAGAAAGGAGAGGAAGGTGCTGCGGTTTGAAGGAATAAAGGTATGATGAGACATGAGACATACCCATTTATCCAAATCGACTGCCTAAAGTTGGCAGGAAAGGGAGATGAAGGGTCAAGAGAGAGACAAAAAGTACAGGAAAATAAGTTGTGCTAGTTATTCTACCCTCTTTTGGTTTTGGATGTCCCCATGCACCCCAATAAAATAAATGAAATTAAGATCAGCAAAATGCAACTGGTGGCTGGTGAATAAAAACAAAAGAAAGAAAAAATTGAGAAATTGGTTAGTATGAAAAAAAGGGGGTTGACATGCTTTCATCACAAAATATATTGATTACTGAGATATTCACTTTTATTGGCTTTGATTTAAAATTGAAAACAAACTAAAGTTTAAAGGTTTTTAATCAATGTAAAACAAAGATGTTTGTATACTGTATACACTCATAAAATTACTTTAGCTGTTTGTTTAAACCACTTATTTAAAATGAGTTGAAACAACACAATTCCTTAGGTTTGTTTGTTTTATTTAATTGATTTATGTTCAATCAACATTTGTAAAATAATCAAATTTGTAAAATAAATATTGAGTTAACTTAATCCATTTGTGTTGACACAACATGAAGGTATTGTGTGGAATAGAGGTCTGCATTCCCTCGTCTGTATACTGCGGGAGCCATGGCATTTGACCAGATTTCTGAATAAAAGGCGGTACTGGTCGGTAACTCTAGTATTATTTGAACTGGAGCGTGCGGTCTAACAATAAAGCATTCCTGAGTCCCAATGTTATTTCGGAACAGCATATCTGTGATTTCCTCATTCTTATTGAGCACCGGTGCAGCCAGTTCTCACACGACTGTTACACATGCTGAACTCATGTCTAGTGCCTTCTGCATATGTTTTTTTTTTTCATATAACGGTCCTCAGAGCGGGCTTTACCATGGCAGAGCAAAGTGAAGATGCGCTGTCCCTGAAGGAGGTTCAGCTTGCATTAGAAAACGGTCAGTTTACTGTTCGGAAGCCCACATCAGGCAAGTCAGATGTATGTTTCTCATGAAAAAATAACTACTTGTGCGATGTAATAATACCTCACAGTTTTACCCTTCAGCAGTCACAAAACTGGAACCTCAGGTTTAAGTCGGCACTCATGTCTCATCACAAAAGGACAAACAAAACTTACTGACACCAACCTACAATCTATAGTTTTATCTGTTATCTTTCTGGTTTGGTAGAACCCAATTCAAACATGAGATTTTGGAAACCACTATCTAAATATAGCGTGAACGATTATGTCAGGTAGAAAATTATTCTAAGCGAGCAGTGGGTGAACAAAGACTGAATATAGAGCAGGAGCAGTTGGGTGCAGAATAAAACCTTGCGGGAGCAGGCAGGAGTGGGACTATAAAAACAGTCCCATGCAGACCTCTAGTGTAGAACCTAGCCTTTTTACAGTGTATGGTATAAATAACATAGTACAAATATAAAAAATAGATTTAATCGATATGAATAATGATGACAGCACATTGAACTTTATGTAAAAAACATAACAAAATTAATAACTATATAGCTGACACAAACCATAAATGTTTGGACTCTTTTGAGATAAATAGCTTTGAAACTAAATAAATATTAAATTTAATTAAAATATTTTTTTGTTGAAACGTTTGCACGCTTTCATGTGTAATAGCTTTTATCTAATTATTACATTTTAATTGATACATTTAGAATAATAAGATAATGTATAGATCTTTAGTTGAATAACATATTAATAAAATAATAATAAAATAACATAAATAATAATAATAATTATTATTATTGCTATTACTATTATTATGAGAATAATAATATTAATAATAATAATATAAGCATATGTATACATGTGTTAATATATAAAATATATAAAGGGCAGATATATTATACAATAATGTCTCAGACTTTAAGCCTCACTGTATGTATATAATTTTGAATGATTAGGATCATAGAGGATTTCACCGTCTAAGATTGTTCAGCACCCCTGCTGTCTGTCTTTCTAATGACTAGTTTCTTAAACATAGTGTTTTCAGTGTATTCATGAACTCTTCAGTCTACATCGTACTGTAGTAAATTAAACCTTCTCATCAGTTATCCCTAGCCTTAGTTGATCATTCCTTTTCTTTTTGACCCTCTGCTTTTCAAATCCCTCCTGCTCAGAGCTCTGTGTGTCTCTCACCTCCGTCATGTCTACGGTGTTCGCCAGCATCTCCTGCAGAGCTCGAACCGACAGCGATTGCTCCAGCACAAACGAACAGATGGCCAGATCAGGGGGAACATTCTGAAGAACAAGACCAAGAAACATACAAATGACTCAACATATTTATAAACAAGAGCTTTGGAAACAACTCGTGAAGCTCTTGAATTTATATTATTGTCAATAGGGTTAACTGCCTTAAATATAGTTTAATTCACCCTTAATGATGTTAAAAATAAGATGTGTTTGGTGGGTGAGGGCCAGAAGTATGGAATGAAGATCTGACAAAATTAGAAATATATAAATGAATAATTAAATGTACAAATAAATGTAAAAAAAAATAAATATAATAATATAATATATTTATTAACAAATATATACCTATCAATGTTTTTACATATTTTATTTAAACATTTATTTATTTTTCTTTAATTTATTTCCACTTTTATTTATGTTCACATTCATATGTTTATTTACATATTTATTTCTTCATTTATTTATTTCCACATTGATTTATGCATTTCTTTGTCTGTAGGGCAATGGGGAGGGCATGTTTTACCTCAGGAATACAAATGCTGAGGTAAGATTTTTAGAGTCAGACTTGTGGCAAATAATTTTCAATGATCTGTGTATAATAATAATAATAATAATAATAATAATAATAATAATAATAATAATAATAATAATAATAATAATAATAATAATAATAATATTTAATAATAATAATAATAATAATAATTATTATTATTATTATTATTATTATTATTATTATTATAATTATTATTATTATTAAAGGGATAGTTAGAAAACATTTTTAAACATGTATAGAAAACAATTCTCTCAGTTAAACAGCAGTAACATATTTGAAAGATAGCAGAAATTTCACAAGAGGAAAACTATTTTTTTTATATTAAGTGTTTTGTCTGAGAAAAAATAAAATAAATAAAATAAAATAAATAATAAAATGATAATTTATTTTTAAATACTGTACCTGGGCATTTGAAGTTGTCTCTAAAAAGCACAGCCGGTTCCCGAAGCCTTCACAGGACAGGCAAAGTTTGATCTGTTCCTTCAGAACGGTCGCTGTGCACTGGAGCACAACCTGATCTTCCTGTGAGTCACAGAGGAGAACACAGAGGGAACACTATAAGTGAGACCATGAACAGAGCCAGGTGGAAACTCGTCACAATGGGATACAATAAATACCTATTCATAGTGAGACATGCAAATATGCTGGATGACAACATGCTGATTAGTGAGACATACACGCATACAAGAGCGTGTAAATACAGCAATAAACACAGCCGTGTCCAAACACTCTACACCTGTTGTTACTTCACATTCTCAGCTGTCCACTTCTTCTAACTGATGATGTACTGTAGCCTTATTCTGCTTTCACTTTTCCTCCCTCCCTCCCTCCCTCTCTCTCTCTCTCTTTCTCTCTCTCTCTCTCTCTCTCTCTAACCTGGATGACCTGGAGTCATTTGTTTTCCATCACTCTCTTTTCCTCATTAGTCACATTGTCCTGAGTCTTTCTGTAACGGTCCATTTGTCAACACGTTTATCCTCTGCTCAATACAGTTTACACTTAAGACGAGACACAGCAAGTGAATATGGTAAAAAAATTAACCTAAGAGTGATCACCAGTAGTATGATACCATTTGTAGAGTGATACCATTTGTATCAGCAGTACAAATGGTCTTTTTTAGCATTACATTTTTTTAAGTGTTATGTTTTAAGTATGCAAATAATGCATCATTTCATTAAATATGCGGTCATTTGCACACAATTTTACAACATAATCTAAACATTGGATTATGTCAGGTTAAAAATTATTGTTTCCTTTTTTTTGACACATTAGAGTAAAATGTTTTTACAAAGGGGATTTAGGAAATCTCTATCACTCCACAATTCAGAAAACACTGTGTACAGCAAGGGAAGACATACAAATTGAACAGTTTTTTGTAGAATAAACTATTGCATACAGTGTACAGTATAATCAGGCAAATTAAGTATGAACATACAGTTGAAGCCACAATTATTAGCCTGTTAATTTTTTATTACGTATTTAAATGTCTCCCAAGTGATGTTTAAACGAGAAAGGGGATGTTCACAGTATTTACTATTATATATTACACAACCCAGCCACTTTATTAGGTACACCTTACTAATACCAGGTTGGACTCCCTTTTGCCTTCATAAATGCCTTAATCATTTGTGGCATAGATTCAACAAAGAAAATTCCTCAGAGATTTTGGTCCATAACATCATGCAGTTACTGCTGGTTTGTCGGCTGCACATCCATGATGCGAATCTCCTATTCCACCACGTCTCAAAGGTGCTCTATTGGATTGAGTTCTGGTAAGTGTGGAGGCCATTTGAGTACAGTGAACTCATTGCCATGTTCAAGAAACCAGTCTGAGATGATTGGCGCTTATCCTGATGGAAGTAGCCATCAGAAGATGGGTACATTGCAATCATAAAGGGATGGACACGGTCAGCAATAATACTCAGGTAGGCTGTGGTGTTGAAATGATGCTCAATTAGTACTAATGGCCCAAAGTGTGCCAAGAAAGTATCCCCCACACCATTACACCACCAGCAGCAGCCTGAACCGTTGATACAAGGCAGGATGGATCCATGCTTTCATGTTGTTGATGCAGAAATTGTGACCCTACCATCCGAATGGTAGAAATTTGCGCTAACAAGCAGTAGGACAGATCACAGGTGTACCTAATAAAGTGGCCGGTGAGTGTATATATTTTTCTTATTCTTTTAATTTGGCAGGTCCAAATTAATCTACACATACAATTTGATAAGGTGTGACAAAAACACTTACAATTGTATGTTGAATGCTTTCTTTACTTTAGACTGAATAAAAAACACCTAATGTAAAAAATAAAAATATAATAAAAAATTAAAAAAACGCCTAAATGCCCAGAATCTTTTAAAAAATTAACAGCAGCATGAAAAAAAGTGAAAAAAAAATTATAAGGTAAAAACCTTTAATATCCAAAATTAAAAGCTACATTTCTTAAGATTTTTCAAATGTTCTTCACATTATGATACAAATGTCTCTTATGTAAATGTCTCTTAAGAATAATTGTTTAAGAACCAAAAAAACATCTTCTATGGAACCTCCATTTTTAGGAATATATGGTTCAGAGTCTTTGTGTTTTCTTTTGGCACATTCTGTCCCAAAATCCTCTGCACAGAAGAAACCGGGACAGTCTATCCTCTGTCAAGTGTAGGGCATGGAGATCTTTAAAAAGCTCCTGGTGATGATCTATAGCCACCACAAAACATCCAGACAGAAAGATGATTTAAGGCTGATATTAAAGCCATGACTTACTGTATATAGTCAATGTCACAGAATCTACTTACTATGTAATGCATATATGGTGTTTTTTTCCAGAGACCATGTTGAAAATAACCTAAATAGTAGATCACATGTCAGAGTTTTAAAGTAAATTAAATTCATGAAAACCTGGTATAGCCAAGCATAATATTGTAAGTTGTTATTGTTTTGTGGGAAGACAAGTTATTCTGAAAATCTGAAAAATTGGAATTTCACCAAATGACATGGATTACCACACCATGAAAGGTGAAATATCAAATATTTAAGGTGTCTTTTAATAAAGTCACGGACTGCCAAATCTTTTTTTTTTACAGTTACTCTTGATATTTAACCAACAGCAAATTTACAACAAACCTCTCAATTATTTCAGTACCAATGTGCAATCAGACAGAACCTTATAATTACAAATATAAAAGCAACCTTCTTAAATGTTTCTGTCATGGTCACCATATAGAGTACCAACCAAAAACACTAGCGAGCACTCTACACCCCATATCAACCACTCACCTGGACTACATGTCCCACAATGCTTTACACCTCACACCCGATTCACATGAATTAGAGTCTGATTACCCGGGTCTTCACATATATAAGCCAGTCTTCACATATATAAAAGCACGTTAGTTACACTCAGTCACTATGAAGTCTTGTCACTGTTTCATGTACATTCCGAGCAGTTTTCCATGTTCCTTGTTTGTGTTTTGAATGTTGGCTTTGTGAAACACTGAAACAATCAAAGTAAATGTGTCGAGGCTTTAAAATATTTTGAAACCTATTTCTGCAGTGACGCATAGTGGTCATAGGTATTGCTCTAAAATTACTTTAAAGAAACAGTAACTCAAATTGAGAAATTATACCTCACTATGTATTGTTGAACTATCAAGTGACGTAGTGGAGGTGTTAGTGTTCCTGACTTTGGGAACATATTGGGTTTGAATCCCAGGTGAAGCAACTACAGTCATTTAAATTAGTTATCTTTTAATGCTCTTGTAATGTGTTTTGTTTTAATATTGGTCTGACATCTGAATTAGATATTTGTGAAAAATATGTGCTGTTTTGGTCCTAAAAAATAAACATTAATAAAATACATCAAATCACAATTTCTGAATTTATGTGCAAGCTGGAATTCAGGAAGCCCGTAGCACAGTTGTATTATGTCCATATTATGACTTAATGGACATAACCGTTCTACATGCTTTCATTCATGAAATCAAAATACAACAAGAAAAGTTTCTACACATGCGCGCTGTCACGATCACCAGTGATCTTTACTCCTTAGATCGCTGGAAAACATGTACAATAGCTTACAGACTACAAAGCCGCCATTTCAAGGACTACATCTCCATACATGCATTCCGCTCACACACACGTTTTTCATCCTGACTGATTGCACACACACCACCGGAGGATTGTCAAGAACTGATTACACACACTATATAAGCAGCAAACACACACTCTCTAGTGGCGGAGTCTTGTTTACACTTAGTGACATTACAACACGTTTCCTTTGTCTTGCTTTGCCTAGTTTTGATCTTTGCCTAGTTTAGATTTTTGCCTCGTTTGTCTGTTTATCCTGTTTGCTGCCAGCCTTGTGACCATCTGCCTGTTATTGTGACTACGATTCTGGATTCCCTTCATACATCTGTTTGCTCCTGTATTGATCATTGCTAGCCTGACCATCCTGTTTTTAAAACGCTGCGTTAATAGACAGCAAGACCCGCTGGCAACAGGGCTTGCTGTTCCCTCCATTAACACAACGATGCTGGCATCACCCATGCTCCTGTCCCCAGTTTATTAGTCCTCCAGTCCTCCAGCTCACAAGATAGCCTCCTCCAGTCCTCCAGTTCACAAAACGGCGGCCTTCATTCCTCCAGCTCACAAGATGGCTGTCTCCATTCCTCCAGTTCACAAAATCGCCGCCTTTAGTCCTCTAGCTCACAAGATGGCTGTCTCCAGTCCTCCAGTTCACAAAATTGCCGCCTTCAGTCCTCCAGCTCACAAGTTGGCTGTCTCCAGTCCTCCAGTTCACAAAATGGCATTACCTGAGCCACCAGAATGGCCACCACAACCTGAGTTGCCAAAGCTGCTGCCACCACCAGAGTTGTTGCTGCCAGAGCAGCCAGATCCTCAGTCACTGCCAGAGCAGCCAGATCCTCAGTCACTGCCAGAGCTGCCAGATCCTCAGTCACTGCCAGAGCTGCCAGATCCTCCAAAGCTGCCTTATCCGCCAGAGCTGCCAGAGTCATCGCCGCCAGAGCTACCAGAGTCACCGCCGCCAGAGCCACCAGAGCTGCCAGAGTCAACGTTGCCACCAGAGCTGCCAGAGTCTACGCCGCCGCCAGAGCTTACCGATTGGTTGCTGCCTGAGCTTCGCGAATGGCAGGCACCAGATCCTCTTGATTCCCCCGAATGATGGGCGCCTGATCCTTTTAAATTTCCTCGAATGGTGGGCGCCAAATCCTCTTAAATTCCCTGAATGGCGGGCGCCAGATCCTCTTGAATTCCCCAAATGGCGGGCGCCAGATACCTCTGATTCCCTCGAATGGCAGGTGCCAGACACTTTTGAATCCCTCTAATGGCAGGCGCTAGAATCCTCTGAATCTCTCGAATGGTGGCTGCCAGACACCCCTGAATCCCTCGAATGGCGCGCGCCAGACATCTTTAAATCACTCGAATCGCAGACATTAGAATCCTCTAAATCCCTTGAATGGCAAGTGTCAGACATCTCTGAATCCCTCGAATGGCAGGTGTCAGACACCTCTAAAATCCTTGAATGGCAGTCGCCAGACACCTCTAAAATCCTTGAATGGCCAGAGGTACGAGACCCCCTTGAATCTCACGAAAGGCCAGAGTCGCCACCTGAGTCCCACGAAAAAGCCAGAGCAGTCACTTAAGTCCCACGAAAGGCCAGAGACGTCACCTGAGTGCCACGAAAGGCCAAAGCAGTCACTTGAGTCTCACGAAAGGCCAGAGCAGTCATCTGAGTCCCACAAAAGGCCAGAGCCATCACCTGAGTCCCACCAAAGGCCAGAGCCGTCACCTGAGTACCACGAAAGGCCAGAACCATCACCTGAGTCCCACAAAAGGCCAGAGCCGTCACCTGAGTCTCACGAAAGGCCAGAGCAGTCACCTGAGTCCCACGAATGGCTGCCAAAGCCGTGTGTCCTCCAAGGGCTGTGTGAAATCCCAAAGCTGCCTAAACCGTATGAACCTTCAGTCCTTCCTGAACCCAAGCCTCCTGACCCACTGGATTTAAATGAACTGCCAGTGTCTCCTGAATCCAAGCCTCCTGACCCACTGGAGTTAAATGATCTGCCATTGTCTCCTGATCCCAAGCCTCCTGACCCACTGGAGTTAAATGAACTGACAGTGTCTCCTGAACCCAAGCCTTCTGACCCACTGGAGTTAAATTAACTGCCAGTGTCTCTTGAACCCAAGCCTCCTGACACACTGGAATTAAATTAACTGCCAGTGTCTCCTGAACCCAAGCCTCCTGACCCACTGGGGTTAGATGACCTGCCAGTGACTCCTGAACCAGAGCCTTCTTACCCACTGGGGTTAAATGAACTGCCAGTGCCTCCTAAACCAAGGCCTCCAGACCCACTGGGGTTATCTGAACCGCCAATGCCTCCTGCACCAAAGCCTCTTGACCCTCTAGGGTTAGAGAAACCACCAGTGCCCCTGAAGCAAAACCTCCTGGCCCACTGGGGTTAGAGCAACTGTCAGTGCCTCTTGAACCTAAGCCTCCTGACCCACGGGGGTTATATAAACTGCCAGTGCCTGCTGAACCCAAGGCTCCAAACCCACTGGGGTTATCTAAACCGCCAATGCCTCCTGCACCAAAGCCTCCTGACCCAATAGGGTTAGAGGAACCACCAGTGCCCCCTGAACCAAAACCTCCTGACCCACTGGGGTTAGAGGAACTGCCAGTGCCCCCTGAACCAAAGCCTCCTGACCCACTGGGATTAGAGGAACTGTCAGTGTCTCTTGAACCTAAGCCTCCTGACCCACTGGGGTTATATGAACTGCCTGTGCCTGCTGAACCAATGCCCACAGACAAACTTAAGCCCCATGCTCCAGGCCCTCTGCAGCTCCACTCTCCAGGCCTTTCACAGCTCCATGCTTCAGGCCCTCCGCAGCTCCACTCTCCAGGCCTTCTGTAGCTCCACGCTCCAGGCCTTCCGGAGTTTCACGCTCCAGACCTTCTGCAGCTCCACGCTCCAGGTCCTCCTCAGATCCATGCTCCAGGTACACCTCCGCTGCATGGTCCTGGCCCTCCATCCCTCCCCCTGTTTCGCCTCTTCTCCACCTCCCGCCTGAACTGTATTAGGAGAGTCTAGAAGCTGCTCCTTAGAGGGGGGGCTCTGTCATGATCACCAGCGATCTTTACTCCTTAGGACTACATCTCCATACATGCACTCCGCTCACACACACATGTTCCTCATCCAGACTGATTGCACACACACCACCAGAGGATTGTCAAGGACTGATTATACACACACTATATAAGCAGCAAACACACACTCTCTAGTGGTCGAGTCATGTTTACACTTAGTGACATTACAATGCATTTCCTTTGTCTTGCTTTGCCTAGTTTTGATCCTTGCCTCGTTTGTCTGTTTATCCTGTTTGCTGCCAGCCTTGTGACCATCTGCCTGTTATTGTGACTATGATTCTGGATTCCCTTCATACATCTGTTTGCTCCTGTATTGATCATTGCTAGCCTGACCATCCTGCTATTAAAACCCTGGGTTTGGATTCTCACCTTCGTTGTCTGTGTCACATACCTGGTTACACGCGTTAACACTCACATGACATCAACATACGTTTCGTCAACATCAGGTCTCGAAACGCTTGTGAAGTGACAACTCTGAATTGCTTTTTTCATGTAACCTGGGTGTTTCGAAATGCTTTGGAGCAGTGTTTTGAAACATCTGCGGTTCAGGATCTCGACACCATGTAGACACGTCAGTTTTGGTCCAGCCATTCCTAGCCCCGACCTTTGCCTGGATTTTGGATTACTCTTTGTGGACTATGCTTGACATTGTTGGTTGCCCCTGTTTGTATCTATACTAGTTTTGTAATATGTGTGTGTATATACATTATAATAAATTTTGCATTGCCGACTGATTATATTAAAGCTGAATATTTCGCTTCTAGATTAAATGTAACATTATAATCAACAGTTGATCAATTATTAGAGTTTTGATTAAACAATTAAAAATACAGTATTTGAAATAGCTATGAATAAATGTGAAGCATTTCCATTATCACCCAACGATCGCTATAAATACATAATAAAATCACACATCTTTAATGAATGAAACAGAGCCATTAATAGCATGTGCATTGCGCTCGAAAGTATTGTGAGACTGTCTGATATGGTGGTCTCATGATAAGCTGCTCATGATCTACAGGCTTAGCTCATCTCTGTATAAATAGGCCCAGAGCAGCACGGGGATTTGGCAAATGCAGAACACTTTACACCACCAAATCCAAACAATCAGTGCTAATGTGTTGCTTATATGCTTTAGAGCTCACGCTGAACACAGCAGACAAAGACTGTAAGAGGACGGACTGTCAGAGGCTTGAATCGACACTGAGCTGAATGTCACACTTATTTATGCTATTAATATGAGTGTAAGATTACAGCCAAACCATATTTAGGCCTAGATTCACATTACAGGGATTATTTTAAACTTTACTATTAAATAAAAATTTATATGTGGTTAATAGAAACATCTTCCCATTGAACTTCATCCAACTATAATTCTAAGGATGTACAAACTGCATAAACGTATAAAAGCTTTAAACTGCTCACTGTAAAAAAAAAATCCATTATATTTACAGTAAAAAAATATCAGAATGTTGCTGTCAAAAATATGGTAGAAATCGTCAAATAACTTTTACAGTAAACTAGTGTATTTTATTAATTTACAGTGTTATAAATCATTGTTTTGAAGTATTAACTTTACATATCTTACCTTTAATACACAGATAAAAACACAGCTATAAGCATGTGGTGATGAGACAGTCATATGGTGAACCTATCCTCACACCAAACTTTTCCCACAAGCAAAGAAACATACTAATATATAGAAGGCATTCAGTGTCATTCACTGCTAACACACCTAACACCACTTACCTAAACTACTAACACCATTATTGTCACAAACATAAAATGAAAGTAGTACAATAATCATTATTTATCAAAATCTAATTTAACAGAAAACTTTAATGTACATCATTGATGAAAAAAATCTATAAAGAACCATAGTAATGTCAACAAAAAAGCATAAGAGACCATTCACAAAATTGTGTGTTCAAGTTTGTTATTACAAATGGAGATGAGTCGCACTTGTGTTTTCCAGGCGTGCCTAGAGTTGAAAATATCTCAACCTTTCAGAATGCCGCAAGTGAACTGCAAATCGCCTTACAAGAACCAACACCAATAAGCTTCACACTTTGTATGGAATATACACATTTCAGTAATTACGGTAGACTAGGGCTTCTCAAAGCCTGGACTCTGGTCTGGATCCGGACCATGAGGGTATTCATCCGGATCTGACTCCATTTTGTATTGCAAGATCATGCATGAAGGATTCAAATTGTGGATTTCCTTGATTGATAAATGCATAATATACCTTAGACCAAACACTGCAGTGCGTTTTACAGTTTTTCTCAATTGCTTTATTGAGAACATTCTTTAACATTCTTTAAACTGTGAGTGTAAATCTCAAAACTGTTTGCTGGAACTTCAGAACTTTATTGCGTGTCTGCAAAATGTAGTTACTCTCCCAAAACGTTTAATTCATGCTTCAAAACCTAGTTATCGTGTCAGTAAATTGACCAAGGACACCAAAACATAAAGTGTAGTTGGCATTGTGAGTCTCACTGGTCAAAATGATTAGTTGTTTTTTTCACCACGACAGTCAACCATGGATATTAGGGCTTTTAAAAAAATCTGGCATTTGTTGAGAAGAATCAATAGTATAGTGACTTAATAGTATAAGTGAACTTCTTGTTTTGAAAAATAAACATTTCATTCGAGAGTTGAGCCAAAGCAATTGAAAAAAACTAAGTGAATTTCATTTTCATTTCACTTCACAATCCCAAAAGCATATTGAAGGAAGTGACACGGCTCATGTTGTCCATGTGGATTATAACACAATATGTGAACAGACCATAAAAAGTGAGGTGTCATGCTGGAAATTCTGGGAAAAAGCTACGGTTATTCACTGTAAATATTACAGTTTTTCCCAATTGTTTACACACAATTACTTGTACTTCAGACTCAATGACTACAACATGTCACTGATGTACCAACCCCCTGAACCAATTCTGCTAAACTACAAGCACAATTCCTGCTTTACACTCAAATTGCAGGTTTAAAACACACTTTTTTCAAAACACAACACACAATTCTCTGCATTTTTGAAGAAAATCTCTTGTTTTCACAAGGAACACACTGTCGGTCAAAATTGTAAAGTCAGTTGTACTACTTTGCATACTAACTCATCACATAGGTAAACACCCATCACACATAAATGCAATTTAGAAATCAGAGCTCATCTCATATTCTCCATTTCTCAATCCTATTGAGGATTTTTTTTCCGCCTGGAGATGGAAAGTGTATGACCGAAATCCACACCTTTTTTTTTTTTTTTTACTGTAACTATTTCTTAAATACTTCTGTTGATGGCATATGTAGACCACATTATGTGCAACTTTGTGTTGGTTGGGATGAACACTGTGTACACTGTTTTTGTGGGAAAACTATATTTGGTACCATGTATTTGTGTGTTTTGTATAAAAATAATATTGTGAAAATTTTGAATGCACTTATGTAGGCCTATGTACTGCCTGTAGTAAGTGTAACACTGAACAAAAAAAGCTTACAGTAAGTCATTATGATGAATGGAGAAGAAGTGGTCATAGTGTTTTACATTAAGCACATCAGTGATTAACTGCTTCTTATAAATGTCTATTCATGTGATGGTTTGTGTGTGTCATTTGAAAACAAAACACCATTTTGTGAAGAAATCACATTGTTTCGAATGTAAAATTTGATTTTGCAGGAGAATTATAGGGTTTTGCCCAATGTGTGTGTGTGTGTGTTTTGTGATTTGTGTGTAGAGTTCTGACAATATGAGACATGCTTTCAGAAAATGTGTGTATACAATTGAGAAAAACTGTAGGACAACGTACTGTTAACTGAGTCTTTTTTACAATGTTATCTTAGTGCATCCTGTGCATTCCATTACTGACAGTTAAAAAAGTATTACTTGGGTGTCATTGTATGTGTAAATGTATGTTCTGACCAATGTTTTCCACTTTTGATCATATTTCTTGTGAGAAATGTTGTTTTTTGTGTACAAATGTTGTTGCAGTTCAGTTGTAATGTATTGCCCTTTGCAAGACATTTGTCTTAGACTTGTACATGACTAAACTATTATGCTGCCTCAGAAGTCTGTCTGAAATCAGTTTTACAAGGAGCCTTCATTCACAAACAAGTCCATTAGAAATCAAAATTTACAGTGTTTATTTTGTTAGCAGACATGTGATGCATTCTGACATTGCTTTGCATTCTGTGCAAATTACAGTTTTTCTCAGTGGCGTTGGTGCATTTCTCACAACACTGATTACATTTGCACAACAGTTAATGCATTTCTCAAAACAATTAGTACAAACTGCAAAACCTAGTGAATAACCTGCAAAAGTGTGTCAGTTGCTTAAAATGGAGAGCTCATTCCTCAAAAGCAATGTCAAGGAAAGTGTCAGTGTCATTAAAATGAAAAGTCCTGACACCATTGTTTATGAACAAGACAGTTAAATGGCCTCGTCATGTTTTCATTATGACAGTAAATCTTTTCCAATGCAAAAAAAAGTCAGATTTTGGTGACATGTCCTGAAAATGCTCAAGACAGCACTATATACTACTTGCACAGCCATTTAATAACTACAGTAAAGTTAGACATCACTGCATTTATTGAGGTATCTCTAGTACAAGACACTGAATATGTATGTTTCACATTTGTACTGCATATGCTCTTTACAATTCTAATTTATACACAGCATTGTGCAAAAGAATAAATACACCCTTATTTACAACAAACATAAACCTCCTTTGGGTAGAGCTGTGCACAACTGTAAACAATATTGCAGTACATATTGGAACTGAACCTACAACATACACAGGTCTGTAAATCATTCATGAAATTGTTCAATTTAGAAGACATTTTCAGAAAAAAAAGATTTATATTTTTAAATAAAATGAGCTTGACAGATTTTGACAACTAGTTCAACATTTTTGTATGTAATGACTCAAGTATTGAAATGAAGACTATTAGTTTTATATGGAATGACTATTTAGCATCCACAAGTTTAGTTCATTTTGACTGATATGACATAAGCAAATGATAATGTTACAAACAGTTGATGCATGTCCAAAAGCATTTGCAATTTGTTGGAAGGAATGAGAAACTGCTACTATGATGTGCACAAATGACTAATTGCTTTGAGAAATGCATTAACTGTTGTGCAAATGTAAAGAGTGTTGTGAGAAATGCACCAAAGTGACTGAGAAAAACTGTGTGTATTTATTATTTTGCTCAATGCTGTGAATAAATTAGAATTGTAAAGAACAAATGGAGTAAAAATTTTAAACATATTGTACATATTCAGTGTCTTGTACTCAGATTCCTCACTAAATGCAGTGATGTCTAACTTTACTGTAGTTTTCAAATGGCTGTGCAAACAGTATATAGTGCTGTCTTGAGCATTTTCAGGACGTGTCACCAAAATCTGACATTTTTTGCATTGGAAAATATTTACTGTCATAATGAAAACATGACAAAGCCATTTGACTATCTTGTTCATAAACAATGCTGGCAGGACTTTTCATTTTGATGACACTGACACTTTCATTGACACAAATACTTGCTTTTGAGGAATGAGCTCTCCATTTTGAGCAAGTGACACGCTTTTGCAGGTTATCCACTAGGTTTTGCAGTTTGTACTATTTGTTTTGAGAAATGCATTAACTGTTGTGCAAATGTAAACAGTGTTGTGAGAAATGCACCAAAGCCACTGAGAAAAACTGTAATATTCCCTTTCAGTTGGAAGACCATCAACATACTCAAATAAAAGTTTCAGCAACTTCTGGTTCACCCAGACTTGCTGTCTAAAAGTAAAAGCCACTTGCGTAAAAAACAATTCCATTTGCACTTTGGGTATTTGAAGTTCAAGTCTCAGCTCGTGGATCTACATCAGCCTCCTATCTAACTTAAGTTCCTCTCTTCATACGGTCATATCAAGCAAAAGTAACATGATCCTAGGCTGTTTTATGTAGTTAACTAATATCTTTTACTTTTTTGAGTTTTAAGAGAGCACTTAATTATAGTTAACCCTGTAAGATGCACTCCTTGAAAATATATAATTGTTGGCCCACATCTTGTATTGAATAATATACTGACACAACTCTGATGAATAGTATTAAGCAAATAAAAATAATAACAATAACCTATGGATAAATGGTCAACCAGGTGGTTATGATGCCTGGTAATTAATTGTTTTGGTTATTGCTTGCACTTAAAAGGATATGTGTTATTATTTATTTTATTCATAATATTTCACATTTTTTACATAATTGCCTATCAGTTCAATTTGTTTACATTTATTACAGCTGATTATTTATTAAAATGTTATTTCATTATGCACAAGTTGATTTCAAAATGCATCTACATTATGTGCATTTGTGATTATAATTTTTTTTTCAGTTGAATAAAAGACTATATTTAATACATTTTTTTAATATTAAGGATTTCCTCAAAGTCTATAAATCAAATTTTGTTTCATTCTTATAAACCTAATCTTGTGTCTGGGTCATGGAACATGGGTCTTGCCACAGCCCAGTACATATCCGCAATGCACCTGGGTTGCCTAAATACATAAAAACAGGTCAATTTTAATTTCACAGTGAATTTTATCGAACCTCAGTTGAGTTGAATGGATTGTGAGCTGACACGGCTGCATTTTGAGTTGAATACATTTGCTCATCTCACTGAAGAGCCCAAACTGTGTGTTTGCAGACATGCTGGGACACCTGTGGCTGTCAAAGAGCTGGAGAGACACAGGTGTTTGATCACCGCTGATGGCACAAAGGTCTCGGTGGGGTCAGAGGAAACTGGGGCTGTTTCTGGATGAGAACAAAGTTGTGTATGACCACGGTAGACAAATATTTCCAAGCTGATGTGTTTCTCCATTATAATGACGCATATCAACCATCTTCAACACAGCACTGAATATTGACATTCTCATTACAGTGATATGTTTTGTCACAGTTCTGCAACAAGAAAAAAAATCAGAGTTTTTTAATATCATCTGGAGGCATGATTAAAGAGTCTCACCAGGAATTCACAAAGCATTGATGATTACTGCAGGCCAATTCAGAATGGGATGTTTTCATGAACTTTTTAAGGTGTTTTACAATTAATAATTATGCTTTAATGTGATATGAATAAATTATATGTAATACTATTGTTCACATAATTATTTCCTTTGTAAAATCTTAATATTTGTATCAAGTTAACACGAAAAACATTCCTAAATTCAACCCAATCATGCACAATGTTATACAATTTTACATGTGTGCTTTAAATCAATGCATTTTTTTAATCTAGTCACTTCTGACGCATTTAATTGACCAAAAATAATGTAAACAACATATGGTGAAACATTACACTTTACAACAAAGATGCCCAACTAAGGCCCATGGTAACCTTTGATCTGGCCCACCATCCAATCTGAGAAGAGAGGAAGAATGATGAGAATGGTTTGGAGATTGTCAATTCAAGTTTAATGTAACCCTTTTGTTTGTTTGTTTGTTTGTTTGTTTGTTTGTTTGTTTGTTTGTTTGTTTGTTTGTTTTTTGCTAACTGAACTTAAATATATGTCAATAAAATGGTGTAAATTGATCAGATTTTGTTTAAATGTACATACGGTCACCCGACAATCTAGAAACTTTGGTGAGAAAATCAAGTCAAAGGCAGATTATACTTGTATTCAGCATTAAATGTGTTATAAATTTAATTGCTTATGCTTTTGTTGCAATAAGTAATAGTTGAAAAAGTTATACTGCATTAGTTAATACAATTGAAAGTAATGTTTTCTATTTATTTTGAAATATTATGAAACAAATTAGGAAAATACCCATGGCAACTTTAATGTATTATAGTTTGGTATAGTTACTTTGGGCCCACGGCTCTTAATGACATTTGGTTTTTGGCCCTTAATACGAAAAAGTTTGGGCAGCCCTGGTTAAAAGGAACTTCTTTTCCGGTAATCCACAGTTCAGTTTTACATGATCCTTCAGAAAATAATCTAATTTTTCAAACACTTTTATTATAATTATTGTCAATGTTTTAGCTGCTTCCTAATATTTTTGCACATCCAAACCAAAACTTTATAATACACTTGAGGACTAATAATATTTCGAAAGAAACGCACACCAAAAAAGCACAATTATTTTTAAGGGATCATGTGACACATTAAAATTAATGGTAACACTTCACAATGAGGTTGTATTAGTTAATGTTAGTTAATGCATTCATAAACATGAACAAATAATGAACAATACATTCATTCATTCATTTTCCTTCAGCTTAGTCCCTTATTTATCAGGGATCGCCACAGCAGAATGAACTGGCAACTATTCCAGCATATGTTTTACGCAGCGGATGCCCTTCCAGCTGCAACCCAGTACTGGAAAAACATCCATTCATTCTCACATTCACACAAGCACTCGTACACTACGGCCAATTTAGTTTATTCAATTCACCTATACCGCATGTCTTTGGACTGTGGTGGAAACCGGATCACTCTGAGGAAACCCACGTCAACATGGGAAGAACATGCAAACTCCACACAGAAATGCCAACTGGCCCAGCTGGGGCTTGAACCAGCGACCATCTTGCTGTGAGGCAACAATGCTAACCGCTGAGCCACCATGCCGCCCTTGAACAATACATGTATTACAATCTTTATGAAAATAAATTTGTACATTAACTACACTCTCAGAAATAAAGGTACACGAGCTGTCACTGGTGGTACCTTTTCAAAAAGGTACACATTTGTACTTAAAGAGTCCATATTAGTACCTCAAAAGTATATATTAGTATCTACAAATTTTAAAAGGAACAATTTTATACTTTTAAGGTACTAATATGTACCCTTGAGGTATTAATATGGACCTTTTAGCTACAAACTTGTACCTTTTGAAAAGGTACAACCACAGTGACAACTCGCGTACCATTATTTCTGAGATTGTATGATAACAAGCATAAATTTGAAGTAAATACATTTACTAATAAGCCTTATTGTATAGTGTGACTAAATTAATATATATTCATACAAATGTATACATTTACAAACACTCGTTAATTGATGAATTCATTCACTATTTATTTACACCACCAAAATGCTGTTATTGTGTAAATAAATGACAAAAAAGTTTTTAATTTTTAGCAAAACTACAACTAAAACTACCGCCTAATGTTTGTATTTCTCTTTATTTATGAATTTAGCCATAACTTAAATTTAATATGTGGCTAAAAATGAAAAAAAAAGCACTGCGAACTAGAAACTCTATCAAAACCTCATTGACATATCAAACACTTACAAACATATAATCATACTGTCACTACACAAACAGGGGAAAAAAGGAGATGTAGAGTGCACTATGAAAACACGCAGCACTGTTTATTATTAGATTAAGAGTGGGGATTCCCCTTCTCCTTCGTTCTGCTGATAAAGACCTCTACAAGCCAAATCACTTCATCGTGAAAACCGCCTTCACTGACCGCTGACACTGACAGATGGAGGGATGGTGTGGGTGGATTAGCAGGAGTCGATATGGAAAAGGAGGAGAGCCTGGTGCATTAAACACTGTCCTCTTTTAAAATGCCTTTGTCTGTCTCGACCATCCTGGACCATAAAGGCAAAGCAGTCTTTACACGCAGGACCCCCTGCAACTGTTTCCCAATACAAAATGTCACTTCCTCTCTAGGTGTGCAGCCTCTGGTCATGCAGGCACTGTGGTATTTATGATGATGGTGGTTACTGTTTTCCTGTCTGCACTATAAATGTATATATACATTGCATATATTCTGTGGGCCACAATACAGTATGTAAGCTGTTGGTCATACTGGAAAGGTTAAAACAGGACAGTTAACACTCATGAGCAAGATGACAGTACGTGAGTTTCTATCCACATGTGCAGGCCCGTAGCCAGCTTATAGAAAGGGGTGATTCTTTTATCTCAAAAAGTGGACATTTTTGCAGTCATTCGACTCATTTTCTATAAAACTAAACAGTGATTAGCACTGTCGCCTCACAGCAAGGTCATTGGTTCGAGTCCCGGCTGGGCCAGTTGTTGGCGTTTCTTTGTGGAGTACGCAGGTTCTCCCTGTGTTGGCATGGGTTTTCAGGTACTCCAGTTTCCCCCACAGTCGAAAGACATGTGCTGTTGGTAAATTGGATGAACTAAATTGGCCGTAGTGTATGAGTGAGTGTGTAAACATGAGTGTATGAGTGTTTCCCAGTACTGGGTTGTGGCTGGATAGGCATGCATTGTGTAAAACATATGATGGAATAGTTGGCTGTTCATTCCGCTGTGGCGACCCCTGATAAATAAGTGGCTAAGCTGAAGTAAAATGAATGAATAAATGAATAAATGAAAAACTGTAGCCTATAGGCAAATAAAAAACTGGCCAGCACATTTCTTCGGTCAGATTTTGTTCATTCTTTTATTGGTTATTTTCACAATTTATATATTTATGTTGCATGGGGTCAAATTCTAAACTCAGTCAGTAGGGGATGGGTCTTTCGAACCACCTGAACTCCCCCTGGCTACAGGCCTGCTGTGTTAGGGCTCATTGTGGGTCAATGAGGGTGTCCAGACATGGCCACTGAGTTCCTGTACACAAACACTTGCAATAAAACCCACTTCTGAGTTTATCTGATAGGTCCACTTTACACAGCATCAATAAAAAGTGGTGCTAACATGTGCAGTGTTTTTTTTTTGTTTTGTTTTTTTTTTGCATAATTCTGTTAATCAACCTCATTCCTGATCAAAACTGCTAAATGTTTTATCCAGAATGACAAGTTCATGATGTTCATGATGTCTTGAATTGGAGGGGGAAAACACACTAAATGACTTGTTGGATAAAAGGAGCACAGCCTTGGACATGTGAAACATACATTGACTTGAATGCAGTGCTGGTTTTTGTGCAGCATCTGATTGTATTTTTTTTCTCTCTCATTTACAGTTCATGACTGTTTTTGCCCTATTGACTTCTATTATAACAACATTTTTTATTGCAAAGCCATGACACCATATAAGCATGTATTCTTGATTGTTGGTGGTTTTCCCTGTTGGGAAGAGGTAAAATGTGTATATTTTTTACTGTAAATTGAAGCCATTAGTGATTTGCAATACTTATTTCTTCTTTTATAAAATTAAATAATTTTTAAAAGACTTTTCTAAATAAAAAAAAAAAATCAAAAACTTAGATTATATAAAAAAAAAATAAAAATCAATAAAATAACCATATTTGAGACCCTGAAGCACAAAACCTCTTTTAAAGTCTTATGCTGCACAAATGTATTTTTGTATATGGCCAAAAATACGTTGTATGGGTCTTTTTTTTTTCTTTTATGCCAAAACAATCCTTAGGTAAAGAATATCATGTTCCATGAAGAAATTTTGTAAAATGTCTGCTGTTAATATTTAAAAACTACATGTTTGATTACTAGTAATATGCATTCCTAAACATTTGATTTAGACAGCTTTGAAGGCAGTTTTCTCAATAATTCAAATTTCGAATAATTTATTATTTGTTTGAACCCTCAGATTGAAGATGCTCAAATAGTTTTATCTCGGCCAAATAATTTCCTATTCTAATAAACTAGAGATCAATGGAGATTGACATGACATCATTTGAGTGGACTTTGCTTTCCCAGTGGCATGTTCAGTTTATGCATAAGCATATAAAATACAGCGGAATATTAAGCTAAGGCCAAGAGCTGCAGGTTTTTGTTGAATTGTGAGTTGTTTTGAAAGCATACCTTGCAAATAATTTTGCAATTAGTCTCAATGACAATAAAGAGTACAGTTTTCTTACTTTAATCCTTAAGTAAACACAAAGAAAAAATTATATGCAAATGTTAGGCTAAATACACAATTGTTCATTCTATAAGACAGCATATTCCAAAAGAAACTACTTGCAGCCAGTACAGTATATGCAAACAGAAGTTTAGGTTTTATTATACAGCATGAATGTATTGTTGACATTTTTGTTTTCATGTAAACATTGTGGATGTTAAAATTACTTTCTACAACCCAGACTCTTTTCCACTCTTTGTAAACTGGCTTGAAAAGAGTCATCATTTCTGCATTTCCCCCCTTTTTGCAAGTAACAAAAGTAAAGTAAACAAAACCAAAACTTTACAGAGGACTAGCCACAAAAAGGTCTTTTGTGGCTCAATGAGGCACAAACTAACTCATCATTCCTATTACTCCAGAAATAAGACACCTTTTAAGAGCGGCATATATTTTCTAGCATCAGAGGAACGCCTGTGCATGTCATAACAGTCACTACTGCACAGTTGACAGTGATCTGATAGCACATCTTACATCCAACAGTCGCTAAAAGAGGATCTCTTACCATGAAGACAAGACAAGGACAGGTGTGGAGAATGACAAAACAGTTTCCTACTTATCTGCTTCTTAAAGAGACGGTTCAGCCAAAAATGAAATTTAATTTACTCCTCCTCATGCGTTGTTCAAGCCTTTATGGGAATCTTTCTCCTGTTAAACTCAAAATAAGATATTTTAAAGAATGTAGCTGGCACTCATCAACTTCCAAAGTACAGAAAATATATATGGAAGTCAATAGCTATGTTTCCATCAAAAGAGGTTAATTATATTTATGCGCAAAACTGGAATATCTCATAAAAGACGTGCGAATAAAGCAGCATTTCCGTCTAAGTAGTCGAAAAGAACAAAATTGTCACTTCCTGATTAACTGGCACCAAATATCAAAAGTAAACAAAATTTGCTGTGGAAGAAGAAGCTGCATCAATCTTTTCTTTATTTAATAACTGACTTGTGCCTCAGAAGAGAAATGCCAACGCGCAATGAATGCATGGTGTCGTTTAATGGCATGAGACGCAGAGCACAGATACTCTTGACAGTTCTGGAGGTCATTAATAATATAATAACACTAATACTGAAACTGTTAAGGCACTTTAGAATGACCAAAACTACATTTCAGGTGTTTTACATTGTGCTCAGCCTGCTGGTTTGTCCATTCACAGACATTTTTTCATCACATGATCACTTATAACAAAATCACATGACCTTTTTAATGTGCATACTGGAATTTGTTTGGTAAAAGGGTTTCCATCGTAGTTTATGCGCATCTTTTCTTGTTGAAAAAAATGTTTATCACACTTAGTTGTGCACATACATTTTTTATGTGAATTTTCAAAACTTATGTGCATCTTGGCAATTCCACCAATTGTTTTTTTATGCGCATATCCAAAATGCTCATAAATTAGGTGGATGGAAAGTAGCTAATGGCTGCCAGCTACATGCATTTTTCTATATATTTTCTTTTGTGTTCAAAGTTTTTCTTAGAAACCAGTAACCATCGCCTTCAATAGAAGGGAAAATAAATATTATAGAAGTGAATGGTTACCAGTTTCTAAATGTTTCTAAATCTCTACTTTTGTGCTCAGCAGAAGAAAGAAAGAGGACAGAATTTTCAGTTTTGGCTGAATTACTCCTTTAATGGTAACACCATGATTTTGCAATAGTCTTATGTCGACATTTAGAAAATAATTTAAAAGTTTTGTGCAAATCTGTAATGGAATCGAGGCTTGTTTTACAAAAATCCAGGAAGAAGAAGGTCGGAACTCACAATATGTGAAGTTTCACAAACTAATTTCGAGAGGAGCACGTGATATGATTGAGCACGTCTGGCTTCTCATCTGTAATCAGTAATAATCCAATCAGAACGATCCAAGCTTACTATATATGGATCATTTTCTCCCTACTGCTCTATCTTCGTTTTGGAAGAATCCCCCTTCCACCCCATTTCCTCCTTTTCCTCCCTTTTTCTAAGGGGAGCTCTCGAGACCTACCTGATCTCGGATCCCCTGATATGCTTATTGACCGGGCGGGAGCCTTGAGCTCAAGTATCACCGAGCTCAGGGTTCTCTCCCGGGAAAGCATTCCAAACCTGCTTAAATGCTAAGCATATCTAAGTGAGAACTCTTGAAAATAAAACAGCTTTGATTTTGCTGCAATCAAAATGCATTTGGTAATATATGAATGCTAACCAATTGAATTGCTGCTTGTACATTATTCCCACCGTCTGCCAAAGGGACGGGAATTATTTTATGCTAAACTCTTAACCATAACCCTAACCCAAAAAAACAACAACAAAGAACATGATTTACATGTAGCGCATACATTTTCGGTGGTACATGAGACAAACTTGATTGTTTCTATTTACAGTGCACCAAGTGCAAAGCACATCTATTTATGTGCACAGTGCAATCACTGTAAAGTCTGAAAAACTCACCAGTGAATTTAGGAGTAGGTAAATGTAGGAGTGTAAATATCTGCTTTAAACTTATTCTCAGCTTTTAACTCAAATTATATCTTAATTAGGCAACTACGAACAACACACATTATTTAGTCATCAAGCATGAAATTCGGACTCATATGCGAGAGTTAAATCTTATGTACACTACACATACACTCACCTGCCACTTTATAAGGTACAGTACACCTTACTAGTACAGGGTTGGACTTTTTACCTTCAGAACTGTCTTAATCCCTTGTGGCATAGATTCAACAAGGTACTAAACATATTCCTCAGAGATTTTTGAGACTCATCAGACCAGGCAACGTTTTTCCAATCTTCTATTATCCAATTGGATGAGTTATGTGCATATTGTAGCCTCAGTTTCCTGTTCTTAGCTGACAGGAGTGACACTCAGTGTGGTCTTCTGCTGCTGTAGCCCATCTGCCTCAAGGTTGAACGTGTTGTGCTTTCAGAGAGGCTCTTCTGCATACCTTGGATATAACGAGGGGTTATTTGAGTTACTGTTGACTTTCTATCAGTTCAAACCAGTCTGGCCATTCTCCTCAGACCTCTGGCATCAGCAAGGCATTTGTGCCCACATAACTGCCATTTACTGGATATTTTTCAGACTATTCTCTGTAAACCCTAGAGATGGTTGTGCATTAAAATCCCAGTAGATCAGCAGTTTCTGAAATACTCAGACCAGCCGGTCTGGCACCAACAACCATGCCACGTCCAAAGTCACTTAAATCACCTCTCTTCCCCATTCTGATGTTCGGTTTGAACTGCAGCAGATCGTCCTGACCATGTCTACATACCTAAATGCACTGAGTTTCTGCCATGTGATTGGCTTATTAGAACTTTGCGTTAGTGAGCAATTGGACACGTGTACCTAATAAAGTGGCTGTTTAGTGTATATTTATTTGCATATCATGTTACCCACACAATTAAAAAATCTGTGGTTAAATACCCTAATTACAGCCTGGTCAAAATGTTTTGGTACATGCCTTTTGGGCGCATTAAATAATGACACAAATGTTATCCTCCCATAAACTTTGCATCATAAATGGAAAGCTCAGCAGCCAGATAACTTATAGCGTTTGTACCTTTTAATGTTGTTGTTTTTTTTTTCTTTTTTTGGTCAATGTATCAAGAAAATGTTTGACAGTTTTCTTAAGCACCAAAAGAGCATTCACAAAGATGCAAGCTATTAGTAAATCTCGCTCTTTGTTCTTTTGTAGTCTAGTTGTAAATTTTGTAGTCTAAATCAAGTGTTTTTTTAAAGGGAAAAGCCTGTGCTTCCTTTCTTTAAAAATGAATGCCAAATGGTTTGATCACATTTACTTCAAAACACATTCATACATTTTAAAGTATGACTTCAGTGTCCATATATTTTATGAGGGCACTCTAGATACAACTCTATCTGACAAGAAAGTTATGAGTCTCTCCCAAACACACACACACACACACACACACACACACACACACACACACACACATGCTGTTACAAATACACATTTGAGTTTTTTCTGCTCTTAACAGAACATTAACTCCACTTGAAACATATTGCAGTTCTCTTGGTCCTAAACTTGTTTTGCTGATTCCTTCCAATTCCATCCATCTTTCCCTCTCTCTCTCTCTCTCTCTATCTCTCTCCCTCTCTCTCTCTTTCTCTCTCTCTCTCTCTGTCTCTCGCTTCGTGGGCCTTCCCCCACTCCTCTACATTGCTATTTTGGGTGAGTGCACCTGTCATTCTCACATTCCCATCCTCTGCTGACTGGCAGATACTTCAGAGGCTCTGTCAGGGCAAAGGAGAGTCTCTGATCTCATTGCCACACAGAAAACCAAAGCACAAAACTACAATATCCCACATTCAACTTTTTTAAAACCTGTCACACACAGTCCTACAAAAAGTATTCTGAAAAAATATCAGGAAAAAAACTAATGCTTTGATTTAACAAGGGTGCATTTAATTGACCAAAAGTCAATTATTTATTTGAAAGAAAACTGCACTTTTTTTTGGCAATAGACTCAATTTACCTATAATTTAATGGTTGAGTTTTACCATTTTTGAATACCATTTTTGAACACTTTTAGCTTAGCATAGATAATTGAATCGGATTAGACCATTGGCATCTTTCTCAAAAATTCAAAAAAAGAGTTTTGATATTTTTCCTATTTAAAGCTTGACTGTTCTGATATTACACAATTCTACAAAAATTAGTCCAAAGCTAGACAACTGAGTAACATCACTGTATAATATCATTGTATAATTATCATCCTGCTGCAGCTATGGTTCGACAGCAAAGTTCTTTGATTATTACACTGGAATGAGAGTAGTTCCTAGCCATATCAGCCAAGAAAAGAATCATTCTTGGTACACTACAGAAGAGTCAAACTTTAAATAGGCCTTAAATAGGTCTGAATAAGTCTTTTTTAAAGAGAGATGCTAATGGTGTAATCTGATTCAATGATTTATGCTAAGCTAATCTAAGCAAAGGCTACACGTGCTTCTGCCAGAACTGGTGAGCAGCTGAATGGATTCAAAATTGGTAAACCTCAACTATTCAACTCTAGGGTGGTTGTAAAAAGAGCCTTTTCCAAAAAAAAAGTGAAGTGTTTCTTTAAAATAAAACCTGATCTTTTCAACTTTCTCTTCATCAGATGCTATGTGATTAAAATCAATATAAACTTCAGTTTAATTTCAAAATTAGTTCATCTTTTAGTCTTCTGTTTATAATATGTATTCAGCCAACTGTACCTCCCATTAGCATACCACCTATCCAATAATCACAAGAAGTTTTGATAAGCAACAAAGTCTTTCAAATTCTGTCCATTTTACCTTGATATATAATGAATAAATGAATGAATAAATGTTGTTTTAATTATTTTCACTGTAGCATGACAGTCTGCTGTGAATGTGATCATTCCTCTTGACTAATATTTATAACACAAAAATAAATAAGAAACAGCTGTGTGATGTAATGTTACATTTACTGAAGCTATTACATTCACTATACACAGTAACACACATTTAGTTACTGTATGTGTGTGTATACATCTAATAAATACAGTAAATGTAACATTGAGTGAGAGTTTGAATAAAGAAGAGATACGCAACGTAGGGCCAAAGTTGGCCCATTGTAACCTTCGATTTGGCCCACCATCCCATCTGAGAATGATGGAGAAGAATGGGCAGAATGCCTTTACCAGAGATTGCCATTTCAAATTTGAGGTAACCCTTTTTGTGTGTTTGTTTTGTTACAGAGCTACAAAGAAGCAAAATGAAATTAAATGTTTCAATTAAATGTAAATGAATCTGAGTTATGAGACATGGGTGAGCAAATCAAGGCAAAAAAACTATGTAACCATTATAAATTAGGTTGTTTTTACTGTAATAAGTTCATTATAAAATGTAAAATATATATATTATACCATATTGGTTAATATAAGTCAATGTTTTCTGTTAATTTTTAAATATTATTAAATAAATACAGCCCACTAGCCTCAATAAAGCTTGGTTTTTGGCCCTTCGAAAAAAAAGTTTGGACACCACTGGTATAAAGTCTCTATATTTACAGTGTAACAACAGACAAAACGCACCTTTTCACTAAAAGCGCCTCAGTATCAGCTGGTTGAAGGTAATAACAAACAGGCTCAGGAATATAATTTGTTTGCAGCTGCTGTTTCGATTTTTTTTCAATCAAAAGCCATTACATTTTCAGACAACCGTACATTGACAAAAAAATGCTTACATTCTTAAAAATCTGACTGATGGCTAGGTGGTGAAACATGAAGACAAACTTTAGTTGATTACACAAACAACCTCATTCTCAATGCCTAATTACTGTAGTATCTGTTTGTCCCAGCGGTCTGCATGAGAGGCCCTTATGAAGGTTCTCATCAATTGTTGAAAACATCTAGAGCTCTTCAACTCCCAAAATCCGCAGTTTTATGAGTCATAACCATGACTTCACCAACTGAATTTCTAAATGTTTGACTCACAAATGCTGTACTGTTTGCTTATGGGTCTTCATTTAGATAAATTTAACATGAGCCTAATGAATGTTCAGCCTTTGTTTATCCTGCTAACAATGTTTGTATTTCCACAGTTAAAGGATTAGTTCACCTCAAAATTGTATTAATTACTGTCATTAATTACTCATGTCCTTCCAATCCCCTCAGACCTTTGTTCATTTTGGAGCACAAAAGTAAGATATTTTAGAGCTCTCTCACTCTTTGTGAAATTGAATTCATTCATTAATTTTCTTTTAGGCCCTTTATTAATCTGGGGTTGCCACAGCAGAATGAACCGCCAATTTTCCAGCATATGTTTTACACAGCAGATGCCCTTCCAGCCACAACCCATCTCTGGGAAACATCCATACACACTCATTCACACATATACACTACGGACAATTTAGCTTACCCAATTCACATACTGTATAGAGCATGTCTTTGGACTTGTGGGTGAAACCGGAGCACCCAGAGGAAACCCCTACACAAACACAGGGAGAACATGCAAACTCCACACAGAAATGCCAACTGACCCAGAAAAGGCTCCAACCAGCGACCTTTTAGCTGTGAGGCGATCGTGCTACCCACTGCGCCACCATGACGCCTATGAAATTAACACTAGAACCACCACAGGGTAAATTTTACCCGTGGGTATATTTCAAATGTACAAACCAGGTTTTTAATAAAACATTTAAGTTTCCCAGTCATTGACTTTTACTAAAATTGTATGATTTACAATCCCCTAGCGTTAAACTATTTGGCTCAAACCAGATTAAAAAACGGGGCATTTATACCTATAAGCACCAGCACGGGTCAAATTTACCCACTATATAATGCCTGTTTTTTTGCGCTGTCATTTTCGCGTGTTTTAACATTGCACATAACTTGGCAATGTCTTTCATTCACTGGATAAGCCGTTATCAGTCTCAATCACAATCACAAATAATAAAAGAAGGCAATTCATGGGTGCTGAAGAGTTATTACAAGCGCTAAATGACATGAATGATGGAGAATCTGATGGTGGGGATACAGTGATATCATCCTGGGTCGGCTCAGCTCATCATCAGTATTGCACGATCTCTATAGGCTATTGTAAGAATTTAAATAGCATAGTTATATTAAAATATTGTTATATATTATAAACAATTATGTAAAAAAACGGACAAAAATATAGCTGATGACTATAGTGTCATGACTATTTCACATATATATATATATAT
>CAIGQZ010001469.1:2716035-2726160 GCA_903798205.1 Danio tinwini | reverse complement strand
AAAAGATACACATTTGTACTTAAAGGGTCCATATTTCTACCTCAAAAGCATATATTTGTACCTAAAAATTTTAAAAGGCACACTTTTGTACTTTTTAGATACTAATATGTACCCTTGAGGTCAGGGGCGATTTTAGGATTTGCATTTTAGGGGGGCTCAGCTCGTTATGAGGTAAAAAAATAAAAATTATATATAATGTTTATAGATCTGATGGTTCTATCTCTGTCAGTGACTCTTACAGTAAAATGAGTACATCCACTGTCACTGTGTTTAATCCTTTCTGTGCATGCATGACTGTATGGTATAGTATGGCAGTTCGTTTTGAAATAAAAATAGTGAAATGTTTGCTATGAGTTAATTTTTTTGCTGGAGGAAACAGTTGTGATTATGAGGTGAGCACTGAGGAAACAGTAGATGGGAAATCCAATTGCTTCTTCAAAGCATCGGGGTACATGTGATACAAGTATACCTATAGCAAAAAAACTGCAAATAAGCATTTTTTATAGCAATTTATTGATAAACACACATCTCGTTCTCTCGCTCTGCACAGCTGTGGTTTGCTGATCAAATGAAAACGAAATGACGAGAAGGAGCCTAATTCTGCCGCCGTCTTCATATCAAATTTAAAGAGGACTGAGGAGATAATTTGGTCTGCAGTTTATCAGCTAATCGCTAAAATTTTAGGGGGGCTGAGCAAAATATAGGGAGGCCAAAGCCCCCTAAAATAGGCCTACTGTAGCAACGCCCATGCTTGAGGTATTAATATAGACCCTTTAGGTACAAATGTGTAGCTTTTGAAAAGGTACCACCCCAGTGACAGCTCTTGTACCTTTATTTATGAGAGCGTACAATGAAATAAAATGCTCTTTAGCCATATTACAACACTATTCATGTGTGTGGGTAAAATGTACCCGCATGGCGGTTTTAGGTATAGAGCAACACCTGGCAGTTCTAGTGTTAAATGATCAAAAAATATTTCATGTGACTTCAATAGTTCAACTGTAATTATACAAATTTCCAAAAAACACTTTTGTTTGGCAAAAAAAAAAAAAAAAAACTATAATAAGCCTGTTTGCCTATAACTTCTCTCCCATACAATGAGAGAGCCAGCAGCACAACACACAAACGTTATATTGCACATAATAAATGTGCACCCTAATCTAATAAGAAGGCATTGGTGTACAAATTCATTTTTGCCATACAATAATGTTCTTGGAGCTTTGATTTGATTGGAGGTAGTTAAACCACTGACGTCACACGAAAAGGTTTTTTTTTTTTAATTTCTTGACTTTCTTCAGGAACATTGGTGTCTATGGAGGATCAGAGAGCTATCAGATAAATTTGGCAGATTCATTTAAGCTAATAAATTATGTTTTATTTCCATTGGTCGACCCACTTAACATGCTTCCTTCCCTGTTGTGTTATTTTAGTGGTCTTTCAATTTGGTTGCTTTATTTAAGTTTTTGTGTGTGTGTGTGTGTCAGGCAGTATATTTTATTTATATATATATATATATATATATATATATATGTACAAAAAATGGCCATAGAAAACAATAGTTGATTAATAAACATAAGATTTCAAGTTGTTTACTCTATGTGTTTGTCTTCTGATTTTGTAAGCATGCAGAAAAAGTTGTAAAATGTATATTTATCAGTTAATTTGGCCATTGTTCTCCAAATCGACTCAATAGTTTTATTATTATAAGTGGTGTGTCACAGTTTTCTTTTCTTTTTGTAGTTTATACAGAAATGATAATGGTACCACATTTAAAAACTTGCACTTTACTTTGAAACATTGTTTTCTGAAGATAGTGTTTTTAGGGGCCATTTACGCAGAACACAGTTTTCAATTAAATCTATTTTCGGTTGTTTTTGGATGAAAATATGTGGTTGACAGACGTGTGAGCCTATTACACTTGCGTCTCGCCTCTTTTGAACCTTGCACATGAGTGCCGCTATTTTAAGATGCCATGTCAATTTAAAACTATTTCTTTGAAACTTTTACATGCTGTGCCACTCTTCAATGTCCGTTCCAAAGCAGTGGACCAATCAGAAGAACTCGGAGGCAGGCCAAGCGTTGCATGACAAGTTGGCATGCATTTTTTTTGACGGGACCATGGCAGAGGAGGCACTTCTTTAAAAATCATTCCTGAGTACTGTGTCTCATGATTTTCAAACACAAATATGCCTTCTGTGTTAATTCCAGTCAAGTGAACTTCCAATACATTAAGATGATCCTATTAGCTGACACAATACCAAACATAATAGACACTTGCTGATAATGTGTCACGCTAACACAGGGTCAGAGCATCCAAACAGGGCTAGTTCAATATCTGGACTAATGTTTTCCCCTAAAACATTTGAATACCACTGAAATACATTCTTCCAATACTCAGAAATCTGAGGGCAAAACCAAAAAGTATGAGCATGCGTCCACTCTGCGGTCTTGCATTTGTCACATAATGAGGAAACTGAAGAGAACATTTTATTGAGTTTAGTTTTGGTATAATGTAGCCTATGTAACATTTTAAACAGTGTAGGTTGTACTCTTGCTTTGATAGAGCTGATATTGCTTCAGCTCCTCTTTCCAGATATTTGAAATGTTAATTCCAATATCCTCTTCCAATGCCAAACTTATGGTGATTGGAAGACACAGAAAATTGGGAAACAAACAGTGTCACCAAATTTTTTGCCATAGAGAATTGATTAAACAGATTGTATATACTATGTTCCTGTGGTAATTCCTAAAACTAAGTATGTTTTAGGTAGTGACACTGTAAATAGTGGGGAAAAATGTGACCGAGAATGATTACAAGCTTGTACAAGTGTTTAAAAGTGGCATATGTCCCATCTAGATAAAATCATTGACTGTGGTCAAGCATTCCCTTCCCCATTATGAAAATATCTTATCTTACTGGCTAGGTAAAATAAATGTATAACAAATCATGATGTGGACTGAAGGGCATGTACTGTTCAATGCATTCTTCATTAGATTTCAAATGGTAAGGGAATTGAGCACAACCATATTTTAATATTGGCATTTCTTTAAAGATAATGGGTTAGAAAAAAGAATAGCTACCAACATCTGACTGTGCTTTCATATGCAGCCATATGGATTGCATGCCCTTAAACCTATTGGCACTAATTTGTCAAAAACAAATCTAAGCCATAACATTAGATGCCTAAAAATAATGTTGACAATCCTTCACTTTCGCCAATTGGTGAAGTTTTTCTCCTCGCCACTGTCGCCATTGGCTTGCATGGTTCAGGACTTGTAGAGCTGCGCATTGATGGAGTTGCTCTTCAGTGTTTAGACTCTCAGCAGTAAATATTAAACCACACTGAACTGAACTGAAGTAAACTAAACTGAACTGAACTTAAACTAAAAACTGAACTGACACTGTTTCAATTCACTATAATCTTCTCTGTGAAGCTGCTTTGACACAATCTACATTGTAAAAGCGCTATAGAAATAAAGAATAATTAAACTGAATTGAATTGACAAACTGGTAGTGCTAGCCTACCCAACTCTTTAGATTTTTGCAAATGCCCCTTAGTGCCTTGTAGCCCCAAATGAATGTCAAAATAACAAAGTCTAGTAGATTAAAAAAGAATGAGGCAAATAAATAGGCAGGTTCTAAAAAAATAAACAAATGGGGCAGAGAAACCATTTTAATTGCATTAACCTGACCAAATAAAGATAACGGAAGCTTATTAATGGATCATTTTCAATTATTTATGGCTTCTGTGAAATTTAAACTGAGAAAGTGTGTAGAGTTTTTAGGAATAGCTAAACCTAGATGTGTAAAGAGATCCTCTGCTATTCTTAATGGTAGAGACCTCAGAGCATCCAACCCTTCTGTCCACCTATTTCAATGTGCTTATGAGCTTGCACCCTCCTGGCGTCTGTCGTTGCTAAAAAACCTTCAGCTTTGCCCTCCTGGAAACCACCACAAAAAGACCCTTTAAATTGTAATTAATATACTATTATTACTGAAATGTATTTAATTTATGCAATGTATAAAGTTGTATGGTTGGTTCCTCTCACATGCTGTGCAGTGCACTTGTGGCATTCTGCAAAGTTGTCATGTTTTCAAATCCTAAAATTCATTCCATCAACGAACCTGCTTTGTTCTCTAATTAGACACGCTTGCCTCATTTCCCCATTTGAAATAACGAACTTAAAAATTGATTTGGCCGGCAAAGCCACTAAAACATCAAATCCGTATGCTGTGGGGGAAAACAGGCCATTAGAATGAATCCACAGAGACCGTTTTTGGTGCTTTCTTTACTTCTTTTTTAAATTACCAATTGTTTTTGCTTAATTAATTATTGTAAGTTGCTGTGTAATGTTTTCACCAGTGATAAATTCTAATCTTAGGTTTTATATACTGCCTAATAAACATGGTAGCTAGTAGGTTGACCATTCACTCTGCTTTGTGCTGTAAAGCACATCATTTAATTGGTGAAGTTTTTTCCTCGCCGCTGTCGCCACTGGCTTGCATGGTTCAGGATCTGTAGAGCTGTGCATCGATGGAATTGCTCTTCAGTGTTTGGACTCTCAGTAGTGATTATTAACCCACACTGACCTGAGCTAAACTGAACTGAACTTAAACACTGAAAACTGAACTGACACTATTTCAATTCACTATAAACTTCCATGTGAAGCTGCTTTGACACAATCTACATTGTATAAGCGCTATACAAATAAAGATGAATTGAATTGAATTGAATTAATTCCACGTGTCACATTGTGTGAAATCAGCATTTTGGTTAACTGTCATATAAAAAATGATGCATGCCATTTTTGTGAGCTCTTTATTGTATTTGTTTCACCCATTTCATGTCTAAAGTGTGGAACCGATCATTTCATGTTCCCAGAATTTTAATTATATGTAAAATAAAGAGATTACATTGCAGTGTGCTGTAATCGTGTTTTCTGCAAGGATCCAAAGAACATATTTATTTACAATCTGACAAGCAGAATACTGATTTTATTCTATGAGTTAGTCATAGTTTTAGGTTGCTAATGTCACACACAAACTTGTAAGTAATTGCCCCACATTGTGTTTGTTCGTTGATGGTTATGCTAGAAATCAGTGTATTGCAAAAAAATGCATCCCTGTCAGATTGGGGAACTCATTCGCCAGTATATGGATTATTAGGTCAATTATTGTGTGGTAGGGTTATTATTTTGAGAAGAAATAGCTCGGATTAGACAATCAGGTATAGCGATTTCAAGAATGGGATGCTTCAATGATAAAAAAAACACAACTTTCGCTACAACTTCATGTTACTGCAATTAATTTGCAATCGAGGGGGATGGAATGTTTTTCCCCATGCTGACTCTATGCCCCCAGCTATCACGCAACCTCAGTTAAGTCTATGCAATAGACACAATATTTAAACTTACAGCTAATGTAGTCAAAAACACTAAAACACAAATAAAAGAGGCAAACAGCCTCTCACAGAAACATGCGAAAAAGCTAATAAGCTGATACATCTGATTCATAACTGGATCCATGATAAATCCTCACATTATAGCATGGTATAGTGAACTCAGGGGTCAGTTAATGTTGCTAGCTGACGTGTGTGATTCTTCTCCTTAAAGGCACTGCAAAATCTAGCAGAGGAAACACCTGCTCATTGTGTGAGATACGATCATGACCACGGTCCGTCTATGAACAGATGGTCAGTTATGAGCGAGGTGCAGATTCGATCATCTCGGGGCTAAGCAAAACATAAGCCTGAAGAAGACCAACTCAATAACCGAGGAATCTTCAGAGGAGATCATGGTCTGATCTTCCATTTCACAGCTCTCGCTCTCCCCTGTGACCGGACACTCTTTATGGGCAGAGAAAGAGAGAGAGGGGGCCTTATTGTGGGCTAGATTGGTGTAACTGACCTTCCAACCAACCTTCTCTGCTCGTTTCTTAGGCTGATCGCCACAGATGTAGCTTTCATGGAGAAAACATACAGCATTTTAAAACAGAAACACAACAGAAAGCCTTATGTACTCATGTGATTTTTTTTTCTCATTTGGGCTGTATGCATATAGAAATGAAACTGATACTGTAATATGACTTAGTGCAATTATCACATCATACAGACTGGGAATAAATAAGTATGGCCTATAAATAAGTATTAAGATTAATAATCTTATTAAATATTATTATATAATACAATTAAGATTATTAATAATAAGCTAAACAGTTATATATTTTATTTATGTATTATTTTTAAATTTAAAAACAGATAAAACAATAAAACATGACTCACTCCTAAATGATTCAGTCATTCTCAGTCTTAAAGTTAAAAAAAACTATTCTCAATGCGCCTCTAAACTTCATCTTCTTATCTTTTGTCATCTTTTGCTTATGCTCAAATCAATTATTTGTCATTTACAAGTGATTAACAGGCTCCAAATTACACTGGTTACTTGCTTTTGAGCATCATGTGCAACACACATGTAAAAACACATGCTTGCTGTTCTCCCTGTGGACTGAGGCAAACACGAAGTAGGACACAGTCTCTCTTGCTCTCCCTCCTGAGTGTCAGGCGCTTATAGTGGAGAAACTATAAAAGGAAACTGCTGTTATAGCCTGGAACCCGAATACCCCCTCAAATGCACTCCAACACCACTGACGCTCTTCTTTCTATCCCTCTCTCTTTCTTTCCATTGCTTCATATCCAGCACCTTTAAGAAGCTCAGTAACACCTGGAAAAAGCCACATGGGAGCTACTCGGTTGGTGCAAGACTCACTTTTATTATAATATAATATGAAGGCAAATAATATAATATAATATTTCCTTTTGAAGGCAAAAAAAATTAATTGGAAATTTAGAAATTTAAGGTTGTTCATAAAGTTGTTGTTTTTTCAAACACAAAAAAGCATTCAAAATACAATTTAATTATAAAGTAATTAAAAGAAAATCCCCCTTGTAAAAATCATTGACATTTAATACCAATTTTTAAATCTAACATGTTAGTCAATCAAATAAATTAATAAATAATGAACCTGTCTTCTTACAATTTTCAGATTTTTGCACTATAAAATTAGGGAAATTTGTGAACATTTAATGAAATAATGGCTTATTTGCATTTTTAAACCTTATATTTTCGAAAACATGAGATACACAAAAAGGTCTGCAGTACTTACAGTAACATAATCAATCAACAGGTGAAGTATGGTGATAACTATTACAGTTTTTCTCAGTCGCTTTGGTGCATTTCTCACAACACAATTTACATTTGCACAACAGTTAATGCATTTCTCAAAATAATTAGTCATTGGTGCACATCATAATAGCAGTTTCTCATTCCTTCCAATAAATTGCAAATGCCTTTGGACATGGATCTATTGCTTTCATACAACTCTCTGCTGTTTGTAACATTATCATTTGCTTATGTCATGTCAGTCATGTCATTTTTATTGTTAGTCAGTGTGTAGTGTGCATGTAAAAAGACTTTTAAAGTTACAAATCTCAAAGTCCAGTATATATATATATATATATATATTTTTTTTTTTTTTTTTTTTTTTTTTACTACAACGAACAGCTCATTTGGATTACAAGCATTGTTTTTATTACAGTTTTTCTCCGTCGCTTTGGTGCATTTCTCACAACACTATTTACATTTGCACAACAGTTCATGCATTTCTCAAAACAATTAGTCATTTGTGCACATCATAGTAGCAGTTTCTCATTCCTTCCAACAAATTGCAAATGCTTTTGGACATGCATCAATTACTTTCATACAACTCTCTGCTGTTTGTAACATTATCATTTGCTTATGTCATGTCAGTCAAAATTAACTAAATTTGTGGATGCTGAATAGTCATTCCATATAAAACTAATAGTCCTCATTTCAATACTTGAGTCATTACATACAAAAATGTTGAACTAGTTGTCAAAATCTGTCAAGCTCATTTTATTAAAAAACTTTAAATCTTTTTTTCCTGAAAATGTCTTCTAAATTGAACAATTTCATGAATGATTTACAGACCTGTGTATGTTGTAGGTTCAGTTCCAATATGTACAGCAATATTGTTTACAGTTGTGCACAGCTCTACCCAAAGGGGGTTTATGTTTGTTGTAAATAAGGGTGTATTTATTCTTTTGCACAATGCTGTGAATAAATTAGAATTGTAAAGAGCAAATGCAGCAAAAATGTGAAACATTCATATTTAGTGTCTTGTACTCAGATACCTCACTAAATGCAATGTTGTCTAACTTTACTGTAGTTTTCAAATGGCTGTGCAAATAGTATATAGTGCTGTCTTGAGCATTTTCAGGAAGTGTCACCAAAATCTAACTTTTTTGCATTGAAAAAAAAGAACAGAGTAAAGTGTCATAATGAAAACATGACAAGACCATTTGACTATCTTGTTCATAAACAATGGTGGCAGGACTTTTAATTTTGATGACACTGACACTTTCATTGACATAAATACTTGCTTTTGAGGAATGAGCTCTCTATTTTGAGCAAGTGACACGCTTTTGCAGGTTATCCACTAGGTTTTGCAGTTTGCACTAATTGTTTTGAGAAATGCATTAACTGTTGTGCAAATGTAAATAGTGTTGTGAGAAATGCACCAAAGCGACTGAGAAAAACTGTAATAACCCTATGATCTCACTAATAACCCTTTTCCAACAAGGCAGTTCCCATGTCAGTACAGAGCCTAGTTAAAAACCTGCTTTGTCTTTCGACACCAAAAGCACTGACTCTGAACCAGAAAAAGTGGTTCTTAGCACTAAAATATTGAATATTGCTGGGCTAGAAATAAGGTCCACTTGGGTCAGAGACGAGGGGTTACCCTGACCAATGAGACACACAGAAATTGTTTTAAGTGCTATATTTGAAATAGCAGTGGAACACATTTTGCTCTTATTTAGCTTTTCAGCTTCATTGTATAAAGCTTATTTAGCTTAATTTGAGTTTAGTAAAAATAATGCCCTTTAAATAGTCAAAAAATTTTCAATCAATATTTTAGCATATACTGTAGTAGGCCAGATTAACGTGAAAAAGTTACAATTTTTATACAAAACAATTAATCTTCAAGCAGATGCCCTTTCAGCGGCAACCCAGTACTGGGAAACACTCATACACTCTCTCTCTCTCTCACACACACACACACAGACACACAAACACACACACACACTATGGCCAATTTTGTTTACCCAACTCACCTATACCTAATGTCTTTGGACTGTGGGGGAAACCAGAGCACCCGGAGGAAACCCACGCAAAGACAGGGAGAACATGCAAACTCCACACAGAAATGCCAACAGGCCCAGCCGTACTCGAACCAGCAACCTTCTTGCTGTGAGGCAAAAGTCCTAACCACTGAGCCCACTCTAAAACTTTAGCTAACCAAAATTTTATAACAGTATTTCAAAGTGCCTATGATGTAAATATTGTGCATGTTCATTATTACAATATATCAACATATGTATATTCTACAGAAATTATGAAAGCTCCATGAACAACACGTAATTATCCCTTGTTTACTTGATCTACACAGGCTGCCCCCAGACAGTACACTCCCCAAACAGAATCAAGACTTTATAAAAAAGCATAATAGGACACTTTCAAAATTCTCTCATGACAATGTGTGCTAGCTAATTAGAAAACTCAAAAGAAGTGTAACCTCTATGCCTCACTTAAAGATGCAAGGTATTACAACAGTAAAAAAGAAGCAGTTCTAGAAACCAAAGGGCTTTCCTAGGATTCCCCCAAGGACAGAAAATTGCCAGTTCTACACTGAAACACACATGCTGAGTCATTGTATGGATCACAGCAGTCACACACTCTCCCCACTGCACATTACGCTACACCAGGAAAACCAACATCAGGTTTATTTACAATAATGTGGAGTTTTATTTCATGCAGATGAGGATAGAAATGCATTTCTAAATAGATGATGGATTTCTTACTTCTTTGGACCTTTTTTGTCACTATATTCTTGTAACTTTATCATTTTCCTATTTTTTGTGTGTGATATTTTCAAGATAAATATATACTTATCTGTCTATCTAACTATCTATACATACATAATCTCTCAAATAATAAAAAGGATAGATAGATAGATAGATAGATAGATAGATAGATAGATAGATAGAT
>CAIGQZ010001469.1:2690841-2706367 GCA_903798205.1 Danio tinwini | reverse complement strand
TAAACTGACTCATGGGTAGAGATAGAGAGAGGGTGGTCCACAAACAAGGCCTTCAAAGTGCTCTGGCATTAATTAATCAATTAACGAGAGAAAGGGAGGAATTTGCATGTCCCCTGAAAGCGTGTGTGTGTGCAAGTGTGTGTGTCTGTGTGTGTTAGATAGAAAAGAGAGAAAAAATAAAAAAAGAAGGAGATGAGGAGAAAGCAGGAGGGCTGGGGGTAGGGGAATGGAGATGGAGATGTTGGGAGTAAAACACTGGCTACTGTGGCAGGGAAGGGGTAGGGGGGAGGTTAGGGGGGATTTCCAAAGAGAAAGGAGAAGTTGTTTTCTGAATGACATGAATAGAGCAAATGCAGGAGGAGAGGAAGAGAAAGTGAGCGAGTAGGTGCTATGCATGGCCGAAACACTCACACACTGTATGATTGCAAATGTTTCACTGGATTACTATGAATGGCAGGTTGTCGTGTGTGTACGAACACAAACAAAACAAACTCATGCAAAGAAATGCTAAAAAAGAATTGCTAAAAAAGCTTGGTGTGCTAAAACAGCACAATAAAAGTCATTGTGTTTGTGTATAATAATCGATAATTTTCAATGAATATTTGTTGCAAAAAACATCAAAATGTAAACCGCAGAAGGCAATGTCTGACTTAATGGAATGTAACAATGCTCACTAAATTTCAAATGAAAATTTGCTGTAAAAAGATTTATGTAGGAGTAATCATATATTTTCAATTAAAATACAAACTAAAGAATCACTTTTTGCCCAGTTTCCCTAGTCAGTTTCTGTAGTTTTTGCTCACATTCAAGCTGGACACATACATTTGCCAAGTTCATCAACAGAAGGCTGCTTGGTTTGAATGGAACTTTGGTGTGAGCAGTTCTTAATACATCTTTATCTCTTTATCACAGTACAAAGTGGTACACAGTTGTAATTGCTGTGTAAATGTATTCATGGCACCTCTGAGATGTCTCCGTGAAGAAATGCCACCTCAGATGTGCCTCTGTGCCACCTTTGCTTCAGAAGACATCCTTAAACTGCTGAGTTAAGGTGGCTCTGTGCCTGCTCAAATTCAGGGTATAGACACAATGTTGCACCAAAGCTAAATTAAATTACCCAGTGGACACCAAAGCAACATCAAAACACAAATCTGACAAGACACAAATCTTGACACAAATCCTTAAAAATTCAAATCTAACATAGGCTTTAAATAAAAGATTTTAGGACAGTCCAATATTTTCAATACAGGACAGTCGGACAGGACAGTGTAAATATATATATATATATATATTTGTTTCATTATGTTGGTGATCAAAATGGCATCAGTGTTTGGATGTCAAATGGATGTCAAGGTTTTCACATCAAATCGACCAACATTTTTGCTCTCTGCAACTCTCACATGGTTGCCCACTGTAGCTAAGTTCAGTAACTGGATGGGAGACCACATGGGAAAGCTTGGTTGCTCCAAGAAGTGGTGTTAGTGAGAGCATCAGGGGGTGCTAAACATGAGATCTGTGTGGGTCCTAACACCCCAGTATATTGATGGGGATTCTCAGTGTGTGGTGTTTTTCGGATGAGACCTTAAACTGAGGTCCTGACTCTCTGTGGTTGTAAAAAATCCCAGAATGCCCTAAAAGAGTATAAAGAGTTGGGGTTTAACCCCGGCATCCTGGCCAAGTTTGCCCACTGGCCTGTGTCCATCATGGTTTCCTAACCATCGCCATATCGTAATTAGCTTCATCACTCTGTCTCCTCTCCACCAATCAGCTGGTGTGTGGCGTGCCGTCTGGCCTGGTCATCCAGGTGGATGCTGCACACTGGTGGTGGATGAGGAGATGTGTAAAGCGATTTGAGTGTCCAAAAAAGCAATATACAAATGAAAATATTTATTAATATTAGTATTGATGTCAGTTTGATCCAGTGGGTATGGCTGTTCAGCCTTTAGTATCAAAACCTAATGCTGCATTCACCCACCTCTAAGCTGCATTAAACAGTCTGAGCTAAATCAACCGAATGCCACCTCAGATGTGCCATATTTGCATGCTTTTCAGTGTTCAACAATAAACAGTATTATCACAATATCGTATCATGACATAAATATACCAGGCATATACATTTGCATAGACTTGTTTACAAATTAATTTACATTATCCAAGTGCATTTTCCCTAATTTGTTTGCTGTGTGTGAGGCTGTATCTCTGTGCATGTGTGTGTTTCTCATGCCTGAAAAGTTCTGGCGTATGTGAATTGTGTATTGTCTATGCTGCACATCAGGTTTATGCAAAAACGTGGTGAATTTGCATACTGGAGTCAAGTCTAATATTCGGTGTGTCAAAAATAGCCTGAACAGAAGAAAAAGGAAATGTGAGGTGCAGTTCATGATAGTATAAATAGGAAGGCCACATACGAGTGCCATCCTGGTCTACAAGCTTCAGTTGTAGTAAATTTACACTGTTGGCTTGAGAGTGTATTTGTGTGACCCTGATCTTAGCGCTTTGCTCAATGAGGTGTAAAGGTAAGCATCAGGGTGTGTGTGTGTGTGTGTGTGTGTGTGTGTGTGTGTTTGTGCACAGAGAGAATTGAAAACAGTGTGCTGAACTGGACACTGATTCAGGAGGAAGGGAGAGAGAGCAGCTGGGAGGGGTTTTGGACGTTCTAAGAACTCATCGCTACTTCTCTGCAGTCACGGCCAGCTTCCTGTTCATGCCGTCACAGACCACAGTGATTCTTGCTGATGCTGCCTGTGATACTTTTCAACACATAAGTCAGAAAAGACAACTTTACAGAGTGGATAATCCTTTAAACTACGCAGCACCTGTAAGTATTACAAACTGGAAGCCTGACGTTGTTGTAGTTCTCTTTGTGTGACTGATAAAAGCAAGAGCTAAGCAGAGAGACAGAGATGCTTATCTACAGTGTTTCTCTTCCTGTGACATTGACGATCTGAATAATGACATCTACTGTATAGGGCAGCAGACATAAACACATGTCCTTACATATAAACATCAACATACCTGTTCTACCAGTAGGCCTTGCAGAGTGCAAACAGTCACACGTGTGTATAGGCCTTCAAGGGCCGCCCATGGCTTTAAGGGTATGTAAAAAAAGATTAAACATTAGTCTCTTGGGCAGAGTTTTTCTCTCTTCTCTCATTTGTTCTCTGATCAAAACTTTAAAGCAATTGTTTTGTGTAAGCGCATTAAATGTTTAGTTTATAGACATTCACAAGTACTTGACAATCAAAACAGCAATGGCGACCTTCAGGACTGTGCGTGTTAGCAAAGTGACATTCAACTACTGGCCTGACATGCATAATCCAATGTTTTTAGTTCAACAGTTAGAACAGTGAGCATTTGGCATGTTCTGTTAATAAGGATGTTTCAATGAGTCATAGCCATATTGGTATCATATGCTGTTTAGTGCTATCCTTTCTCTCCAAAAATCCAGTGGTATGACATGATCCATAAATGAAGTTTATTTATAAACTCATTTCGAGAGGATCACATGCTTATGATTGACCACAGCTGGTCCCACATTAGCTACAGTACCTCATGATTAGATGAATCCAAAAACACACATAAATAACTGGACTCCCTTAGCTGAGTCATGTTCACCTTGAAGAAACCCCCCATCCGCCCTGACTCCTCCCCATTTTTCCTAGCATAATTTAGGGTAGGACGGCATGGTGGCTCAGTGTTTAGGACTGTTGCCTCACAGCAAGAAGGTCGCTGGTTCGAGTCCCGGCTGGGCCAGTTGGCGTTTCTGTGTACAGTTTACATGTTCTCCCCATTATCGCGTGGGTTTTCTTTGGGTGCTTCAGTTCCCCCCCCCCCTCCCCACACAGCTCAAAAATATGCAGTATAGGTGAATTGAATAAACTAAATTGCCCGTAGTATATTAGTGTGAGGGTGTATGGATGTTTCTTAGTATTGGGTTACGGAAGGAAGGCCATCTGCTGCATAAAACATATGCTGCACTGTAAAAAAAAATAATAATAATGGCTGTTAAATTAGAGAAATTTACTGTAAAATAACACAGGTTGAATTACAGATATTTACCAGAAACTAAAATAAGTACATTTCTGTAATTTAATATCCATTATTTTACAGTAAATTTCTGTAATTTAATGTCCATTATTTTACAGTAAATTTCTGTAATTTAATGTCCATTATTTTACAGTAAATTTCTGTAATTGAATGTCCGTTATTTTACAGTAAATTTATGTAATTTAAATTAATTTAGCTGCCAAACATAAACTAAAAATACAGATTTTATTTTATTTGTTACAGTGTGGAATGGTTGACAGTTCATTCCACTGTGGCAACCCCTGATAAGCAAAGGAATAAGTTGAAGGTAAATGAATGAAGGATTAAATTCAGGAGAGCTTTCTAAATCTACCTGAGCTCAGACTTCCCTCTCACCCAATGAATCAGGAGGGAGCCCCAGGCTTGAGGATCTTCTGAGCTCAGGCCTCTCTCCCAGGACAGCATACCAAACACACTTTATTTATCAATCATCAGCTAAATGTGAACTCTTGAAAAATGTTGTAAATACTTATTCAACAGTCTACAAGTGTTTGTTCTATCATCACCAACATACAATATACATATTAAACTACCAAATCATACAATTAAACAGACTGTCTCTTCGTGGTGGCGCTGTGTAATTTTACAATTCCTCTCACCTAAATTTTGTGTTCTGATGAGCTGTAATATAAAACTGTTGTAATCATTTTACGGCCAATCAAATGCTGCTGGGGTGTGCATAATAATGAGTTTGTGTTTTTGTATGGCTTATTTTTCCACTGGAATTTTACACTCATGGGATTTACATGAGAACGAGGAAACAATGGTGTTTGAGACTCACGGTATACAATTCCCATGTACTGGGAAGTCACAGTGGTGATCAATGTTGCTAAAAGAGTGGTTGCTAAGGTGTTTTTGGTGGTTTCTAGGGTGCTTACAACTTTTTGTTGTTGTTGTTGTTGTTATTGGTGCAGTCATTGGTGTTATTAAGTAGTGGTTATTAAGTGGTTGCTAGGGCATTATTTTTAGGTTACTAAGTAGTTTTTGGTAGTTCAGCTTGTTTCTGAGTAGTTGCTAAGTATTTTAGCAGGTTGCTAGGGCATTTTGATGTGGTTGCTTACTGTAAGTGTTTTGTGTGTCTGCTCTTATGAATTCTCTCTAGTTAAGAGGTATTTAAATAAGTAGCTGGTGTAGTGTTCTGGCTGGTTGCTAGGGCATTTTTAGGTGGTTGCTAAGTTGCTGACTGGGTGGTTTTGGTCAAAAGAGCCTTTGTCTTATACTTGACTCTTCTCTTGCAGTGTTATCACTTTATTTATTTTCATTTTATTTTGATTACCATTTGAAAACTTATATCAGACCTATGAGAAACATAACTGGGCATTGTCATAAATGATAGTATCATTACATGGTTATAATTAGGGTTGGTTTAAGAAAGCGTGCAACAATGTTCCTCATAACTAGATGTCTTCACCAGGCTCTTACACACATCACTGCTGTGGTTTTCAGTGCAGCACTAAAACTGCCACAGATGAAGTTTATAATATCGACAACACTTATCATAATATTAAATAATCAAAATGTGCTTGACAAGAGAACACATCATTGTTTTGTTCCTGTGGTCTGATGGCTGACTAAAACAGTGTCCGTTTTATGTCCTATAATATTTTTTTCTTCTGGAGAAAGTCTTATTTGTTTTATTTTGGCTAGAATAAAAGCAGTTTTAATTTCCTTTTTTAATATTTTTATCCCTCTTAATCAATATTTTTTCAGATAGTCTACAGAACAAACCATTTATACAATGACTTGTCCAATTACTCTAATTTGCCCAGTTAACCTAATTAGCCTAGTTAAGTCTTTAAATTGCACTTTAAGCTGTACAGAAGTGTCTTGAAAAATATCTAGTAAAATATTATGTACTGTCATCATGGCAAAGATAAAATAAATCAGTTATTAGTTATTAAAACTATTATGTTTAGAAATATGCTAAACAAAATTGGTAACACTTTATACTATAAATCATTTAATAAGCATTAGCAAATAATGAATTCCTTGTTTAAGCATTAACTCTACATGAATAGACATTAGTAAGCAGTTTATAATTGCAGATACAAATGCTCTATTCTTGACTTAAAAGCACATTATTTACAAATTATTTGTATTTAAGAGTAGTTAGGGGTTTAAGATAATTTAGAATGAGTTAGTAAATGATTAATAAACTATTCAAATCAACATTTATAAATCTTATTATTCAGGCATATAGTTCATTGTTTCTGTTAATAAATGCATCATGAACTCAACTTCATCCAGTTTTGTGACCTAATCTAAAGTGAGGACTATTTATGCTTTATAAATCCCTGATAAATATTAATTAAAGGCTCAGTATCAAATGAACACTACATCTTTGCAATCTTATCTAAAAAGTAAAATTACTGCAAAGTTTAAACATTGCGGTATAACAGGAAAAAAAACTGGATAAAAAAATATATATATAATTTAACAATATATTATGATACAACATTTCAATCTTGATGCTTAAACTGTACAGTAATTTTATTTTAGATAAGGTTGCAAAGATTTATTTTTCATTTGATACAGTTTCATTTGTGTATCTTCAAATGGATAGAAATGAATGAAGTCGTTTATGTTCTTTTTTCCCTGTTTATAATATATCTGAGCCTTTAATTGTCATTTATAAGGACTTTATAAAGCGTAAATAGTCCTCACTTTAGATTAGGTAACAAAACTGGATGAAGTTGACTTATTAAAGCATTTATTAACATACAAATTAACAATTATATATGCCTGAATAATAAGATATATACATGTTGATTTGAATAGTTTATTAAACATTTACTTACGCATTGTGAATTCTCTTTAAAAACCAGCGACTTGTTGATGCAACAGCCTAGTGGTTAGTGAACTGATATGTGGTGCAGTAGCACGTCAGGGCGTCCCGAGTTCAAATCCTGGCTCGAGGACATTTCCCAACCCTACCCCCCTCTCTCTCTCCCACTTTGTTTTCTGTCCTAATTAATAAAGGCCAACAATAAATCTTAAAAATGAAAAAAATGAAAACCAGCAACTTCTTTCAAACAACTGGTTTGTAAATGATGTAATACTTAATTTAGTAATTAAAAAAATAATAATTAACAAAGTATGAAAATACAATCTTTAAGCACATTGTATATGTGCTCATAAGTCAAGAATAGAGCATTTGTATCTGCAGTTATAAACTGCTTACTAACATCTGTTAATGCTTAACAGATAATGAAGTAACTATTTACTAATGCATAACAAATGATTCATAGTATGTAGTTATTATAAAGTGTTACCAAAAAATCTTCTTTCTATTAAACAGAAATTGGGGGAAAATATATAAAAATAATAATTAGGGGGCTTAATAATTCTGACTTCAACTGTACCTGGTGGTCGGTTGGTTATTTTAAAAGCATCGAGGATGCTCAAACTGTGTTTTTTTACATGTGTTTCCAGCAGCAGGAAGTCCCGTCAGGAGGGTGGGATAAAGAGCAGAAGACCAGTGCAGAGGAGAATGACCTGCCCCAGTGCTCAGGAGATCAGCCGGGCTCTTCAGAGTCCACCAGCTCACGCTTCATTCCGCTCTGCCAGCCTGGACGAACTCATCCTCCGCTGCCTCCACTGCTTCGGTCAGTGTCTGTGTCAGATCAGTCCCAAACCCTAAATGACAGCCAGCCACACACAATAGTTAAAGGAGAACTTTTATATTATATGATCATTACTTGTCGTAAGATGAAGTCACACATCTCCCACATTTTTTTTTCCTTGGGTTCTCAGCCCTGTCTCTGGCCTCATGTGCCCATCATTCCCAGTCTCCCTGTGCCAGGCAGATTATGTAAGTCTGCTGAGGAGTGTGAGGGACAGAGGGACAGGCGCTCTTGTCAAAGAGAGAGGGAAAGAAAAATGCAGATAAAGAGAAACAGAGGGAAATCTTTTGGCTTACTAGCATTCAGGGCCTGGGAATGTGTTTGTCCCTCTATGCTAATGAGACAAAGCCTGATTGTGTGCCTCAGTTTTGCAGGCTTGCCCTCTCTCTCTCTCCTTCTCTCTCTTTTCATGTCCCTCCTCCTATGATTTGTTTCTATTTTTTTAAATGCGATTTAATTCAGACATACTGTATGCCGTTATTCAATAATTCAATATACTGTGGCGGTTTAAATTATTAGTAATAATTATTGATTATTAAAACTGCCGTTTAGGAATATTTAAATAGTTTTACTGGCAGTGGTTGTTCATTACAGCACTAAACACTTGAACATTTAATATGCAATTTATTTTTAAACAAACACTTTCATGTTATACTGGCATACAGCCTATTTAAGAATATTTTGAAATACAGCAAAAATATTTTGTGACTATTTATAGGTTTTTTTGTTAATTAACTGTGCACCAAGGCTGTATTTGTTAACATTTATCTTAAATCAATGTAATGACAACTACAAAAGCATTCTTAGTTAATGCCCAATAATTAGTTGAAACCAAAAATAATCAAAATTAGTAAAATTGACCTAATAACTAATACAATATTGTTGTATTTTTTATAACTTTAAAGTATGATTAAAACATAGCTGTATTTCGATGTTGATTGTAATGCATTAACTAAAGTTTACAAATTAGACTTTATTATAGTGATACCATATTGTACTTTACTCTGAAAATGTTTTTAAAAAGCTATACACTAATTTTTTGTTGTTGTTATTATACCTGCTGAACCAATTTTTTGGAGCTTAGGTCAATATTGTGATATTGTGATAATTAATTCAGCAATTAATTGAAATCAAATTCTATGCTAATGTCCCCTATATAACACAGTTAAATGTAATTGGAAGTTCATTTTAGATTTATGTCTATAATGTTCACACTTTAGAAGCAAATGTGTGCACCCTGAAGTGTCATGTCAGTGCAGTTGATGTTTTTATCAACAAAAGTAAGCAGGATTGTTTTGTAATGTTAAAACGACATCAATTTCACACTACATATCACATGCTCCATTTAATTATTACAAAATAAATGGCCACAGTGTAATTCATCACATTGATGTGCAGTATTCTTTTAGAGCGCTGACCTTTTTGAAGAAGCTTACATTGACATGCACATTTACAAATGATTTTAGATTTAAATGTATTTTTAAAAGGCGACGCAGTGGCGCAATAGGTAGTGCTGTCGCCTTACAGCAAGAAGGTCACTGGATGAGCCTCGGCTGGGTCAGTTGGCATTTCTGTGTGGAGTTTGCATGTTCTCCCTGCGTTTGCGTGGGATTCCTCCATGTGCTGGATAAGTTGCCGGTTCATTCCGTTGTGGCGACTCCGGATTAATAAAGGCCGAAAAGAAAATGAATGAATGAATGTATTTTTAAAAATCAGAATGATGGTTATGTGAAGCAACTTTAACATTTATGTAAATAGAAAATGTTATTATATATTTTTATTATTTAGGAAATTAAACAGCAAGGTTGTTTGAGGATCCAAAAAGTTTTTTTCTATGTCATCCATTCTGCAACCTTTATTTTAGAAAGGTGTGTTGTTTATAATGAAATGTAAGCTAATTAAATAGGATAAATATTATAATTTATTGATATATCCACATTTAAATTATATTAATCTTATGCCATTGCTTTTTATACTGAGACATTTGTTTTTGTAGAGTTACAAAAAAATCATGTAGACTTAAAAAAAAACATAATAGGTGCTATGTAGTGTCGAAACATTTTGTGTGTTTAGCACAACGTTTCATCACTGTATAGTACCTGTTATGTTTTTGATAAGATTTATAATGCTGCTATAATAAAGAAAAACACTTAACATACTTAAATACTTAATAATATAATAGATTGCTTTTATATTTTAGGCTCTTTCTATTTATACAGTTCTACTTAAAAATAAATAAATAAATATGTTATATACAGTTGAAGTCTTTCCCAGGGATGGATTGCGGCTGGAAGGGCATCCGTTGCGTAAAAACGTGCTGGATAAGTTGGCGGTTCATTCTGCTGTGGTGACCCCGGATTAATAAAGGGTCTAAGCCGAAAAGAAAATGAATGAATGAAAGTTAGAATTATTTTTTATTTATTTATTTTTTATATATTTCCCAAATTATGTTTATCAGAGAAAGGAAATTTTCACAGTATGCCTGATGATATTTTTTTCTTCTGGAGAAAGTGTTATTTGTTTTATTTTGGCTAGAATAAAAACTGTTTTTTATTTTATTATATATTTTTTAGCCCCTTTAAGCTAATAATTAAGCTAATAATAATAAATAAGTTTTTTTTATATTTTTTCGAAGTCTGCCGAACAAACCATCGTTATACAATAACTTGCCTAATTACCCTAACCTGCCTAGTTAACCTAATTAACCTAGTTAAGCCTTTAAATGTCACTTTGAGCTGTATAGAAGTGTCTTGAAAAATATCTAGCCAAATGTTATTTACTGTCATCATGGCAAAGATAAAATAAATCAGTTATTAGAAATTAGTTATTAAAACTATTATGTTTAGAAATGTGTTGAAAAAAATCTTCTCTCCGTTAAACAGAAATTGAGGGAAAAAATAAACAGGGGGGCTAATAATTCAGGGGGGGTAATAATTCTGGCTTCAGCTGTATATAGTCATATAACACAGGTTTTTGTACAGTATATAGCCAGTCATTAGATAGACACTGTAGACATAGACTTGGAGATTAATTTAACTAGAAACTAAACATTTAACCCAGAAAGCACCCAGAACAACTGCATAACTCATAGAATTGTGTCTAATTCTATTTTTTGCAGACTCCGATGGGAAGCTAAACAGAGGGACGCAGCTTGTCAGCATGACCCTCATGATGCACAACTGGGTCGTACCATCACACATCTTTGCCCATAAGCTGCTTTCTCTATATCCTTCTTCAAGCTATTATTTTACCTCTTTTAATTTATGCATCTGATCCCAGAGCAGCTGAGTCCATCATTCATTGAGCAGTCTTAGATTCAGTCACAGCAACACACAGCCTCACATGGGTCTTAATCCCACTGACAAAGAAACAAGAGCTGCCCTGTTTTGGTTTAGCCTATTAATTGAGGCTGGATTATTTTCTTTTTTAGATTAAGAGAGTCTGTAGTCGCGCTGTTGTGTGCTTTCTCCTTGACTTGTGATCACATATAAGGATTGTCCTGCAGAGAAAAGGGGACAAAGGCGTCCACAAATCTGTCACTTCATCAGGTTGGTGGATCTGCAGCATCCACACGTGCACCTAAAGACTGCAGAATGAATGGAGGGATTTACACCTGTCCTCCGCTTCTTCTGTGTCTGTTTCAGGCAGTGGATTAGCCAGTTCAGACTGATGTTTGAGGTGGACCCTCTGTTAGAAAAAGCCATGGGAGATCTCTGGGCTCTGGTCAGTGCTGAGGGAACCGATTCGCACCATCAGCTCATCAACACACCTTATATGTGAGTGATTTTACAGTTGAAATTCAAGTATTGACATAGAAAAAGCATTAGCAAAGGCAGCGTTCACACTGCAGCTGAATTCAATTCACTTTTGGGGGTTTTTGTAGACACTAGGACTGCAAGATATTGAGGAAAAAACTGACATTGCAATGTAATTAGTTTATCTGCGATATATATTGAGATAACCATGTAATTTAATCAGATGCTTTTAAATAAGTCTGTTTGGAAAGAATTCATAATTTTGAATTTGATTTTGTGATTTTGTGTTGATTTTGATTGATACAAATGAAATAGACAGTGCTTAATGGTTTTCTGGATATTGTTTGGGCTTTCAGCTGTGACATTTGTTACACTGAACTGAACTAAACTGAACTTCAACTCTGAAAACTGGACTGAAGCAGTTTTAATGTACTAGAACTTCTATGTTAAGCTTTATTTATTTGTATATATATATATATGTATGTATATATATATATATATATGTATTCAGTTGTCAAATCAATTTTAGGATAATAGGTTTTGGTTGCCAGATTTTGTCCATGCTCATAATAAACCACAAAAAATGGAATTGCTTTATATAAAAAAAATGTCAACCATCAAATATCGTTGTGCAGTACTGCCACATTTTCAAAACTGTCCGCTGTTCAGAAATTTTGAGTAGGCTTTCAGCTAAAATTGAGATTAGTTTAGAATGATTATATTATTTTCTGGTAAGATTTTAAAGTCTCAAAAAAAGTTGGCTTTGTTTACCGTTTTAAAATGAGTTTGTTAGCATGTGAAAAAAAGTGCTGAAATGTATAGTTTTTGCTTGTAGAGTATGAATGACAAAAGGGTTTGGGAATTTTGCTCCGCATAGACTCCTGTTTGGCTGATTTTGCAAACAGTTTTGATATTGTGGCTTGAATCAGTACTGCATAATGCTTTTAACAGTTTAGCTCGTTAGCAGACTGTCAAATAAAAAAAACTGTTAAATAATAACAAAATATTTCTACCCGCATCTGGCTTAACCAATTTCAGTCTGTAGTAGCAAATTGTTTTTAGACAATAAACTTGTATGATGTATGGACTGACTGTGTAAGCCAAAAGGAACAACAGGGAATGCACTTGTTAAGTAAATTATAGTCTTTTAACGTTGATAGCAAAATGCTGATAAATAAACACTGAACTGCATATGTGATACCTTTATAAACTTCAGCGATTTATCAACAGCATTTCTTTGTTAAGTCTAAACAATTATTGGACTTGGCAAGGGACAATATCACTTCATGGCATGGCAAAATTTAAATTGCAAAATATTATGAGGGTTTAGTGCTGACAGAAGATGCTCATGCAGATCAAATCTACTATATTTACGATCATGTCAATCATGCAGTTTGCTCCCATATTTAATCCAGTTTATCTCCTAAAATGTATACTGTATAACCTATACCCAAATGATTTATCATACAAGTACATAAAAAACAATTAAAGCTGCAAGCAGTGATGAAAGGGACCTTGCACCCTTGCAAATCACCTTCCCCTGGAGGCCTTAGGATGACAGAGAACAGTGGAAAATAATTATATATATATATATATTCATTCATTTATTTTCTTTTCAGCTTAGTTCCTTTATTAATCAGGGGTCACCCCAGTGGAATGAACCACCAACTTATCCAGCATATGTTTTACGTAGCGGATGCCCTTCCAGCTGCAACCCATCACTAGGAAACATTCACACACGCTCATTCACACTCATACACTACAGACAATTTAGCTTACCCAATTTACCTGTCCCACGTCTTTGGACTTGTGGGGAAAACCGGAGCACCGGGAGGAAACCAACACGAACACGGGGAGAACATGCAAACTCCACACAGAAATGTCAACTGACCCAGCCGAGGCTCGAACCAGCAACCTTCTTGCTGTAAATATATATATATATATATATAATTGGCATGTAAACGTGTTCAGGTCAGGACTGTTTTTAAACATGAATTTTGAGGCAGATCAGACAATGCAGGGCTGAGTTATAATAACTTCCCGTTTCAAACATCAAAGTTTGTGAGGGCGCCACAGACCTGCCCTTCAACAAAAACTCTAGATCTTTGCAATTTAACATCGCCAAGGCCTTTAGATGACAGTACCCAATTTTGGTGTTGATCTGATAAAATCCCTAGGAGGAATTTGTTAAAATACAACAACGCCTGGAAATGGCAAAAACTGTCCTTTTTCAGCAGAGGAAGTAAAAAATTTCTGACTTCCTGTTGGGTTTGAAATTTCACTACAAGAGGTTTTTTTGTAGGTTTTGGCATGTTTGATGTGTGTGCCAATTTTGGTATGTGTGCCTGAAATTTACCTTGGGGGCCACTCCGTCAAATGTGCATAGGTGGCTCTGTCAAGCCATTTTGCCACACCTACTTCCGAAACCTAAAACAAATGTAAATTTTCGCCACTTCTGGCACGTGTTTTTCAAACAGTGTGCAGTTTTCAAGCATGTTTAGACCTTAAAAAATGTAGTTCATTCTAGAGAAGAAGAAGAAGAAATGGAGCAATTCCAATTGGACCTACACACCACTGGTGCACGCTCCATAATTACAAAACATTCCAACTTGCACCTTTAGTAGCTTAACCCACTGGATCACTTTAGCCCATTTTCTGGCCCATTTTTAATGTATTTATTTATTTATTTTTATTATATTTATTTTAATCATAAGCATGCTCTGCGAAACATCCTTTTATTTAAAAGTGATGTGTGATGAATGTGATTCCTATGGTGTCAATCCTAGCAGTTTATGTAGTGAGTCATGATCCATACGTATGTACTGATGATTTAGGGCAGTGTTTCTCAACCGCATTCCTGGAGGACCACCAAACACTGCATGTTTTGAATGTCTCTGTCGGTCACACCCATTACAGGTCTTTCAGCCTCTGCTAATGAGCTAATGATCTGGATCAGGTGTATTTGGTTAAGGAGACATGGAAAATGTGCATAGCTGTTGGTCCTCTAGGAACATGGATGAGAAGCACTGGTTTAGGAGATTCACTACTATTATTGTACTACTGATAAATAATATGGATATTTTGCAAATATTTCAAATAAAATGACAATAATGTTCTTTACTTCAGGTTTAACATCTATGCAAAAAAATTAAGAGACCATTTAAAAATTCAACGTTTTTATGTATTTACGATTTATAGTTTTGTGTTTGAGTAATTGCACAACGTAATTTTTCTTTTATTCTCTAGACTACTGATGACATTCATCTATGACACCCTAAAGGTTTCTTAACAAATTAATGTTGTCATTTAGAGCATTTTGTTTGCATAAAATAAAAAAGGGTAACACTTTACAAAAGCTTGAATTAGTTAATGTATTTACTAACACGAACAATGAAGAATACATCTACTAAGCTATTTATTCATATTTGTAAATATTAGTTAAAGAAAATAGTTGCTCTGTTAGTTCATGATTATTCATGGTGCAATAAGTTAAAGTCCACATGAAACAGAAACTGCGACCTAAACCACAGATTCCTGCTCACCATTTCTGTTTGTTGTCAAAACTGACAGTTGGAGAGGTGTGTTTACATTTGTTAGCCACGCCCAATTCCTAAGATATATCATTGTCTCTTTAAGGCAGAGATGGTCCTGGAGGGCCGGTGTCCTGCAGATTTTAGCTCCAACCTGCCTCAACACACCTGCAAGGATGCTTCTAGAAAGCCTAGTAAGAGCTTGATTAGCTAGCCCAGGTGTGTCTGATTGGGGTTGGAACTAAACTTTGCAGGACACCAGCCCTCCAGGATCGAGTTTGGACACCTCTGCTTTAAGGCAAGTCATTTCACTCTGCGGCCATCTTTGAAACACCTCTCGGGCAGTATGCTCGGGCATTCTGTTTGAATGGGGAAACATCAAATTCTCCAAAATTACTTGCCAAGCTCACAATTACATTTCATATTACGAATAACCAATAAAATTAAAATAAAACTGTCTCCTTAGTTTCATTTCTAAATGTTCGTATCACACAAAATCTGCAGAAACTCACGTCTGGTCCGATCCCCCCCC
>CAIGQZ010001469.1:2678965-2690741 GCA_903798205.1 Danio tinwini | reverse complement strand
CCCCCCCCCCCCCCCCCCCCCCCCCCCCCCTTGGAAAATTGTCATCCTATAGCGATCGCTGATTGGCTCCTGTACTAAGAGGCGGACTTTATTTGCAATTGCTGATTGGCTCCTGTACTAAAAGGCGGGGCTTCATTCACCATATTTACTGTTACATTTTTCCCCATTCAAAAGTATACAAGTGACATGTATTGTGTATTCTATGAATATATGTAATCTGACAGTTTAACTGAAAAAAAACAGAAAGTGCATTTTTTAGATTTCAATTAGAGATTAGAAGGTCAAACTATTTTATCTTAATGACATACACGGATGCATCATATGGTTAGTTTTGATTTCGGTGGAATTTTAATAAGCGTGAATTTGGATTTGAATAATGCATTAGTAAATGTTGAACTATGATGTTTAAATGCTGTATAGTTTATTATTATTAGTTCAGGTTAATAAATATTTTAACTAATGGTGCCTTATTGTAAAGTGTGACCCAAAAAAGTGCCATGTCATCAGACAATTTATATTAATTTACTGACAACACCAACTTTCTAAGAAGTTTTTACAATGTTTAGGGGATGATAACAAATGATTATTTGCAATATTTTTTATAACAACAAATGAAAGTGTGTAATATTCTAATCAACTGTCAGAAAAAAGAGAATATAAATGCTTCATATTTGGAAGAAATTATATTAGAACTTTATAGGATTTAACAAATACTAACATTTCCTCAAACCCATACCTAGGGCCAGACAGAATCTGTGGACATTTTTTGCTATTTCTGCGCAGAAGTTTGCAGGAAGATTTATGAGGAATGATTCTGAGAGTATCATAACTAAAAACGTAATATATGAAATAAAAATAATACATTTGTTACTTTAATGTTTACGATGCAAATCCAATTAGATGCAACTGTTTGGTAAACAAAGCAAGTCCCTTATATAAAATATCTAGTAAAAGACAGAAAATATATTTTTTTACCAGCAGTATTGTAAATAAATCATTCGAACATTGACATATTAGTCAAATATATTACTGAAATTAATTTAAAAACTTAATAAATATACATTTACACACATTTACACAAGGCACATTTACACAGTGGGAAGCACGATCGCCTCACATCAAGAAGGTCACTGGATTGAGCCTCGGCTGGGTCAGTTGGCATTTCTGTGTGGAGTTTGCATGTTCTCCCTGTGTTCACGTGGGTTTCCTCCGGGTGCTCCGGTTTCCCCCACTGTCCAAAGACATGCGCTATAGGTGAATTGGGTAAGCTAAATTGTCCGTAGTGTATTTGTGTGAATGAGTGTATATGGGTGTTTCCCAGTGATGACCCCTGATAAATAAAAGCACTAAGCTGAAAAGAAAATGAACGAATGAATTTACATGAGTAAATAAATAGCCTTAATAATGGGCAAAAAATCTGTGGATTTCTGCACACGCAGATTCTGTGTGGGCCTACCCATTCCTGATAAATCAGGTAACTCCTGAGTAAATCTTGACTTTTTAAAGTGGCCTCATAATTTTTTCAATCATTTGCTTAATAATTGAAAAAAGTAAATATGCAGTGATACAGTATTTATTTAAAATACGCAAATATAAGTTCGGAAACAAAATCTCTAAGTGCCATCTGAAAATTTACTTCCAAAATGAGCATTTTTCTCAGTGTTTTAAATTTATGTTCAGATATTTTACTAAAGGCAATAAAAAAACTATTCATCGCCATAAAAGTGAAATTACTGAACATACACACACTGAGAAAAAAACGCTCATTTCAAAAGAAAATTTCAGATGGCGCTCAGAGGTTTATAGCATTTGAATAATTCATATAATTGCATATTTTAAATAAATACTTTATTACTGTATTTTGACTTTTTAACACTTCATACATGTAAATATATATAAACAGTATGATCAAATCATATCATAAACTTTTTTTTTTGCTTTGAAAAGTGTATGTCTTGTCTTGATTGTGCGCTGATTTGTTATGATCTGTTTGGTTTTTCTCTGTCCATCACTATATGTGAATCCAGTAATCCTCCAGTGAATATTTCCCAGACTCCCTCTCCCCTGGTCAAGAAGCGGAAGGTTTCTCTGCTGTTTGACCACATGGAGCCGGACGAGATGGCTGAACACCTCAGCTATCTAGAGTTCAAAAACTTCTGCAACGTCTCAGTAAGTCATTCTTCCTGGATGACAGCTTCACTCACTTTATCTGAACAGATGTTCCAAAGCAGGTGTAAAATTGATCTGACGGGTGAATACCGCTGACTAATAAAACTACTATGATCACACCCATTACACTCATACCTGTACGTGCCCATTCATATCAGAGAATTGTTGTGTCTCGCTGATCGCATTGAGTGACTGGCTGGTACATCTGTTAATTGTGTTTTTGTGTGTGTTTGTCACGTTAGTTCCTGGATTACCGCAGTTATGTGGTTCATGGCTCAGTCCGGGACAATCCTGCTCTGGAGCGATCAGTCATGCTGTGCAATGGAGTCTCGCAGTGGGTGCAGCTCATGATTCTTAACAGACACACGTCACAGCAGAGAGCAGAGGTCTTCACCAAGTTCATTCATGTAGCACAGGTAATCATACAGACACACACACACACACACACACACACACAAACACACACACAAACACACATACAGTTGAAGTCAATATTATTAACCCTCCAGTGATTTGTTTTTTTTTTCAAATATTTCCCAAATTATGTTTATCAGAGCAAGGAATTTTTCATAGTATTTCCTTTAATATTTTTTCTTCTGGAGCAAGTCTTATTTGTTTGTTTGTTAGTTTTTTCAGCTAGAATAAAAGCAGTTTTTTAACATTTTTAAACAATTGTTTACAGAACAAACCACGGTTATACAATGACTTACCCCAGCTTGCCTTATATATAATCTATTGCCGGAAAAAGTATGTACTGTCATCATGACAACAATAAAAAAAGAAATCAATTATTAGAAATAATTAAAACTTTTATTAAAACAATTATGTTTAGAAATGTTTTGGAAAAAAAATTATCTCTGTTAAACAGAAATTGGGGGAAAAAAGCTCAGAGAGGAGAGGGCTAATAATTCAGGAGGGCTAATAATTCTGACCTCGACTGTATACAGTTTGATAAGAAATGCACCGCCCGATAAATGTATGCTGGTTAGTGAAATATGTCAAGCAGGAATTTGGCACTTAATAAAAAAGGGTGTGAAATAAAAAGGATTTTCAGATTCAAAGATGAAAAAATATGTTTTAACAAGTAGATAAGGTGTCAGTACACTAGGAAATGCACAGACTTATGAATTAAAGACCTATCAAAAAAATTGTATACCTTTTACTTTAAATTTTTGCACTTCAACTTGTTTGTAAGCAAAAGTGACAAAAGAACTCACAGAAGTGCAAGGTGTCAGAAAAAAATGACGTTTTGGCTCATGCTTTCTTCAGTGGTCCTGAAAAAAAGTGTGAAAGAGCACTAAAGAAAACATGGGCTGGTGATTATATTTTCTAGTGTGTAGTCAACATACTGTATCTACTTGTTAGTGAAATCAGAGCTTGTAAAATAATAATAATAATAATAATAATAATGTAATAATATACAGTATACACTATAACTAAGTACTACAAAGTAGTACTGTGGTAGTAATGACTAACACTAGGACATCCACAGGGTAAATTTTACCACCACTGAGAGTTTTAGGTATATCCAATCCCTGTTCTACTGTTAAAAAATAAAGAGCCAAAAAAAAAAGTTTTTCAAAGGGTTTGAAAAACACTTTTTGGATTCATTGAAAAACTTGAAAAACTTTTAGTTAAAAGTTTTTCAAAGTCCTTCAAAGAACCAAGTAATGTACATATATATTAATATTATCATATGTAATACATAACTGTTTACAATACTTATTTATCACTGTGGCTTTTCAGAATCCTGTGGTCCTTGGCTATTCATAAATTGCAAGTCAATGGTTCCCGGTAATATGTGAGTCCAAAAATAATAATAAAAAAAAATACCAACAAAACAACAAAGTAATAAAATGAATACCCGTGGCTCCTGATAATAAATTTAGGTCTTATGAAGTGAAACTATTGATCTGTGTGAGACATTGAATCAGTTCACCCAAAAATGAAAATTTACTCATTGTTTACTCTCCCTCAAGTGGTTTCAGACCTTCAGAAAAAAACTGAAAACCTGTAACCATTGACATCCATAGTAGGAAAACTTTATTCAGTACATCTGCTTTTGTGTTCATCAGCATAAAGAAAATAATAAAGGTTTGAAGCAGTTAAAGAGTGACTAAATGATGACAGAATACTTATTTTTGAGGTGAACTATTGCTTTAAAGCATAATGACAAAAGGATAGTAAATATTGTTCAGTTTTTTCATTTATAATAGCTTGATGAATCATTAGGAGACATTTGTGTTATTTTGTTTTTAATGTATTTGTTTTTCATATACATATAATCAATAGCTGTTGATGTTGCAGTTTACGAATCACAAATTAACAGGAAATTATCATTTTGTTGAAATATCCCTATAATTCACGTAGTCTTGTATCAATCTTTTCTCTTTTTTTTTCTTTAAGGATTACCCAAAAATGAAAATTTACTCACCATTGATTAACCCTTCATCAAACCTGTTTGAGTTTCTGTCTTCTGTTGAACTGAAAATAAGCTATTTTGAAAAATGTTGGAAACCATTGCCTTCCTTCTATGAATGTCAGTGACCTCTGGTTTTCAAGATTCTTCTAAATACATTGTTTGGGTTTGGAACAAGTGGGAGGTAAATAAAAGGGCAGTATTTTTTTGAGGGGTTAACTGTCCCTTTAAAGGGCCATGAAACTCCTGTCTCAGCAGGGTGTTTTCACACCTCTAGTTTGAAAAAAGTCAGGAAATCATATCATCACCTTGGAATTATAAGGTTCTATCTGCGTTCTGAATGATTTTGAGATTTTGAGCTTCAAAGTTTTTGCATTCAATATAGCAAACAGTATGTGTAACATTTGTTTTTTTAAATAAAATGACTTAAAATGTAAACAACTTATAAAAAACATCCCATAATGTAAATAAGTTGTCATTTAATAAGAATGTCAATAACTCAATTTTGACAAAAATGTCAAATAGAACCTTATATTCTAAGGTGACTATATGTGGGTTCACACGTGAGCCGTGATCTCATCGCAGAGAAATGGAAACAAAACCTTCGGGTCACACTTTATTTTGATGGCCCATGTGTTGAATTGAAGTTACATTGCATGTACATGCCAACTAATTCTCATTAGATTATAAGTAGACTGTTAGGTTGGGGTTAGTGTAAGTTGACATGTACTTGCAGAGTTTCTTATAGTCAGTTAAATGTCTGTTTAGCAGTAGTATCAACAGATATTAAGCAGACAGTCTACTAATACTCAAATGGACCATCAAAATAAAGTGTTACCAACCTTCGTTGCAGACATTTATAAACTCAAAACTGACGACCCATGTTTCTGAACAATTCTTCTTCCACTTGTTTTGATTATGGTTAGCAGCAAAACGTGGTGTCTCTCTGCTCTCTGAACACTGTAAAAAAAAAAAAAAAAAGTCTTCGAAGCTATATCATGCATATTAATGAAGTTGTATCTCGTTTACAATAGAGTGCGCTGATTGGTTCAAACCAAGTCTTTCTCATGAATTAATGAACAGATGTGCTGAAAACTCAATGACATCACTTTGTACCGGCCGGTACAGAGCCAATCTCCACGCTAAAATGTACACAATGATCTCATCGTGACATTGCTTCAAAATGTATTTTTAAACCGGAAGAACGAATTTGCTCGAAACAACGTAAAAACAACCAATTTTCTCTTTGTAAAGTTTCACAAAGTAATTTCAAGAGGAGCACGTGATATGATTGATCACAGCTGGTCTCTCATCCAATATCTAATCCAATCAGATCATTCCAAACTCACTATAAATAGCCCGACTAACATTACTCCCTCATCTTGGTTTTTTTTAAGAATCCCCCCCGTCCACCCCATCTCCTCCTTTACCAGGGGGAGCTCTCGAGAACTTCCTAATCTCGTACCCCCTCACATACTCATTGACCAGGCAGGAGCCCTGGGCTCAAGTATCTCCGAGCTCAGGGTTCTCTCCCGAGACAGCATGCCAAACCTGCTATTATTATTATTAAGCAAAAGCTAAGTGTGATCTCTTGAACTAGTGAAATATATGTGTCCTAATAGAGTTTTTACCAAAACGTGGGACATACTGTATATATGACTGCCAACATCTCAAAAAATGTGTTTTAGTGTTTCGTTACCCTTTACATCAAAGTTTCTAAAATATTTGATATAAAGCAAAGCCTCAAAATATTCATAACCCTGGCAAATTCTGATTGACACTTTTAGTACAAAATGTAAATAAAAGCTGAGATAGTTTTTTTACAATGATGCATCTTGTGCATAGTCTTAGTATCTTTTGGGAAGCACCTGTGTCTCAAATTTTTGGCTTGACTGAAAAAAAAAAAAAAAATATATATATATATATATATATTATTTGTAATCTAGTAGGTCTGGATCATTTAATGAAGAATTGGTTTGAAATGGATAAGAATTAGTTGTATACAATCTTCATAGACCATTATGTCACCATAAAAATGAAGAGTCACTGCTCAGTCACGGATGTGACAATGAAAGAATAGTGCATGTTGAAATATGTATGTAAATCAGTTATACTATAACACTGCTGTAATTTTCCATAAAGACACTGACGTAAAATGAGCTGTAAGCCTGCCTGACAAAGCATGTGGTTAAACTCCAAACCCTGTGGCCATTTGTTTTCCAGGTTGCCTGTGATATCTGCCCTAGAGCCATCTTGCTCATTTAAAACTATTTTATGTCATGATGTTTGAGGTATGACACATTTTAAAATCATGACAATTCATCAGACCATGTCAATATAAGACAACTCACTTTGAAGATGCCCAATCGTTTCATGTGTTGAAACGTTAAGAGGAAATGATTGCGTAATGTGTGCTTCATGTGCCGTCCTGCATTGAACCACGAAAACATAAATGTACTGAGACAACATGTAATGAGACAACCTGAAGAAAACACCCAGGAAAAAAGCAAATGCGTCAATTAGTTGTAGTGGGGAAATCTGATACAAGTGTGCTTATTTGAGAGTAATCTTCCTGTATTGGGAAATGATCTGGGAGAGCTGTTTCATAACTGTTGCTTTCAAGTGCTTTTTACAAGAAAGAGGATGTAAGCGGCTTGCAAGTTAACATGCATATAAAGAACATAATAGTCTAATTCATTGTGTTCTCTTGTCTTTTTATTTATTTTTTGAGCAGAAGTTGAGATCCCTGCAGAATTTCAATACTCTGATGGCGGTGATTGGAGGTTTATGCCACAGCTCCATCTCTCGCCTTAAAGATACTGCCAGCCTGCTGTCCTCTGATGTCACAAAGGTCAGTCTGACTCTCAGCATTGATTCCCACATCCTCTTTGAGCAACTGTTTGTGACCCCGGATCACAAAACCAATCATTATGTGTCAATTTTAGAAAATTAAGATGTGTACTTCATTTGAAAGCTGAATAAACAGCTTTCCATTGATGTGCAATTTGTTGTGATAGGATCATTTTTGACTGTTTTTAAATGTGGAATCTGTGAGTTCAGAAATAATCTCAATACTAACTACAGACATGGACAATAGTGTTGGTACCCTTCCATTGAAGACACATTGTACATTTCTTTACGTAAATGTCTTTACGTAAATATATCAAAACATTATTGACAATATTGTTGGTACCCTTCCATTAAAGAAAGAAAAACTACAGTGGTCACTGAAAATTATTTATAGTAATCATTAATCAATAATTATTGCAAAAAAAATCATGAAAAAACAGATATTGCTTTCTAATTTTAGCTTAACAGAAGTTATAAAAAAAGACAAACTAATGAAACTATCCAATTTTGTCCACATCTGTACTCAAAAAGATTGTCAAAAAGTTGTTCAGATTGAGTTCATCTGAACAACGCATGTTTTTAAACAAACAATTATTCATTCATTCCTTTTTGGCTTAGTCGCTTTATTAATCAGGGGTCACAAACATGTTTTACGCAGCGGATGCCCTTCCAGCCGCAACCCATTACTTGGAAACACGCATACACTCCTGTATTCACACACATACACTATAGCCAATTTAGCTTATTCAATTCACCTATGTCTTTGGACTTGTGGTGGGAAACCGGAGCACCCAGAGGAAACCCACGCAGACACGGGGAGAACATGCAAACTCCACACAGAAATGTCAACTGACCCAGCCGGGGCTTGAACCAGTGACCTTCTTGCTGTGAGGGGATTGTGCTACCCACTACGCCACCTTGACGCCCAAACAGACAATTGTTACAATGTGTTTTTGTGGAAGATGATCTTTACTTAATTTTGAGCTATTTCCACAAAATATACCTGTGCAAAATAAAAATGTTTTTTTGTTTCACAGGGTCACATTATTATCATGACTTTAACCCATTAATACTTAAACATGCATTGTAGTTGGCTAGTTGACCAGTTGTGCATTGGTTATTATTAAAGCAAAGCAAAAATCATTCCTTAAAAGAGTGTCAGGAACACAGTTTAAACAAAGAAATGTGTCCTTTTTTTCCTGGAGTGCATGTTAAAGGGTTAAAGTGGCCTTATGGGGATGTCAGATACCCTTGTACTGAATGTGATTCAGTGCACTGATGTACTCAAAATGTATTTTTTGTTGTTTGCTTAGACATAAAAAAGTGCACTGATAACCAGGGTGCAAGTTATAGGGTGCTTGACTCTCCTAATTATCAGTTGATCCCTCCTGAAGGACCTGAAGGGAAAAAGCTAGTTTGTATCTGAAATAAAAATGCTAATTATAAAAATAATAAGTTAATATAAGTATACTGTATATGGTAAGTAAGTGGTACATACCACTGTGAATGCATGATCGCACCCATAAGGGATGCTGGATAATATTCAATCAGTGCTGTCTGACAGTCATAGATCTAACATATTGACAGACACTGTAAGTGTTCAACATACACTGGTCTTGTAAAAATATATGTAATGTAATGTAATGTTCCTTTATATAGCGCGTTTATTGTGTATGGCCAAACACCCAAAGCGCTTCACAATCATGAGGGAAGTCTCTTCACACCACCACCAGTGTGTAGCATCCACATGGATGATGCAACGGCAGCCACAGGATAACGGCACCAGTGCGCTCACCACACACCAGCTATTGGTGGAGTGAAGAGACAGTGATAGAGCCAATTCGATGTATGGGGATGATTAGGAGGCCATGATGGGAAAGTGCCAATTGAGGGATTTTGGCCAGGACACCGGGGTTACGCCCCTACTCTTTACGAAAAGTGCCATGGGATTTTTAATGACCACAGAGAGTCAGGACCTCGATTTAACGTCTCATCTGAAACACGGAACCCACTGACAGTGTAGTGTCCCCTTCATTTTTACTGGGGCATTAGGACTCACACAGACCACAGGTTGAGCTCCCCCTGCTGGCCTCTCTAACACCACTTCCAACAGCAACCAAGTTTTCCCATGTGGTCTCCCATCCAGGTACTGACCAGGCTCAGCCCTGCTTAGCTTCAGTGAGTAACCGGTCTTGGGCTGCAGGGTGATATGGCTGTGGCTTATGGATATGTTGTATCTGCATACAGCCAAAGACTATAGAATGCACAAGATGTGTCACTCCTATAGTTTTTAATAAGAAAAATGTAACGGTCAACATAGTACAGTACAGGAGTCAGTCAGTGATCGCTATAGACTGATGAATCTCCAGGAGAGGAGATATACAGCCATGAGTGTCTGCAGATTTTTTGTAATTAGAACATTTAAAAATTGAACTAATAAGACAGTTGTTGTTTAATTTTATTAGTGATTCCTAATATAAAATTTAATCAGAAGCTTGGCAAGCAGTTTTGAAGAATTTGATGTTTCCCCATTCAGACAGAATGCCAGAACATACTGCCTGAGAGGCGTTTCAAAGCTGGCCACCGAGTGAAATGACTTGCCTTAAAGGCACTTTGATATAGACTAAAAGTCAAATTACACTCATGGTAAAAAATGCATATTTGTTGAAATAACCCATTCTAGATTACCACATGTCAGAATCCAATCATTATTCCTAAAAACACTGAAAACTTAATGTAATTGAATTACAGTAACTATATAAATTTGGTTTACTGAGACATGTATACGCATTACACAAACTACTAAACTAAAGCAGACCCCCTTTATTCAATGTACTCGCATACTGCTTGATATGAACATGTAAAAATATGTTCTTTGCTCTAAATAACAAAATACACAATAAGAATATAGTTAAGAAAGGGTTTGTATCCTTTTCAGCAAAAATAAATCGATAGGATTTCATGGACAAATTGAAAGTCATGGATTGTCTTGTTTTATGTTTCGTTACAAGCTGCTTACACATTAATCATATGAAACTGATGAAAGCATTAACATTTTTTACACATTCCTTGGAATGTATAGTTTACCCAAAATTAAACATTTCCTCGTCATTTACTCACACTCAAGTGGTTCTAAACTTTTATGAGTTTCTTTGTTTTGTTAAACACAAAACAAAATATTCTGAAGAATGTTGAGGAAAAGCCATTGACTTCCATAGTAGGAACAAAAAAAACAATGGAAGTCAATGGCTGCTTTTTTCCAACACTCTTCAATATATGTTTCTTTGCGTTCAAGAGAAGGTAAGTAAATGATGACAGATATTTTTTTATTTTGGGGGGGAACTATCCCTTTAAGATTGTGATTAAAGTCATAATTCATGTAAATATGAAATTGAACTCACCATAGTATTGTTTCAAACTTGTTTTGTTGAACACAAAAGCTGTTTTAAACAATGTTGGTAACCAAAAAGCTGATAAATCCCTATTGAAAAAACATAAGAGAAATCAATGGGGACCAACAAAGGTTTAAATATCTTTTTGTGTTCATCAGAAGAAGCTCATACAAGCTTAGAACAAGCAGGGGGTAAGCAAATGACAGAAATTTCATTTTTGTGTTGTTTTTATTCCATTGAGCTTTTAGCAAATGATCTATAAGAATTCCTACAGTGATTCGCTGATTCGTTAGAAACAGCTGTACCGTGTTAGCGCAGAGGTCATGGGTTGTGAAAATTAATGTACAGCACACTCTTATTAATTAAAAAAAACTCTCATATTTATACTAAAGCTACTTAGTGCTGTGTACATGATCCACATACAGCAACCACAACTCAATCGCCTTTGGAGACTGTTTAGATTTTTTTGGCCTGCGGGTTCATTGTGGGCATGTTCATACTGAAGGATTCAGGCTCCTTACATAAATGTTTTAGTTGCTGTCCTATTCAGAAAAGAGAACTGAAAAAAAAAAAAAAAAAAAACAATCCTGCTGTTTTGCCTTTGAGCAAGGCACAGCACATGTTGCTTCAGGTTGAAATGTTTCTGAGATGTGAACTATAAATCACTTTACAAAAACAGATCGTAAATGTGTAAAGTAAAATATTTGTATATATTTGTAAAGTAAAATATTGAGAAAGAAAGAAAGAAAGAAAGAAAGAAAGAAAGAAGATAGATTTCACTAACTAACATGTTAAAAGTGTATTATGCCTTTAAAGATTATCTGGTTATGTGTTTAAATGAACATAACCAAGATTAAGAAAGGATGCAATAGTATAATAGACAATACTATAATATGTATACGATACACATTTTAACTCTCTAGTGGTTAACAAATTAAACAGCAAA
>CAIGQZ010001469.1:2650403-2678565 GCA_903798205.1 Danio tinwini | reverse complement strand
TATTTTTTTTTTCTTTTATAAATGTCACCAAGTTTTACAATTTATCGGTCCTGAGCTGTGGAAGAAACTAAAAACACAAGCTGTTTTGACAACTTAAGTTTATGAAGTACAGCAGTGCTAATCCTTGAAAATAAAATACAGATCATTACAATCACAACACATATTCAAACAACATTGACTACATGGATTACTGTTGGTTAGAATAAATAACCTGATCTGATCTGATAACCTTCAGAAAAAAAAGAAAAAAAATATATTAATGAACATCAAACAGGTTTTTTCCATTTATTTATGCGTTTGCATTTCTGTATGGGACTACAGCTCGACAAAACAAATTGTATTAAAAATTTTAGCTGTTTGAACCAAAATATTAGGCTATAAAACCTCTAAAACTACTAATAAAACACTGCCATCATGTTATGTTTCTGCATTGTAATCTGCATGATTAACAAACAATGCATGATATATTGTTTCATATGACTTAAGTCAGCAAAAAAGTCACTTTTCAACATTAATTTAAAAATTCAGCAATTCTAAAAGCATAAATAAATGCAAAACAGCCACAAAATACAAGAAAATGTTAAAGGGGTAGTTCACCCAAAACTAAAAAATCTGTCATCCTGTTTGGGTTTCTTTCATCTGTTGAAGGAAGATATTTTGAAGAGTACCTATTCCATAATATATATAAACGTTTCCTTACCATGAATGCCAATGGCTACCGGCTTGTACATTCTTCAAAATATCTTTTTTGTGTTCAACAAAAACAAGAAACTCTGTGTCCAGGAAAGTTTAGCTCCAACCCTAATCAAACACACCTGAACCAGCTAATCAAGCTAGAAACTTCCTGGCAGGTGTGTTGAAGCAAGTTGGAGCTCAACTCGGTAAAGTCTAGACTGGATACGCAGCCGGCCGGAAGTGCGATATGCACATTATTATAGCAGAATTTTTTTATGACACTCTAACAAGAATTAATATTTTACAGTTCTGTGACGGTTGGGTTTAGGGTTGGGGTGGGGGGGGGTAGGCATAAAAAAATATATAATTTATTGGGTAATTTAATAGATAACATAAATAATACTCGGTATAACTACTGTTTTTAGGTTACTGTGACGGTTGGGTTTAGAGTTGGGGTGGGCGATAATAAAATACAATAAATGTGAAATTTTATAAATATCATAAATAATTATCTTTAACTTCTGGCCGCAAACGCATCCGATCTAGCAACGACCGCTCAACTCAGCAGGACACTGGCCCTCTAGGACCGAGTTTGGACACCCTTGCCTTAAAGGATTTTTTTTTATTATTGTTAATTGAAACAACTGTGACGGAACATATTCATCCTGATAATGCCAGCTAATGTTGATAAAAAGGTACAGAATGTGTTAAATTATTCATTCATTCATTTCCTTTTCTGCTTAGTCTCTTTATTAATCAGGGGTCGCCACAGCGGAATGAACCACCGACTTATCCAGCACGATTTTATGCAGCGGATGCTCTTCCAGCCGCAACCCATCTCTAGGAAACATCCACACACACTCATTCACACTCATACACTATGGACAATTTTAGCCTACCCAATTCACCTGTACCGCATGTCTTTGAACTGTTGGGGAAAGCGGAGCACCCGGAGGAAACCCACGCAAACGCAGGGAGAACATGCAAACTCCACACAGAAATGCCAACTGACCCAGCCGAGGCTTGAAACAGCGACCTTCTTGCTGTGAGGCGACAGCACTACCTACTGCGCCACTGTGTCGTCCGTGTTGAATTATAATTAACCAAATTAATTCATACGGATGTTGGTATGACAATATTTACACAACACTCGGTGGTTGGTTCATGGTTTTCCTCAAACAGCCTGTAGTCTCTGCTGTCAACCAAACTTTTAAAAGCTAAACGTCAATATTGTTCTTCCTGACTCTGTTCAGCAGTTGTTTCACTTCCTGTTGCTTTTTAATCCATTATATAAAAACTCTGTTGGTAAAAGTCTTTATCTTATGAAAAAAATGGTGTTAACGAAATGTTTATAGTGACTGCAACAGAGCAGTGTTTAAGTAAATAAAAACTCTCAGAAATAAAGCTGTCAGTGGGTCAGTATTTTTAAAAAGGTACATCTTTGTACTTATTCATACTTAAAGAATACAAAGGTGTAGCTTTTGAAGCCACAGAGAACTTTTATGTCTTTATTTCTAAGAGTGCAGTGTGAATTTAAAGGGGTAGTTCACCCCAAAAATTTAGTTTTATTTACGCATCCTTTCTTGTTACGAACCTGTTCGAGGTGACATTTTATTTAGCTATTTCTGTGCAGAATTTTGTAATAATTAATTAACTAAATAAATAAATACATTTATTGAATAAAAATAAACAAATAAATAATCAGAAAGTATAGGAAGAGTATAGGAGCTGAAAACAACACATTAAGTAACTTATGTAACAATGCATATCCAATTAGAACCACTTGTCTTGTAAACAAAGTTTTATTAAGTCAATAAAACAACAATTCATGTGGTTTCCTTCTCTCCCAGACTCTCAGTGAGCTCACAGAACTGCTGTCCTCCTACAACAACTACTCAAACTACAGACGCGTGTACAGCGAATGCACAGGCTTCAAGGTTCCCATCTTGGGTGTTCATCTGAAAGACCTGATCTCACTCAATGAGGCGCTGCCAGATTACCTGGAGGATGATAAGATCAACCTGGGCAAACTGCAGCATTTATACAGCAACATCAGTGACCTGTTGGCCATCCATGACTGCACTCCGCCGTTTGAGGCCAACAAAGACCTGCTGCACCTGCTAACGGTGAGACACATGACAAAAACAAAAAAAGGCTGCTTTGACAGCAAGAAAGAGAAAACAAATAGAATTTTACTGGAAAACCTTGGTAGTGTCTTCTTGGTAGTGTTTGTTGTATGAACACACTGTAATAAAAAATTACAATATAATCTCCAAGTCACAACAACCAGTGTTGGGTAAGTTACTTTCAAAAAGTAATTACTTACGGATCAATAATTACAACATTAAATTGTATTTAAAAATATTTTTTTATTATTTTCATTATTATTTCATTATTTTGTCTAAAAAGTAACTCAGTTAACGAATTTAATTACTTTTATCAATGCTAAAAGATTCTATAAATATCAATGCAAAGACATTGATTCTCTCATTGCGTGCGGGATTCAACGTGACTGTTAATTTTAATTCAACAATTTTTTCAAAGCAAATTAACTGAAAAAAAAAAAAAAACGTACTCCGGCACTGCCTGCGTCTGGTCACATAGCCCTCATCGACATGCACCTCTAAAAAAATTTAACTACACGTAGCAACGACGTGCAGCGCAAGCTCTGTGATTGGTCAGTTTGGTAGCGTTGACGAGTGTGGGCTGGGGTGAGGGCCGTGCGAGCCAGATGAAGCGAGTGTTTACAAGTCTGTAGTCCTGTGAACGAGCCCTAGATGGAAATTGTTGTTTTGTGTTTACCTTATAATTAAAGTTGTTGCAAGTCCACTGATTCCCACTTCTAAATGAAGGAGTTTGAGCCACTTGTACATGAGATAGCATTTAGAAAAAACAAAACACCAGCGAAGAAACTCGACACAGAGGAACATAAAAACCTCACTGCCAGCTAGCGTTTAGGAAGTGTTATTGCAAAGCAACAAACAATGCGCAGAAGTATAAATGCACGCCAAACACTCGACACAGAAGTAAAAACCAGGCTTTAGGCTGTTGATGGTGCCATCCACTCTGCAGATCTTTAGCACACCCACATACTGAATGTAACCCCAAACCATTATTTTTCCTTCACCAAACTTGACTGATTTCTGTGGGAATCATGAGTCCATGTGGGTTCCACTAGGTCTTCTGCAGCATTTGTGATGATTGTGATGCAGTTCAACAGATGATTCATCAGAAAAATCTACATTCTGCCACTTTTACAAATGATCAACTAGAAGTCAAGTTATTATTTGTTGGTCTTACAACTAGGATCGACGACAAGACTTTTGTCAGGTAGTGTAGAGCATTTGATTAGTCAGAAGAATTGATGAGAAACTGAAGTATGAGGTGATGTAAAAAAAACTGATACATTTAGGCAGAAGCGACAAACTTTATTTAAAAAAAGCTTTGGAGGTTTATATCTTCTCAAAGCTAACTCTGTCACTGTTTTGGAGCTCATTAGATTATAGACATCTTATTTGAATTTCACAGGACTTTTAAGGCAAGTATTTTATAAGTAACTAATTAAATTACATAAAAACAAAAAGTCCTTATCTTTTACAACAAAAGCAATTAAATTATAGTAAGTAATTACACGCAACGCTGATGACATGATTTTACAGTATGTTGATTTTTTTTGATGTTTTACAAAATTATTCTTCATATTATAAATCAGTTGTATGTATTTTAAGTTCAAATGACTTGTAAGGTCAATCTGATTCAACTTAAAAAATTGAAGGCAGCGCCTAATGTGTTTAGACTGTACATACATGGAATAATGGTGCCTGTTTAGGAGCACGTAAACATGTTTAGCTTCATTTCCTGACCAGCATTTATCTATTTATAAGCCTAAGAGTGTATTTTCGGATGTGACTGGGCAACCCTCATTTCTGTGGTCATGCTGGACTGTTTGTGTGTAATACTGAGAGATGTGGATTGTTTTGTAATGTGTATTCGTTGTGCTCTGCTTTGCCCACAGCTCTCGCTAGACTTGTATTACACTGAGGATGAGATATATGAGCTCTCATATGCCAAGGAACCCAAGAACCCCAAAATACAGGTAATACTGGCTATAAATATATTGCAGCTCAGTCAAAACCTAAAAACCTGACATTATCATTAAATGATAGTTTCTTATGTTTATTTATTAATGTGTACATTTCATCTGTAACACTTTGCAATAAGGTACAGAAATATGATATATGGCAATATTATATGAGCATACACTCACCGGCCACTGTCTAACTGCACGTTAATGCAAATTTCTAATCAGCCAATCACATGGCAGCAACTCAACACATTTAGGCATGTAGACATGATCAAAACGATCTGCTGCAGTTCAAACAGAGCATCAGAATGGGGAAGAAAAGTGATTTAAGTGACTTTGAAAGTGGCATGGTTGTTGGTGCCAGGCGGGCTGGTCTGAGTATTTCAGAAACTGCTGACCTGCTGGGATTTTCACACACTATCATATCTAGGGTTTACAGAGAATGGTCAGAAAAAGAGAAAATATCCAGTGAGCGGCAGTTCTGTGGGCACAAATGCCTTGTTGATGCCAGAGGTCAGATGAAAATGGCCAGACTGGTTTGAGCTGATAGAAAGGCAACAGTAACTGAAATAACGTCGTTACAACAGAGGTATGCAGAAGAGCATCTCTAGAATGCACAACACGTCAAACCTAGAGGCGGATGGGCTACAGCAGCAGAAGACCACACCAGGTCCCCCTCCCCTCAGCTAAGAACAGGAAATTGAGGCTTCAATTTGCACAGGCTCACCAAAATTGGACACGTTGCCTGATCTGATGAGATTTCTGCTGCGACATTCGGATGGTAGGGTCAGAATTCGGCATCAACAACATGAAAGCATGGATCCATCCTGCCTTTTATCAACGGTTCAGACTGGTGGTGGGGGTGTAATGGTGTGGGGGTTATTTTCTTGGCACACTTTGTGCCCATTAGTACCAATTGGGCATCATGTCAACACCACAGCCTACCTGAGCATTGTTGCTGACCATGTCCATCTCTTTATGACCACAGTGTACCCATCTTCTGATGGCTACTTCCAGCAGGATAATGCGCAATGTCATACAGCGTGAATCATCTCAGACTGGTTTCTTGAACACGACAATGAGTTCACTGTACTCAAATGGCCTCCACAGTCACCAGGTCTCAATCCAATAGAGCACCTTTGGGATGTGGTGGAACAGGAGATTCACATCATGGATGTGCAGCCGACAAATCTGGAGAAACTGCATGATGCTATCATGTCAATGTGGAGCAACATTTCTGAGGAATATTTTCAGTACCTTGTTGAATCTATGCCATGAAGGATTAAGGCAGTTCTGAAGGCAAAAGGGGGTTCAACCTGGTACTAGTAAGGTGTACCTAATAAAGTGGTTGGTGAGTGTATATATTAACATATATGTAAAAAGCTGATATATTTAAACATGTACAGATTTGTAATCTTTGTTTTTAAACGTCTGTAAATAGGCCATTTTTGGTATATTAAAATATATGTTGTGTATATTTTATGTACAGTAGTCAGCATTTGATGTGGATTAAAATCTTTATCCTAAAATTATTGAACATCATTCTTGTCTTTTTTTATTCTTTATTTTTGATCCACTTCAAAATGTTACCTACTGGATGTGTTGCCCAGCATAATTGTTTACGTCTTATATTTGATTTGCATACATTGCCATATCAGATTTCTGCATAGGGTTTCATTTGTTAGCAAGGATTACCTTCATTATTTAACTAAATATTTAGCAAATTTAAAAGTGTTTATTAATGTTAGGTAATGTGTTTATGTGCTAATACATTACTGTAATCAAATTATGTGTGTTTACAGTATGTTTATTTTGAATGGGTCTGAGCTAAAATGACCAAACTATGAATAACTGTATCTGCATTAACTTAGCAGGAAACTTTAATCGATTGCATGTCATGGACCCCAAAATATGATCATCCGTGAGCAATAAATCTGTATAATTTTGTTTTATTAAGGTCTAATCAATTTAATGATAAAAGATATATTATTATTCGTTTTATGTTTTTTTTGTTATTTTAAAATTACATTTTATGTCCTTGTTTTCTTTCAATGCAATGCATTATTAATTCATTAATAATCTTATTGGATTATTTTTGGTATTAATTATTTTTAAATTATTTAAAATAATTTTATTTTAAATAAATATAAAAATTCCCCCCTAATAACAAGCTTGCTTTAATCATATATTTAATTACATGTATTAAACCATTTATTTTAAATAACTTAAATGCAAATTTAATAAATTAAAATGTATTTGTACTTTTCATATGGTTGTCTTCTGAACAGATCTTTCAATTCCTTGCATTCCCCTAGAAATCTCTGGGGATCAGGTAACTTAAGTAATATACATAAATTAATGCTAAAGTCAGCATGACATCAAAACAGACTACATTTACCTTGTTAACCTAAAAAAAAAAATGCACCATCATATCTTTTGTTAGTTTTTTTGGTGTGGCCATTAAGAAACCAGAGAGCACACTCCAGAAACACCCTAAATATCATTCAAAACATCTTAGCGACCACACAGCAGCACCCTGGCAACCACCAATGGTGTCCTGGTGTTACAGTATCTGGGACAACGGCACTCAAGACTTTCTTCAAAAAGTACAAAAGCATTCTGCTCTCAAACATCTAAAAGAAATCATACGCAAACTTTTGGCACAGATTACATATTAGGCATTAGTCAACAGGCTGAATTTAATGCATGTTTTGATACAATCTAACCTTGTATGTGATCTGTTTCTAGACAGGGAGTATCCCATGCTAAGGTGTGGGTACATGGCCTAGCGCTCTCCTCTTTGTGCAAGCACACTTCAAAGAAACCCACAAAGAAGACACACAAGTGCTGAAAGACGCATGATTCTTATCTTGGTCGCTTTCAGTGTGGGTGTTGTTACGTACAACCTTTTTTTTTCGATTACTTCCCATAAGGCCTCTTCGCCTGTGAGAGCGCTCACATTTTACAAACAGCCCTGCTTCGTGTGTGTAGTGTTTTTACAGTTGCTGATCTTGTGCAAGTTGGTGTTGAGCGTCAAAACAAAACTGTCAGGTCTCTAACCACCGTTTTTTTTGTTTCAGAGTGTATATTTACACTGCCCTGCTGGCAGAGGCTATTTACACTGACTCTGCCCTAACCCATTCTTTTGTTTATGTATTCTCATCAAATAGCAGAACACAAAGGAGAACAACACATTTGTTTTAAATAAAAATTTATAAAACATTTAAAAAACATTGAACAAAATGGCTAATGGGTATTTAAATGTTTAAGACACCTTTGAGTACTTTTTTGTGATTTGAACAGATTTGTGTGTGTTGAGCCAACAGTGTTAAAGTCGACTTTAACACCTGTCAGCTTTAATTATGGATAAAACTTTATAATTTTGAGCTTTCGGCAGCTAATTTCAACTTCCAGGTTTAAAATAATTTTTGGTGTGGGATCAAAAATCGGTGATGTATCGCCAATCTGCCTGTTCAGTGATGTCGGTTTCTCATTATTATTCATAGCTGAGTTTTCTTATCCTATGAGAAGACCCTGCTTCTTAATTGTTAATGAGAGCACATGCTTTTCGAAGGCAAGACAGACCTGCCAAGCTATGGCAGTATTTAGTCGTTCATGAAGAGTCATATGTGTTTGTTTCTATGATCCATGGGGTTTGTTGCATGCTTTTCCCCGCGATGTTGTCAGGGCTGATACAGCAAAGCTGTTGGTTTGCAGCTTCCATTTTTGTCAGGAGAGCTGTACAAAAATTAGAGAATGGAGGACTTTGTCTTTTATCAGTTGAGTTCGTTATCATTCAGACTCATCACCTGTATCCGTACTGCTGTGTTCGCCTATGTTAAAAATCCTCCGGATTACCAACAGGGCTAGATGTAGATAGGAATAGATAGGGCAAGAGACCTGCTGCACTGCTCCACTGTGTCTGCATTCAGACTCAGGGATTGATGAGGCAGTGTTTCCTCTAGGATTTTTTTCAGTTGTGACGGCAGGCCTTTTAGACAGATCTACCAACTACCTATGGCGTTAGTCGAGATTGCATTCATGTAATATGAGCATGACCCCTCAAATATACGCTGCTTAAGTGCAGATTTTCTTGTGCGCTCTCAAATAAATGCTGCTGAAGTGTGATTTAGTGCGTTAATGTAATGAGTATGTCTCCAACATTTATCAGATTTGCTAGGAATATTTATGAATGTCTCCAATAGACCTACAGAGCGGCATTAATGCTTCCTAAAGTAAAGTGAAACAGCTATAAACTCCAGTAAAATAAAGTCATTGTATGCAGCGCCATAGACCTTTATTGATAAAGTATAATTATGGAAACTGTGTTTATCTTAACTGAAAGGCATGTCGTGTTTGCTAGCCTCACACATCACGCACCTGTCAGTCAGTCAGCCAGCATGTCACCTTAAAGGGTTAAACAAATAACGCACACTACTACAGTTACAGAAAACTTTGCACTGTTATAATTCACTTACCTTTTAATACATTTTGGTGCAATTATAACCCGCTATAAAAACAAAACAACAACAACGACTGAATGTTTTGAATGAGAAGCTTTAGTGTACCCGTGGCAGGATGAATTTTAATGTGGCGCCCTGCCATGGAAGAATGAATGTAGCGGAAACCATGGCAGGAGAGAAGTGCTCCTTATTTATAGTGTTTATATAAACATGATTACCATTATAATGATATAACAAATTGTGGTTATGTCCACTCCCATCATGACACGTTTTTTTGAAAACATTCTGAGGTAGACTTGAACTGAAAGAGGGGCGTTTCAGGACCCTTTAATAACAACGTGTTTATGGTTAAGGTTTTGGCCAGTATCCACAGTGGTACAGTTCTGTACAGTACACATTTGTTTACTTTTCTACAAGGTACCATACTGTACCACTATTTTGGCACCCTTTCTTAAAGGGATAGTTCACTCAAAAATGAAAATTCTGTCATCATTTACTTACCCTTTACTTGTTCCACACCAGTTTGACATATATTTTGAAGAAACATATATTTTGAAGAAAACAGTAAACCTGAACCATTGACTTTACAGCATTTTTTCTTTTTTTCCTACTACAAAATCAGTGGTTACAGGTTTTCAGCTTTCTTCAAAAGATCTTCTTTAGTGTTCAACAGAAAAAAAAAGAAACTCAAAGGTTTGAAACCACATATGGGTGAGTTAAAATTGAGTTAATTTTCATTTTTGGGTGAACTATTTCTTTAAGCACAAATTTATAGTACCAAAAGGTGGAGCTAGATTCACTGTTGAATGCTATTGGTTTACAGAGAATCACCTGTGCATGTAACAAACCAGGGGAATGACAACACAGGAAGTGCCTTGTGTTAAATACACGGACAAAGCATGACACTAATAATAAAATGACAGTGTGCAGAAATCCCCATGCTTAAAGCTTTTTTCTTCTTGTGACAAACAGCGACATGCCAAGAAGCAAAAAAACATGATCAGCTGTCCCATTTTCACCACTTTCACTGTAAATTATACATTTATACTTTTAGTTGAAAGAAAATGAATGGGATATCTACAAAATGTAACCGCATATCTGGAATGAGTCGCATGTCGAATTAGGTTTTTGCAGTTTTACTAATATTTAGGCTAAAGCACGTATTTCAAATGTATTTATTGTCTGTGGAAAGCGTAGGACCAAAGAAAACTTCCATCTCATCAAAATATTTGGTCCGAACATTGGTAGTTCTGGTTTGGCATGTATTTCTGTGCACTCTGTTCGCGTAGACATCATCTGTGCATTCACACTATGCAGACTGAGAGGGCAAGTGTTCACTGAAGCAGCTGAAAAGGCCTGCGTTCTTCTAAAAACACTCTGCTCACGCTTGAGAGATCTGCTATGCTGCGTTTAAAGGTGCCATTGATTCAATTAGTCAAATTGTTCTCTGATAAATCTACATAGTAGGAATTTGGCTTAGGCAAATGTTATGTTACATTTATTAAGTAAATGTTTTAATTCCTTTTTTTTAATTTTTGTTTTGTTTTTTTAGCCCGTAGCTCCTGTTAAGCCCCCGGTGGTTGCAGAGTGGGGATCTGGAGTGACTCCGCGTCTGGATCCTGCCACCATCTCAAAACACGTCAAGCAAATGGTGGATGTAAGTGAGCAAAACATGCACATTCCCACTATTAGAGCCAGTTCCAGTTAGATTGAGACATAGACGGCCAGTTCCTGGCTGTCCACTCTCACTTCCTTAAAATTGTGAAGGGCCTTCAAAAGCAAATGTCAAAAGTGTCTCACATCGAAGCTCACAGTGATTCTGTTGCCCTCTGCAGTCCATCATGAAGAACTATGATTTGAACATGGACGGCTACATTTCTCTGGAGGAATTTGAGAAGATTGCTGCCAATTTCCCCTTTTCTTTCTGCACACATGAGAGTGATAGGTAAGATGAGGACTTTTACACTTATGATTTAGTTTAAGGTCGGTAAAATTTGTTTTTGTTTGATTTTGAAAGTCAAATTCTTACAGAGACTGTATCAATTTGATCAATAATACAGTAAAACAATATTATTGTAAAGAAAAAAATGCTAAATGTTTTGTAATTTTGAATGTTTTCTTATTTGTTATGCAGAGGGTTGGGTGTAATTAGTTAAAAAGTGTAATTGCTTAGATTAATAAAAAAAGTAAGGGATTACTTTTAAATTTTGGGTAATTTAACTACAGTCACTTATAATATATTTGCTTTAATGCTGTATATAAGTTCAACAGTACTGTATAAAACAACTCAATTGAGCGGAGTATATTTTGTTGTTGTTAAACAAAATATTTTCCAGAATATTTTTGTAGTTTTTCAACTAAAGATTACATTTATCAAAACAATTAAGAAAAAAAATTATTTAAAAATCAGTTTGTCAACTTTATTCATTCATTTTCCTTCAGCGTAGTCCCTTATTTATTGGGGTCGCCACAGCAGAATGAACCGCCAACTATTTCATCATATGCTTTACGCAGCAGATGCCCTTCCAGCTACAACCCATTACTAGGAAACACACATACACTCCCACATTCTCACTGCTGGGACTCGAACCAGCAACCTTCTTGTTGTGAGGTGACAGTGCTATCCACTGAGCCACCTTGCCACCAATGGTCAACTTTGCTTTACTGTTTATTTTGCTAGTGCACTTTGTTCTTTAAGTGAATAATTATTCTGTGCAAGTTAATCTACTGAAAAAAAGGTTTTGGTAATCTTCCATAATAAATCGGACCACTTGTTTCCATTTTTGAAGTGATCGTTCACATCTGTTGATGTCAATTTGAAGTCTTCAGCCACAATATTCTTAACCACGCCCCTTTAACCATTAGTTTGCCCCTTTAACCATTAGTTTAAGGGAATAAAGCTTTGGTCACGCTTGAGTTTGTGCATGCGAAATTCTGTTGTACGGCGTTGCGAAAAGGGGCGGGATTAAACAAGATGATTAGACATTTAAAAAAGCCAGCAATTGCTCCATGTTTTAAATTTCTGTTAAGAAAGGTCATGTTTTGATCCTGGATTGGTCTCATGCAGTCAAGTGATGCGATTTCGCAGGTCAGAGTTCACCAAGCTTGAACTTTGCACCTCAGCAAAATGCGAAACTTGACGCATGACCCTGCGTTTCCGGTCTGACGTATTCGCGTGCGTATGAATGGAAGTCTATGGGGAGAAAAGTCCAGTGTGACCTCATCTTAATGCAGACAAAGAAAGCCCCGCACCTACTCAATATTTCATTTCAGTTGAAAGTAAATCAACATACTGAAATAAAAGTCTCAGCAACTTCCAGTTCACGCAGCCTGTAAGATGTAAAAATGCTGACGATTATTTATTTAATTATTTTTTAATTGGACTTTCCTTAGATTATCCTGCTTTGCTCTGTGTTTTTCAGAGAAGGAGAGATCAGTCGAGAGGAAATCACATCATATTTCATGCGTGGAATGTCAGTGTGTGCCAAACTCGGCTTCAACCTTCACAACCTTCACAACTTCCACGAGACAACGTACAAAAGACCCACATTCTGCGACACCTGCGGAGGATTTGTACGCATTTAAATTGACACTTTTTTTTAAGCCTTTTTTACAAGTTAAACAATTGACTTGAACCATTTTTTAATCCATTCAGCAGATATCTTGTTCTGGCAAGGTCACTTTTAGCTTAGCATAATTCATTGAATCGGATTAGACCATTAGCATTTCATTCCAAAAAAAAAAAAAGTTGTTAAACTGTCATTTAAAAAATATATTACTTTTCAAATTAAAAAATGGTTCATCAACTGGACTTGTAAAAGGCCTTTAAAAAAAGTGGCATGGTTCTTTAAACTAAGAGCCAATACATTTGATCAGATTTGACTAAATGCAACATCTAACTCCTGCCCCCTCTGCTTTTCCATTAGTTATGGGGAGTCATAAAACAAGGCTATCACTGCAAAGGTTACAATATCTTAATCAATCAGTCTTAATACTGTATATAATAACACCTCAGCACCATAATAACTCTGCTTCTTCCTTCTGTCTCTCTTTTTCAGACTGCGGAGTGAACTGTCATAAGCACTGTAAGGATGTGGTAGGAATGGAGTGTCTGAAGAGGCTTCAGGTCAACAGTAGCTCTTGTCCCTGTACACCAGGCCCAGTTTCAGGACTTCACACTAAAGGCAACAGCTGGAGTGAGTTTTCTCAATGTATGTGAGCCGCTCATTAATGCTAAATAGATCAAGATCCTTCAGTGATCATTATAATACTATATACTTATACAGTTCTAGGACAAAAAAAAAAAAAGTAATTTGCCCTATAAAATTCTAATTATTTTTCAAATATTTCCCAAGTGAACCGATCAAGTGAAATTTCACAGTATTTAATGTATATTTGTCTTATTTCTTTTAGTTTGACAGGAATACGAACATTAACATTTTTTAAATAATTGGTGGTAATATTATTAGCTTCCTTAAAGGGCACCTAATTTACCCCCTTTTTAAGATGTCCGGGCATCACACACCAGATGCACCGCGACACATGCATGACAGTTGAAAGTATTGCACACTTGCAGCGCCGGTGTGTGTCACCTGATAGAAACTTATGTTTAGAATTCAGAAATGCATGCCGCTTGAGAAATGCGACCTGCTTGAGGCTATAACTAAAGGGCGTCATACACTGGATGCGCCGCTCAGAGCCACGACACGGCACACCAGACGCACACATTCACATGTTGTTTAAAATGCAACTATTCAGATAACACACTGTGGCGCGGCAGACATATGATCAGTGTCCTGAGCATTATTTCCAATGGAGGGACACGCACTTGAGGCAACGCGCTCGCACTTTCCAGCTGCACCTAGTTAAGTTAATGTTGAGCCCAATGAGCCTTACATCTAAAAATAGAGCCAAGGGTGTTTCTTTGGTGACATCGCTTTGACTTACATGCTGAAAATGGCGGAGGTGAAACAACATACTGAGGAGATGGTAATTTGCACCTGTCAATCAATATTGGTGGGCGGGGGGACCACACTCCTACGTCAAGTTGCGGTCGATCTCAAAACTGCTCCAATTGGTCCACCGTTTTTATGTTGTTAAATTGAAAAAAAAAGGACTGAGTGTGTTTATATCACCCCAATATGACAGTCTATACACTATACCTACACATATGTCTGTCCCATCAGCTTGAAAAGTCGATTTTTCACCATTGGTGCCCTTTAAGAGAGTTTATGACTACAGAACAAAGCTGTAATCCAATGACTTTCCTAATTAACATAGTTAAAGGTGCAGTGGGTGATCGTCTTCAGAAACATTTCTGAAAGTCTCTTCACGTTCCAATAGTAATGATTAAAGTAAATGATCTAAATGTATTTATATGTATTTTTTATATTCTGGGTAAGGCGTAAGACTAAATGTTCATCCAAATAAAATTAGTTGGGCTGACAATTCCCATAATTCTCATAAGTAGCCCAAACTGTGTCAACAAATGCAGATTTTTACATCTGCGCAGCTGTTCACACCCGTTGTACATCTGTGCAGATCTGCCGTTTGCGCGTGCACCTGCACACAGAGTGACAGCAGTAAAAACAAATGCTGAATCAAAACTTTTTAAAAATCCTGAATCAATATTGGTGTTACTTTTGCACGCTGGAGGAAGGATGACACTGGCTGAAGTATTTATTTTAGACAGGTAATGTTCGGTTTTAAAACTCTTTTAGTTAGCAAAGCTTATGTAGATTGTGTTGTTTTAAGGAGTTATATGCACAGAAGTTTTGTTCAGCCATTTCCGGCGAACGATTGATGTAACGATTTTCATAAGGTACCATTTACAGCATTAATAAAATGTAGATTTTTATTTAGTTTAACAACAAAACATAAATAAATAGCGCTATTACGCCTAGCCTGCTTTACTGAGGTGAAGTTGGTTTTATATTCATATCACATTGGTTAATTTTTGGACAATGACAACCTGTGATGCGCTCCCTATATTGTTTACCATGCTATTCTGAATATTCGGTCTGAAATAGCATGCAAATATGTCGTAGTAATTCCTGCACCCCGCCGGCCAACGACTAAGCATACAGTAGTCGCTTTAGGACAAAGCGCATGAGAAAAATGAGTCCAGCGATCCTTGCATGCTTGAAATATTCCACATTATGACAAGTTCTGCTTGCTAACTACACAACTGAAAACATGCTAGATGTAATACAGTTTTTCGTTGGGAATTGTAGTATTATAAAGTACTATAAAAAGTTTTCTAACTTGCAAATGACATGATCTAATGGGTTGTCTACTGTCATCTTTAAGGTGTGCGTTTGTGATTTCAGGAGGCATGGCTTTGGACAGCAGGGGAGGGACTGTGTTGCAAAGAATTTAAATTGACAGATCACCTACTGCACCTTTAATTTGCATTTTAAGCTGAATACTAGTACCTTGCAAAACAACTAGTGAAATATTAAAGACAAAATAAATATTTTAGTAAAACAAGAATGTGTTATAAAAAATAATATCTACATTAAACAGCACTTGGGAAATATTTGGAGAAAGAATTACAATTTTCACAGGAGTGATAATAATTTTGCCTTCAACTGTATATGAGCAATTCCAGTGTTATGGATGTGACATTTGCAGTATAAACTCAAAACATAAATTCACATAGAAAGCATACGTTAACATTTTATTGACACGTCTGTTTATATTTTCCAAAACAGATAACCACACAGTTAAGGGACCAGAAAAATATCAATCTGTAAACAGTTTTTATACTTTCAATGAGGAAAATAAACATGCGTTATGGATGTGACAAGAAAAGTTTGAGAGTTTTCAGTGCACAACAACTGCACAACCCAAAAGAAACAATGCTAATCAAACAGTTACGAGTCGGCTTAATAAAGAAAAAACATGATTCATTTTATTTTATTTATTATTTTTGCATTTATGAGAGAAAAAAAAAATTGTGTTATGGATGTGACATCTGTGAAGTTACCACTTGTGTGATTCTGGCAAATTAAATATAATGGTTTTAAACACTGACAGATACATTTATGAGTATTTTTAAAAGTACTGTAAAATACTTGCTTACACACACACACACACAAAATGTAGAAATGGTTTCTCTGTTTTGGTGAAAACTAATTTTTTTTCATGGCAAGGTTGACATTTGCATGGAATTGCTCACATATAAGTTAGCAAACCCCTTGCAGAATATGTGAATAATGCATGTTGTTGTTTTTATATACTTTTCTTAGTACAGTATTTGACAAAAGATGTTTACATATAGACAAAAAAAAAAGGTGAAACTATTAATTAATATGAAAAAAGACAACAGTCTATGCACTGAAAGTTCATTTTACTTTAAGTGGTTAGATCAGGTCATAGATCAGATCTCACTATTTTTTTTTTATTTTAAAATTCCTCAGTACACCCTCCCCTTTATTTTCTTACTGTATTTACCTGCAAAACAAACAAACTAATGCATGTTAATTTGTAGCTTAGAGGATGTTGTGTTGACTTAAGCATTTCTGTAGAACTAAGCTATATTTAATATTCATTTTGACTCATGAATTAAACATGTGTTGATGAGAGCTGTATTTTTAGGTGTGATGTGATGTTCTTAGAAGTTCTGGTGGAGACTGCCAGCTATTATTAACCTGCCTGTCCTTAAGGAGATAGTTCACCCCAAAATGAAAATTGACTCACTATTTACTCTCCCTTTCAAGTGGTTCCAAACACAGAAGATATTTTGAAGAAATCTGAAAACCTGTAACCATTGACTTCCGTGTTGGGAAAAACAATTACTATTACTACGGACGTCAACGGTTTCTGGTTGCCAGATTTCTCCAAAATCGTATCTTTCGTACTCAACAAAAGAAAGTCAAACAAGTAAAGGCTGATAGAAGAAGAATAATAATAGAATTTTAGAGTTTTGGGTGAACTATCCCTTTAATGAGCTACTATGCTTCAAGTTCTTTAAAATATACGTAAATTCAAAAATTTGGACACCCTAATGCTCAAAATCCAATCTGCCATTTCCGACGAATAGGTTCCAGTCCACATTTTTTCTTCTTCTTTAATAATCTGTTTTAGTCAGACTCGTGCCAATATAAAAGGAAACGTGTTGCCATTTGTTATATTTGGATTTTAATATTGCAAACATGTTTTAGGTCAGCCATGAACTAGGATTAGATATTGAAGGTTGCTTTTAAATATTGCGAGTGTTGGATTTCTACAAAGAGTTTGACTGGACAGAAGTTTGTGTAGTGCAAAATGAATCATCAATATTTTTTACCTCTTTTACTGGAAGACGCTACAATTGATATGCCTAATTCTGGTTTCTGTGAACTCACGTTAACATTTGTTAGCACACATTGTTTAGTATGACTGGATTTCAGACATTACTACATCTGTCATGTTGTCATTACCTCATGACTTACCTGCGTCAGTTGTTTTGCGTTGTTTCCCATGGCCTCATAGATTCACGCTTCAGAATCTCAGCATTTTGTAGGTCGTCTGGTGTACTGGTTTGCTAATGCTATTAATTTGCACATACTACTAATTCCAAACAGTTTATCACATACTATTTAATAAGTTTAGATGGCTCCCCAGCCATTGGGATGAAGGACGCAGAGAACCAAAGAACTCTCATAATGAAAATAAAAATAAAGCAAACAGGTGGTGACAACCGCCAAGCTAAAAGCGAACAAAGTGTCCCCTGTGTGTGTGTGTGTGTGTGTGAACTTTGTAACGACATTGTGTGTGACTCATCCTTGCAACTCCACAACATGCATCAAATACTCATTGGTAAAGTTCTTACTGTAGTTTTTCCTCACAAACTTTACGTGAGATCTTATTCCTTCATGTTTGTCTGTTGTCTGACGCAGCCGAGGGAGCCGCTGCCAGGCACGTGGAAACTTTGGGCGTAAAGGACTAGCCTTAAAGGCGCAGTACACAAAAACCGCTAGCTGATGCTAAATGCTACAAAATAGAAACTTGACAGGTATAATAAAAAATCTGATGGGTGTTTTGAGATGAAACTTTACAGACACATTCTGGAGACACAAAAGACTTTTATTAAATCTGGAAAAAGTGGTAACCTATGTGCCCTTTAAACTGGCAGATGATTTATCGACCCTTCTCCTGTTTTGCAGCCTTTCAATCAGGTTCTGAAGAGGAAGCGTTCGTCTTTCCAAATGGAAATGAATCTGAACACTCCAAGGGCCAAACTTCATCAGACAGCGACGCAGAAGCGGCCACACTATCTGACAGGTCTACTCAGACAGACCCAGGAGTTTGGACACCAGTGGCCAAACGGAAAGATCGTCTTCATTCCCAGAAACAGCATCCACCTCTTGAAAAGGTATTGCCATGAAGTATGGTGTTTCTTTTTATAAACTTTTCCACAGCGTGTTTTAAAATACATTACATAGAAGCGAATTTAGTGAGCGAGTGGGTAACCAAAACGTCTTGAGACTAACGTCACCTACCTGCCTTATATCATCCCAGAGCGCAACTCTTCCGGCAAGGGTGCGAGGTTCATCTGCCCCTAGCTCTCTCCTACAGGAGAAAATGGATGAACTGAAGCTGAACAAAGATAAACGAAAGGAACCAGACTGAAGTAGTTTTTGTGCATGTGGCCGTCTGGTTGTGTGTGTTTGTGTGTGAGGGGGAACTGTTAAATACACTGGACAGAACACACTGAAGAACGTGTCCTCATCTTTCTCGCCAACGGTCTTCTTCTATTGTCTTCAACAGATTGTTCATGACGTTCATTAACTATGATGAAATTCTACCCAGAAGAGATTTTATTTAAGGATTTGCTGATGATCTGTATTTGAAAGCCTATTGGTGGATCTGTACGGTAAGAGCTCTCTATGCACCAGCGAAAACTGCCAGCGAGGACCACATCAATGGACCTCCAGTACTCAAAGTTGGACTGCTACTTCATCCATCTCACTACCGGTAGTCTTTATACGAGACCACATGGGTCTTTTGTCATGAAGAATGAGGTTTGAGCAGAGTATGAAACTGTATTGTCTTAATGTTCACACTGGAAAACTTAAACTGTGATCAACTGTATTGAACTTGAAGAGTAAGAATGTACCTCCTCTGTAAAGGGATACCATTTCGGTGCTGATATAATACCCAGAATGCATCACTGTGCCTTATGTAATGAACAATTCATTGAGTAGCAGACAAAGGGTATTGTATCACTGTTTTATGTCAGACAATAGTCCCGTCTCGGTTCAAAATGATCACAATCGGCTTCATTAGTGCTCCGGTGTATTAAAGTATGAGCATTAATGAAAAGCGGCGGGAGAGTGACATTAGGGGTTATTTCCGATGAACACTGGACCGATTTTCAATTGTTTTTCTAATGTGTTTTCTGTTAGCTCTTTTGTCATCTCCAACTTGAATGTCAGTTTTACTAAATCATGAATTTAGGTTATAGATTTTTATTTATTGAGGAATGATAAATCTTAAGTATTTTCCATGATAAAGCACTCCTGGTGTGATTAAAATATGAATGTGAAAGAAAAAGTCCAAATGTGTTTATTATCGCCAAAATCCGGGTTTAATTAAAGGGATCCTATTATGCTGTTTACACTTTAATGTTGCTTTCTGAGCATGAAAATGTTTTCTTCCATGTACACATCACAATATCTGAAATGCAAGTAATGGGCTATATGCACAGTTGGTGTTTTTCAGCCAATGATGAGTGAAAGTTTTATGTGACTATTTTCACTTTCATAAGGTTCCTTTTACAGCATCAATGTTGTAATGTACTTCAATATAATAAGTTAAATAAAATTAAGCATCCATTTAGTTGTTAAAGAGTAAAATGAGATGAAAAAACATTTAAATGCAGGTGCCGTCATTAGCAGCAGACTAGAGCAGAAACTCCATTGAAAATACTGTGGCAAAATTAATTTTCATATTTTAAAGACATGGCAAGGAAAAAATTTATTCAATGCAGCGCTTCTTGTTTGGTCTGATATCCACTTTATCTTAAACGCTGCGATTTTGTATGAAATGACAATTCACCGGAAGCCCTAGGGCTGGCTGGCTGAAATTAAAAGTCTGTGTGCATATACTCCATTCACACTATGAATGTGCGATATTTTATCATTTGCAAAATTCTGATAAAAATTCTTCCACATTAAAAATTGTGAAAATAATGTTATAAGCTACAAATGGTCTGTGAACACTTCAGTTCCAAGAACACTTCAACATTTTTTTCTGGTTTGGTGTACTTTGTGTCTCATTTCGACCTAAAAAGTTTAGAGACATCCATGCCTTAACATCCAGGAGGGAGTCAACCACCTGGTCTAATCTATTTTTATGTTTTAGAAGAAGATATATTTAATTATTAACAACATAACATGTATTCGTAGTTATGTTAGGCATGAAAACATTTACTGAATTAAACTGCTGTAAAAATGCAGCAGATATATATATATATATATATTTTTTTTATTGCATAAATCTTAATCACCCTCAGTTCTGATCAAAACTAATAAATGTTTAAAAATAAATAAATAAACACCATTTTAACCCTTTAATTGCCAAATTGACAAATATTGTCACTGATTTTGTGGGGGAAAAACACACAGAATGACAATTTTCAATATAAAAAGTAATTGTGGACTGATTTTTTGACCTTGCATTGTTAGATTTCCCCCCCCCCCTAATTCACTGTTGGTGGCTGCTGTTTTTGCTCCATAGACTTCCATTAGAACCACAATTTATAGTGCATACAGTCTTTGTTTTTGTTTACTTTATGTAGTTCTGAGCTGCATATTTGGATTTTCTCAGATACATTAAGGTAAGTGCACAAAGGTCACTTTCACACTTACTCACAGACACACTGTAATTTGCTGTTATACTCTATGGTATAGGCCTATCTAAGGGGTTAATGGTGCCAACCAAAAATTACAACTTTTACCTCTTCTGAACAGGGAAAACCACCAACAATTAAAAATGCCTGATTATATGGTGTCATGGTTTTGAAATAAAAAAATGTGATTCTAATGGAAGTCAATGGGGCAAAAACAGCCACCAACAGTAAATTGGGGAGAAAATGATGAAAAATCTATCAAAAGCAATACATCAAAGGCAATGTTGTTTCACATGTCCTAAACTCTGATAATAGGTCAAATAAAAAGAAGAAGAATATTTATTTGATGCATTTTTACAGCAGTTTGTATTTGCTCAGAGTGTATACTGAGCATTGTTATGCATTTTCTCAAAATATGTGTCAAAATAAGATTTAAATCATTCAGCTGAAACACAGACAAAGTTATGGCCAAATTAAGACCCAAAAATCACCCCAGAGTGGATGAAAACATCCCCAACAACACGTATGAGTTACCTGTCATGCACATAACAATTATAGCTTATACAATACTTCTCAAATATAGCTTCATGGGGAAGCATAAACAGTGAGAACAACATGGGTGCTAGAATAGAGCCTTGGGGCACTCCACTGGTCAACGGTAAAGAGGAGTGAAATTTTGTATGAACACCATGTGTGAATATTAAATCATTATCAGAGTCTAAGTAGTGTTTTATGATTTAATTCTCAAAGCAAAAATTAATTGGACAGGTTAGAACAGTACAACAATCAGTACAAACTTAACATTTTAGAAACAAATGCAATACTTTCTCAGCCAGTATAATCATCAATACTCTTAAAATCTGCTTGGATTTTATACAAATCAAGAAGAATAAAACTCATTGTCCTCAAAACAAATTTCTTTTCATTTTGTGTTTTTGAAGGCAATGAGTATATCAAACACTGAACAACTACAATTTAAACCAAAAAACATGCTTTTTAAGGTCACATGTTAAATTGTGGTAAATTAAGACGTCATATTTATGATATGAAAAGCATCAACTTTCCAAATTAAACAGATTTCAGGCAAACCAAAGCTTGTTTTTGGCAACAAAAAAAACAGTGTTGAGGAAACACCTCAGTTACTACACCTGCAGGTGATTTGTGGTACTACAACTAGAATATCTCCATATAATAGCTTTAAATTACACTTGAAAATTCTATTAAATCCTTAATTTGACCATTAATTTGATACTAATAATATCTAGTTTGATCATATCAGTAATGTCCATACTGAGTTATTTAGCTTAAAACAATCACAGCTTAATCAGTGAACAGCCAGTGTTTATCTGGATTTGGGAAAAAGAGTGTGTAAATGTTTAACAAGATGCATGTATGAAATGATGGAAGTTAAAATGGAGGGATGTACTTTATGTAAGGCAAGAACTGTATGTGTGTAATCACGGAGGTAATGATGTCAGATTGTTGTTCTGTTTCACTGTGAGCCGTATGAACTCTGGCTGCCTTGCTGTCCTGAGTAGTTCCCGTACTGACCATAGTACTGGTTCCACTGGCTCTGATTCTGGTAATACTCCTGCCATTGCTGGGCATACTGCAGAAAAAAAGAAAAAGCTTCATGAAACAACTACTTTTCACCAGTGTATGCATGGGAACTCAGTTATAGGAACTACTGTAGCCATCAGGTTGGTCTCCCAAAAACTAAAGGTTGCTTTCACACTTGGTTAAATTGCCTGGACCTAATCCAGGTTCGATTGTCCCCCCGTGCCACCTTCTCGGTTGGTTTGTGTTCACACCCTCTTTTTTTCCTTCTGAGCCCCGGTACGATTGAGTCTTCAAGTTGCTGTTTTGTGTACAGCTGTTGCTAGAAGACGGCAACGAAAGCACATCACAGTCATTCTGCTTTAACTGAATATTTTGTTGCCAAAATCAAAATACAAAGAACCACTTGCATCTATCTGCTGCAAAATATATGAAAACTGTTCAGAACATCATGCGATGTCTGCAGAAGTCGTTTTTGGTGGAGACAAGCAGACATTATCACTGTTTGCACTGGGTCAGTCCCATTTGTCACCAAGGTAGGTGATACACAGACACGTTATGAATGAACGTTCACAGAATGAACGTTATGAAAACTAAAGTTTGTTGTACAGTTGGCGGCTCACTTCTGTGAACCGCACCAGAGTTTGCACGAACTGTACCCCAGACCACCTCTTTCAGCCGAACTCGGGTACAGTTCATAGGTGCGCACCAGAGTTCAGAAGACAGCGTTCACACTAGCTAAGCGTACCGTACTCTGACGTCAAACGAACCTGGGTGTGGACCAAAAGTGCTAGTGTGAAAGCACCCTAAATTTCCCCCTGGGATATTTTCTTGGTTGTATTTGCATTCGCACCAGACACGTTCTAATGCTGTGTTCACACCAGACGTGGCAAGTGCAAATAAATCACACTATTCACGTGTAAAACATTTTGAGTTTACTTGCTTCATTCGCATGTCAAATTCACTTCACAATGTGTGGGGCTTTTTTCTGCCCAGTGACTCTAGCTTTGTTGCTAAATGACTAACATGGAATTTCTTGAGTGAATAGTTGTGTTGATGTGCTTTGGAAAGGCTGAAAAAAGCATAGATTTGGTCAAGTCCACTAGATTCTTTCAGAGGAGCACCCAGCTCTGTGAGTTCATCAACTCCTCCAGAAACTACCTGGATGATGGAGGCTTTCAGCAGCGCATCAGACCGAGTCAAGCCTAGTTTGATGAGGTGTTGTCCGGTGTCGGCAAGAGGATTTTCCCTTGTGACACCAACAATAGGCACTATGTCATAATCATGTCATTCATGTGTCATGTCAAATGTGCTAAACGCTCAACTCAACTGCAAATCACGTCATTCGCACCACAGGATGTCTATTCGCGTTCTTGCATTGACTTAATATGTAAATCACTCGTGAACACAGCATTACACTGATTCTAAATTAAAAAACTAAACAAAAAATGTATTTATTAAGTGTGCTTGACACAGGTGAGTGGGCTTGACAAAGCACCTAAAGCACTCTTTTCTCTCACTCTCTAGCCCCTCCTAATTCCAGCACATAATTATCTGAGCACAAAACAGTTTTTTTTGTCTAGTTACCACTTCTTGTGTGTATTACCCTAACCCTAAAGCGTCTGCTAAATTATTAAATGTAAATATTTAACAGTACACCTAAGTGTCATGACATTTAAAACCTGCCTACTGCAGAGGTATGAGAAAGAACTTTGTTTGTAATACTGGGGACTTGTAAGTATACTGGAGACTTAAAGGCTCAAGAAACCCTTGAGTACTTTTTCTGAAATTTTAACAGATTTATGTGTGTTGAGCATCAATGTTTAAAATCCTCCAGATTACCGGCAGGGTTAATGGTTGAAATAGACAAGGAAAGAGACCTGCTGCCCTGCTCCACTGTGTCTGCATTCAGACCTGGGAATTGAGGAGGAGAGAAGTCCTCATCAATAGTGTTTATATAAACATGATTATCTGTATGATAATATAACAAATTGTGATTATGTGTATATGAAATTACGAATAACATATGTAGCAGGACATTATGTTACTGTTTTAACTGTAAAATATAAAATCATGGGTCTCCTCACAGTATCTGTCTCATTTTATGAGCCAACTGACAACTGCCCTTCCCCTGCTCTGCTGGCCATGCCCACTCATCCCCCTGCTCGCAGTGTTCCACGGCCATTTTGAAGCATTTTTTTAAAACTTCTGAGGTAGACTTGAACCAAAAGAGGGGGGTTACATGACCATTTAAGCCAGTTCCTTTGTAAGTTCCAGTAAGTGGTACAAGTTCAGTTCCAGTAAGTGGTACATTTTCAGTGGTATTTTCAACTGCCAGTGTGTGTGTGTGTGTGTGTGTGTGTGTGTGTGTGTGTGTGTGTGTGTGTGTGTGCGTGCGTGCGTGCGTGCGTGCGTGCGTGCGTGCAAAGATGTCTTTTCTACCGCTACCATTTAACTGATGCACTCTTTTGTAACAAATCACCTAATGGCTCAGTGCAAATGGTTGAATGCGTCTTTAATCTTCAGCAGCACGTGTAGCCTCTTGTTAGAAAGTAATTCCATCATTCAGAGTTCATAATAGTCCAACAGATGATGATAATAGTTAAACATGGCAGTTTGTTCACGTTTGCTGAAAAAATAATGTGCTCCTTTTTTCCCGGCTTCTCATTTGTTGTTTTTTACACTCTCGCGTTTGTCAGTTTCTGACAGAATCAGGTTTCAAAAGCATGTCAATTATCAAGCGCACGTTATTATCATCAGCTCAAGAAGTTTGTTATTTCAAATATAAATGCGCGGCTCGCGCAAGCAAAAAAGCAAAACCGCTCGCGCTTCAGACTGGCTCGTAAAAAAACTACAGGGTACAGGGTAAAATCTGCTCTTCTTTTTGCCTTTGTGGCTGTTCATCAAGACGACGACAAGTTTCGTTTGAGCCCTGGTCCACCAGGGCTCGTTATTATATGTACATATAATTACACTGTAATCTCTTGGCTGTGTATTAAAACATGGCGGCTTCTTTGTTTTCATTCTGGCTTGTTGTGTGAGCGAATGATGTATCTCTGTAAACCTATCCGCTTGTTAAGTGTGACGTCACGCAAAGGAGCTTCCGGGTCCAATCGCTCTATGAAACTGAATGAGAAGACTCATCAAATGCTAATAATAAACATTTACAAAGCGATGTAATACTTTCAAAAATCACGATTGCAATATATATGTCCATGCCCTATATCTGACGGCTAGAAAGTGATACATTTTTTTATAAATTGTTAAAATTTTGGTATTTGTGGTGCAGCAAGCCCAGTGATTGTGGTGTACACTATGACTTTATATAAAATTCACTTTAATGTGTGATATGAATCATCATTAAAATGATGAATGTTCAGATATGAGTAATCATAAACGAATATTTAGTCAATTCAAACAAGTGGCGGCTTGGACCCAGAAACAGTATTACATACGTCACCACTTAACAAGCGGATAGCGTTCAGCTGCATGTCTAGCTCTGCCTTTTGATACCCTTTCTCATGTTTGGTACCCTTTCGAAAGGGTGCCAAAAAAGTGGTACAGTACGGTTTGGTTAGGTACGCCGTTCGACAGTGGAAACTGCCATAAAAGCGTACAGAAGCATACGGTACTGTACAACTCAGTGGAAACGGGCCATAAATGTCATTTGTTTGCCATTACTTTTGTATTCTTTGAAATAAGAAAGCATTCACAGTAACTGACCTGTTGATACTGCTGATTATAGTTTTGCTGGTTGTAGGATTGTCCGGATCCTTGATTGTCATGATATCCTTGCCCATATCCTGGGTACTGGCTATAGTTGCCATAGTTGTAGCCTTGGTTGTAATTTCCTTGGCCATAGTTGCCCTGGTTGTAGCCTTGACTATAACCCTGAGGATGATGATATGTGGGAACAAAACAAAACAGACAAATATGAAATGATCAGAATGCAAAGAAAAAAATGGCTGTGTCTGAAAGCTTAGTGGGCTGACTTGTTGCCTCACTGCCCTGCCAGGAAGTGACTCTAAAGGCAGCGTTTATGAAAACAACTCATAATATGGATTTCAGACAGACTTCTGAGGCATAATGATTTAATCCCATACAACAAAACAGTTTTGGTGATATTAAATGGATATTTGCTTCATACAATAGTAACTTAAAACTAGAAATGCCATCAAAATGTCAAAAACATGCATTTACATACAAAGTGACACCCAAGTATCACTTCAAGATGCCATGTTTTTTCTTTTAGCTCAACTGTTAGAAATGGAACGCACAGGCAGTGAAGGATATGTACATGCTGTCTTTAAACTTCGATCAAAAGAAGACAGGAAATGAAACTGAGTTTGGATTTGGATATTCCTTGATGTCTTCCTACACTGCAAAAAAAAAATTCTTATCTAGATTTTTTGTCTTGTTTCTAGTGCAAATGTCTAAAAATTTCTAAATCAAGAAGCATTTTCTAGCCAAGCCAAACATGTTGTCTTTTTTAAGAAATAATTAAGTGAGTTTTACCTTAAAACAAGCAAAATTATCTGCCAATGAGCTAAGCAAAATAATCTTGTTTTTCCTTTTGACGTACGATTATATTGCTTACCCCATTGGTAGACTATTTTGCCATATTTTGATATATTTGCTATATTTTTGACATATTATTTCTTAAAACAAGACAATATGTTTTGCTTGTCTAGAAAATGCTTCTTGAGGTTTTCCATATTTAGGCTAAAAACAAGTCTAAAATCTAAGAAAGAACTAGGTACTAGGGCTGCATAATACTGGAAAATCTAACATTGCAAAATATATTTTGATATGAATTCAATTGTAGCAGATGACTTGAATATGTCTATTTAGAAAAAAATGTATAAAATACATAAAACACAGTGGTCCCTCGCTATAACGTGGTTCACTTTTTGCAGTTTCGCAAATTTTTTTCCTGCAATTTGACATGCTTTTTTTTTTACAGTGCATTGTGTTCTGCGTCCTGATTGGCTGTAGACCATTGTCAATCAATCTACTCCATGCTGTGTCTCCTACAGTAAAAAATGCGTTCAGCTTGCCAAATTGACATAACTCTTCGATCGCTAGCAGTGGGACTCTGAAGTGCTGTACTGTATGTTTGCAAGTTTTCTCCCCACAATGTTGACAAAACCTTCTGCAGTAGCAGTAGCACCAAAAAGGTAGAGGAAGATGTTAATCATCGCACAAAAAGTTTAACTTCTGGACATGCTAACGGAAGGTGGCCGTAAATCACCATTATAGAATAAATAAATGAAAAGCAAATAGTTTTGATCTTTGGTTTCATTCTATACTAACTTTGAGAGTGTTTAAACAAGAGAGAAATGTGTGAAAGTGTTGATGCTTGTCTGAGAAAGTGTGTAATGAGGGATTTTACAGCCTTAAGACATCTATAATTACTGTAAAAAATAAAGCGTACTACTGTGCGGATTTCACCTATTGCAGGTTAATTTTAGAACGTAACTCCAGCGAATAACAAGGGGCCACTGTATAATAAACATTGTACAAGCATGGATCAATACAATCAAAAAA
>CAIGQZ010001469.1:2623507-2650003 GCA_903798205.1 Danio tinwini | reverse complement strand
ATAAATAACAAAACAAAACAGACTAAAAAAGAAACAAAATTAATCAAAAACATAACATCTTTGTTTTAAATAAGCAAATAAAAAAACAAAAGCCAAAACAAAAAAGAAAAGATCAAACACATAAAAAATACAAATAAACATCTCATGTAGCTAAACATTTGTCACAAATAAAAACAGATAAGTGACAAAGCACTCACTTGACCATATCCCTCTTTGTTATAAGAGCCATAGCGATTATTGTAGTTTCCTCCAGTCTGATGGCTGCTGCTGCTGTATCCGTCTCGACTGTCCCTGTAATTCCCTCCCCAGCGGTTCTGACTGTAGCCATCACGATTATAACCTGACAAAAACACAGAGCAAGAAAAACACTAATGACAGAGCAGTCAAAACTGAATCAGTTAGCATAAGAGCTAGTAAGTTCAACTGACCTCCTCCGCTGTAGCCTCCTCCAGATCCTCCTCTGCTCTGATTGCCTCCTCTTGATCCTCCATGACTGTCGTACCGTTGGTTGTTGTTATTTTCGCGTCTCCTGTGTCCCCAGCTATCGAAGCGTTTCTCAGGAGGAGGTCCAGCCTTCCGGCCTTCCTCATTGTAGCGTTTGATCAACTCTTGAGCTTCATCTCTCTGCAGCTCAATGAACATCACTTCATCCAGGAAATCTCCCGCCTCTGGCAGCACAAAGTTTGCTTTGAAGCCATGGAAAAAAGAGAAGCAGATTGATTCATTTTTAAACTTTGGACAGAATGTTAACATGAGGACGATGGAAAAATGCCACTGTTCCAAAACAAACTGTTTATTTATATTAAACAGTAAGCATATAAATCATGGAGATGCTCAACACTATTGCAAACCAAGCTCTACATCCAGAAAAGGGGTGTGAAAAAGATATTTTTTTTTTGGAATGTGTGACTAAAATTATCATGCTAATATTAGCTTGAGGGCTAAACATGTGTATCAACACATTAAAAGCGCAACAATGCTTTATTTTAATGTGTCCTTTTAAAAATAAAATAATAAAAAATAATGATTTCACTTGTTCCAAACCTGATTGAGTTTCCATCTTTTGCTGAACAAAGAAAGATATTTTGAAGAATGTTAAGAGGAAAAACCAACCCATAGCTTCCATAATATGTTTGGTTCCAATACGGATATCAATGGCTGCTGGTTTCCAACATTCTTCAGAATATCTTGTTTAGTGTTCAACAGAAGAAAAATAAAACGTTTACAACAACTTGAGTGCAAGTTAATGGTGAGGTTATTTTCATTTTTGATTGAACTATACCTTTAAATCTTACATTGACAATTATTTACATAAAACACTCATTAAAATGTCTTTCTAAATGATCCTGTCTCGTCTTTAGAATAAAAATCATTTGATGGCATATTAAAAACTCTAGTAAGAATAAAAGCACAGCCTCAAAATGAATGGACAACTCAATTGTCCAAACACTGAAATATGACAAATACTAATAAACTATGCCATTCAGTCTTGTCAAAATTCTAGTTTTCAAATTATGATAATCAATATTCTGATTATATTTTTGCACCATAATGTGCAAAGTGGATTATTTTTTAATATGTAGAAGCCAAAGAAATTCAAGATGAAAAACAAAACACCATGAGAAAGAAAACTGTATGTTGGCAACAGCCTTAAAACATATTTTACAAGTTCACACTTTAAACCACAAGCTTTTACTCACTTGTTAGCAACAAGTTACACAAAAAAAAGTTATAAGGTCAATAATATTAGCCCCTTAAAAAATCTTGATTGGCTACAGAACAAACCACTGTTGTCCAATGACTTGCCTAGTAAACCTAATTAAGATAGTTTAAACTATATTTTAAGCTGGATATTAATAGTATCTTGCTAAATAATTAGTACAATATTGTGTCTTGTCATCAATGCAAAGACAAAATCAACTAGTTATTACAAATAAGCTGTTTAAAGTATTAAGTTTATGCAAGGAGCTATCTAAATATGACCAATCAAACTTAACATTTTTAAGGATGAAGTGAGACATGAGTTTCTAATTTAATTACAAAAAAAGAAATAAATAAAGTTTAATTAAATGTTGCAAACCTTATTAGTGATTTATGATGTTGTTGTTTTTCACAGTAGAGTTCCTACCTTTCATTTCTAAAACAGCTTGATCGGGCACATCTTTCCCATCCTCAGCTTGCTTACACTTTCGTTCTTTTAAATCCTCATCCCTGGGGCAAATTACAACAGCCTTACGATGAAACCCTTCAAAAGGGCGCATCTTTCGTCTCTGGGCTGATCCATATACATTTGTCTAGACACAGTGACAAAAGAGAAGTAGAAGTGATTGATTATTGTTGTTGTTTTTGTGTAGTTTTTTTGGTTTATCTGAGCTCTGATTTATCTTTAAGGAACTTAGGAACCCTGCAATAGAACTCAAACAGGAGTCAAAAACTTGCATCCTGGAACAAAAATCTTATTAGAAACGCTTTGTAATAAGGTTGCAAAAATGTAAAACAATTAAGACCACTGTATAAACAAAACAAAATATAGCTGCAAGCTGCAATTATCGGGGCCAAGCAGCATAAACGAGCACGGCAACAAGCTACAGAGCAACTGGAAAACTAAAAACGGGAATAACTTTTTGGCAGCATGGTCTGAGCCAAATTTGGTGGAAATTGGGCTAACAATCGATGGAGAGTTCAAAATAACATACTTTCAAGCTAATTCAAGATGGTAGACAGAAAGTCAGAAAGGCAGTGCACCAAAATGCTGCAGCTCATTTTAGACCATGATTGTGATAACACACACCAGGTTTGGTGTGAATATGCCACTGTGTTAAGGACAAAACACCTTAAGTCAATTTTCAAAAGCTCTACACTGAATTTGTTCGCAATTTAATCCAAAACGGTTTATTTAGGGTGCTTTTACACCTGTGAATAGATTAATTTGTTCCGAAACAGGGATTAAAATTGTTACATTGTTGCTCTTTGTTCTTGGTGCGATTCGCTTTCACACGGCAATTGGACCAAAATAAGTCACGTGTGAGTAAACGCTTCTCACATTGGTCAGAGTTTCACGGTTTATTTTGCAGAGTCCCGCTCAGCTGTCAAGGGGGTGGTTTGGTGGTGTTTGACAGGGTGCGCGCGACATGTGAAGAAGAGCGAAAGGGATGTGGTGGGGAGGGGTGGTGAGAAGGGTGCGTGTCGTATTTGAGGACAGGTGTCGGGAGACGCGCGTTTTCCGAGAGATTATCACTCGTTTGTGGGCATCCAGGAGTCTCTGTGTATTTGCGGGAGACTCCGGGAACTTCCGGGAGACTTGGGATGTCCTCCCGCCCTACTCATAATTCTCTCTTCATATAGCCGTATGCCTATTACATATTTATAAAACACTGTGATATAGCCAGGCTCGGATTGTATCGCTTTCTCACTACAATCGATCAGCTCCAGAGTTCGCTTCAATCCAGCCGAGACCACCTCATTCAGGCGGTCTCTGAGCGATTGCTTTGGCGCGGATCCGAGTGCGATTGCCCTGTTCACATATGCTAAAGAACCGCGTTAACTGGGCAAACGCTCCAGGTTCCGGAACAAAAGTCTAGGTGTGAAAGCACACTTAACTTGAATTCAATAACTTTTGGTCAGCGTGGTTTGTAGATCATGCATTTAAATTTTGCTGAAAATCAAACAAACGGCGTAGAACGAGTTCGATCAAATAGGTTTTACAAAAAAATTTTAATTGTGAAATTTTGATAGTAGTCCATTCGGTTCAAAAGTTATAACAATAAGCATAAATGAAACTTTGGACAAGTGGTGGAGCTAGAGAGTTTGAGAATCCAAATTTGTTGTGGTTGAAGATAAGACTGTCCTCTATCAGTGTGGTAAAGTTTGCGGAAATGCAGCAAATGGTTTAGACTCCCAGAGCGGTAGAAGAGGAAGCCGGAAGATTAATTTTAAGAATGGGAACAGATACAATAGGTGCCTACTCGCCTTTGGTGCTTGGCCTCTAATTATATTAAGTAAAAACGATCACAATTTTATATTGACTTTTTTAAAATAAAAACCTTCCTTGATAGAGATTTCTTTTTTGCAACGTTAATACAATACTCAGATGAGAAATTGTGAAAATGTGGTTTTTTTTTTTACTAAATTCTTGCTGTGTCATGGATAAGAAACATAATGGAAAACCATAGCTTGATGTCTTTAACAACATGTTTGATGTCATCAAGTTGGTGGAACTTGCAACTGGTTTCCAAAAACAAGAGAATAACAAACTATGGCCTAATACCAAATAGTACCTTAACTCTCCCACATTATGAGAGGCTGACTGCTAAATTCCTGCTGTGTCATTGACAGAAAACAAGTCAGAATACACACTGTTTTTCCATCAACCAATTGCCTTCTTTAATAATATGTGATGTCATGTCTGAACTACCAAGACACCTTACATCAAATAGACCTGCTTTAAAGGAAAATAACATTAAAAAAAACAACAACAACAACAAACTTTTACAAATCATTTAAATTGGTGTGAATTACTCTGAAATAAATGTACAAAAACTGTCATGGGTAGTACCTTTTTAAGGGCTTCACATAGAACATTTTAAGTATTTAAGTAGAGTACTTAAGTGACTAATATGTACACTTCAGTTACTAAGATATACTTTTAGGATACCAATATGAAAATGTTAGATACAAAGACAAACTTTGAAAAGGTTTTAATTAATAATCATATAATGTACAGTAATGATGCACATGCAATGTTGACAGCTACACTCAAAAACAAAATGCTGGGTTGTTGTAAACCAATGTTGGATCACAGTTGGACAAACTCTACCATTGGGTTAAAGTGTCATTTAAATTTAACTTGTAGCATGGGGATGCAGACTAGTACTGGGTTGGACCTCCTTTTGCCTTCAGAACTGCCTTAATCCTTTGTGGCATAGATTCAACAAGGTACTGGAAATATTCCTCAGAGATTTTGGTTCATATTGACATGATAGCATCACGCAGTTGCACCACATCCCAAAGGTACTCTATTGGATTGAGTTCTGGTGACTGTGGAGGCCATTTGAGTACAGTGAACTCATTGTCATGTTCAAATAACCAGTCTGAGATGATTCGTGCTGTATGACATGGCGCATTATCCTGCTGGAAGTATCCATCAGAAGATGTGTGCACTGTGGTCATAAAGGGATGGACATGCTCAGCAACAATACTCAGGTAGGCTGTAGCGTTGACATGATGCTCCAATGGTACTAATAGCCCTTAAGTGTGCCAATAAAATATCCCCCACACCATTACACCACCAGCCTGAACCATTGATACAAGGCAGGATGGATCCATGCTTTCATCTTGTTGCTGCCAAATTCTGACTCTACCATTCGAATGTCGCAGCAGAAATCAAGACTCAAGTAATTGTAACCTCAGTTTCCTGTTCTTAGCTGACAAGAGTGGCACCCGATGTGGTCTTCTGCTGCTGTAGCCCATCTGCCTCAAGGTTGGACGTGTTGTGTGTTCAGAGATGCTCTTCTGCATACCTCAGTTGTAACGAGTTGCTATTTGAGTTACTGTTTCCTTTCTATCAGCTTGAACCAGTCTGGCCATTCTCCTCTGACCTCCGGCATAAGCAAGTCATTTGTGCCCACAGAACTGCTGCTCACTGGATATTTTCTCTTTTTCGGACCATTTTCTATAAACCCAAAGATGGTTGTGCATTAAAATTGCAGTAGATCAGCAGTTTCTGAAATACTCAGACCAGCCCGTCTGGCACCAACAGCCATGCCACGTTCAAAGTCACTTATATCACCTCTCTTCCCTATTCTGATGCTCGGTTTGAACTGCAGCAGATCACCTTGACCATGTCTACATGCCTAAATGCACTGAGTTGCTGCCATGGGATTGGCTAATTAGAAATCATATCATATCACTCATGTTGTCAAAGACAGCAAGCGATGACAGTTCACAGAGCAATGTGTAGTCCGACACATATCAAAAACCCCCTTCAACTGTTGTAACAGACAAAAAAATAATGTGTGAAATAAGTAAACAGTTTTACTATTCTAAAAGTGTCTCTTATTCACTTTCGTAATGTTTTTTTGAGGATTTCACTGAACAGATACAGTATTTGTTTATTAACAGACTCCGCATGCTGAGTGTGAATGTAAAATTCAACGACCTCACAAACAAGAACAGCTCTGAAAAGCTGAGAAGGTTGGTTTTACCTCTTACCTAGTTACTAACACAAACATCAACAACAACCCACAGGAAAAGTGCCATCTCTTTAAAACCAAGGTTATTTCTTTTTATAAATAACACAGCGACGCGGGGAATTTTTTCTTGCTCACCAGTCTGACATTACTCAAAATCTTAATAGAGTCAAGGGCAACCAATATATGATAACAGAGGCTCACAGAACAATTCAAATGTAATTGGAAATGCAAAATTATTTAAATGCTTTAAAAAAAAACATAACATTGACACTTCAGTACAATACATCAATTACTGCTTCTTCTATTGTATCGTATTGTGGCACCCTAAAAAGATAATAATAACATTATATATACATAACAACTAGAGAATTGGCAGTCATGTCTTCTCTGGGTATCATAAGGAAATATTTGCAGTACCTGATCCAATATGTAGTTGCGCTTTTTGTGGGTGGCAATCTGAAGCAGTCGATTCAGACACTGAGTGGCCTGCTGAATCAGGATGTCCCAGCGGCCGGCATAGTTCCGCTGGCGACGCAGACCCATCACCTACAGTAACACCATAACAGACCTCTATGTCAAAGACATCTTGTAAAAACAGCAATCCTGTGAAGCTATTCTAAACACTTCCTACTTTTAAAAGAAACAAACTAATTTAATCTTTTACTGAACTTAACTTTTAAAATAAATTAAAAGTTAAATTTAAATGTCTTTTTTTAAAGTACTCTAAATTTGTATTAAATATTAGACAAAGTACAAATAAGCCTGTTTCCTTTTAGTTAGCACTTGACTTTATCTTCAAACGTGAAAAATTCTAATCAGATTATCTTACCTTCATTTTTTCCATGATGGCATTTGTGCCCAGGATGTTAAATCTTTTGTCTGGGTTCATTTCAGCATGTTTAGCAGCCCATGTGGTTTTGCCACAAGCAGGAAGGCCAATCATCATCAGGACCTTCAGACAAATGTGATACTCTTTAGATTACACACTTTTTAGTGGGGTATGCATCATTTTGTTAAACTAACATACACTATAAATAAAGTGGAGATCAAAATTAGATTAACTTCCTAAATTTAGAGCTTAATTCCATTTAATTTATGCTAACATGTTCCGATCCTCTCAGTTATTAGTGTAACTCTGACACCTGGTGGTAAATTCCTTAATTTTCTGACAAACGCTGTTTAATTGTCCTGGTTTCACTGAGCAGGATGGTGAGACATCGTAAAGTGACTGAAAAGGGATGAGCCTCAGCCACAGCAAAAGAAAAGATTCAATCCAAATTTGTGATTTCTAAAATTTTGTATCTTTAGAATCGCCCCTTTCTCACAATAATACCATTGAACTGCTGTAAAATCACTGGAAAATTTTGAGAGGTACATTCAAAAATGTGCTGTTCACATTTTTGTTGTGTCATTAGTTCAGACCATTTACTGGTAATGTCACAACCTCTCATTTTGGAAATTTACAGAACAAAACTTCTGGTAAGAGGTCTGTTCACACATTATCTTAATTCAATAGAAATTTTCCAGAAAAGTCTGTACGTGTGAAAGTGATTGTCACAAAATCATTCAAGTCCCTCAAAAGTTGGTCATCCACAAAAGGTGATGGAAACAGCAAATCCCTTAAATCGCAAAAAAACTGTTTTTACACTGGCTTAAGGTGGTTTTGGAAAAAAAATGATTAATGTAAATAATGGAAAAGCATTTGCAGAATAAACTCTTGAAAGAGTAACCAGTGATGTTGCTTGGTCACAGATTGCTGAAGTTATTCAAAGCAAGGGCCTGAACACTTCCTAGTAGTATTTTACTGCTGTATGCCCATAGTTCTCTTATTTTGGTCACTGTGCTTTCAACAAAATAAAGTTATAAATTAATTAATTTATTTATTTTTGAAGTGTCATGGTTATTTTATAAAACACTGTCCTACTAGCACAGTGTAGAAAGTCTTAAAAATATGAAGATTATTGTGCAAATTATGATGCATTATTTCTGATAAAGATCAAGTGTTCATAAATTGTTATGTAATTTTCATCTCTAATGTATAAATTCTGTCAGACTTTGTAAAGATAGCTAAGATTTGCCTTTATATGACATTATATTAATGCACTGCAAATACAACAAAAAATATCAAATCTAGTGATCACACAACCTTTTAAAAAAATTACCTGACAATCAGATTTGCTGCTTGGACCTACAGTGCCTCTGACCCTGTTCTCTAAGCTGACGTCTCCGATGAAGGAGTAGCCATCTGGCAATGGAAAGTAAGGCTCCTCCCGTTGGCCAAAGTTAAAGTCAACAGCGCAGTTCTTTACCAGAACATGAGGAAACAGGGCCTGACCAGCCAGCTCTTCTTTAGGCACACGAAATGCCACATCAAGCCATTTCCCATTCTTTGAGAAAGCCATTTCCACCTGTTCATGACTGTCAAAATCCTGTAAACGACCCAAACATATAAGACTGGATTTATTCATTATGTCCACTATTTCAGGTAGGTTTTTGTTTATCTATTAGTTTGCCTTCATTCCAAAACCTAGCCAGTTGCCTAGCTAGATAGCATTTTAAGTTGACAGCACATACTAGGCCTTACCAACTGACATTTAATAAATTACAATGACAATTTGTGAGATATTTTTGTATTTTAATCAGATTACTTTGTTATATTAGAAGCATGTTGCAAAATTCACAAAATATATATGTTCAGGAATTTAAAAATTATTTTTTACACCCAAGGAGAGAACAAAAAAAGCCCTTGCTGGGAGTATTTTATATTCATTTACTCACTTTTCACTTATCACATACCTGTTTGAGCTTTTTTTTCCTGTTCAACACAAAATAAGGTATTATGAAAAATACTGGAAAACTGTAACCATTAAATATCTAGAAATTTTCCAAAGCAAGTTTACCTGTAAATTAAAAAAATGCACTGTTCACTATTGATCGGGCTGTTGACCTCCATAGTAGAAATAATAAATACTATGGAAGTCAACAGGTTTCCAAAATTATTTAAAACATCTGCTATTGTGTTCAACAGAAAAAAAAACAACAGGGTTAGAAATTTTCTTTTTTTTGGGTAAACGATCCCTTTAAGAAAAAGCTGCCTTTTTGACAGCATACAATAATACAGTCACTGAGTTGACAGATTCTGTATTAAAAGCAAAAATTTTGAATAGCTCTTACAATATAACATCCAATGATATCGCCTTCACCAAATTTCTCTCCATAGTCTCCAAATTTGTAATTGGTAGACTTTTTTCCTGTTCCTCCATAGCCATAAGAGAACGCCTCCTCTCCTGAAAGAAGCCATTACACATATGTTAGAATCAAAAAAAGATGATATTCTTGATTAATCGGCATTGGTCTATGATTGTATGTGTTTGTTTTACCAAGCTGTGTGCTGCAGGAATCCAGAGACCAGCCGACTCGCACAACATGAGGGTCAGGCTCACTGCTGGGAAGATGCTTTACTGATATATACTCCATGACCTGAAAAGAAAAGCGCCATGATGCTTATGTGATGATTTTAGGTGTGCAATATTGACCAAAAGGATTGAAAATAAACACATTGTGGGACTAGATTTTCAATAATAATTATTATTTTCTTGTGAGTGTGTTTTTGGACAGGAACTTTGGCTTGTTTAGGGCTGTCCTGGATAAATAAATTAGACATTAAAATCAGGATTCTGTGACATCAAGTTTTAATGAGTGATTCAATGAATCATTGATTTAAACAATTTGTTCAAAAAAGCTGGTTCATTTTTTTAAAGCAAGTCAATGGCTTCACCTCATGTTTACACCATTCCATTGTTAGTTTGAAGTGCAAATATGAAGCAGACTCACTCCCTTTGTCAAAATCAAAGGGTCAAGTGCCTGTCCATGTAAATGTCCACTTCACAAACTGGAAAGCTCTTCAAAACAGCACTGAGTTTGCTAAGTGAGAGGGCATGCTTTAGGATGTATTTGTTTGTTTCACAATACACAAATGTTATGCTTCTGTGCTCTTGCTTTTGTGATATTCCTATATTACAGCTTCAAAATAAAGTAAACCAAATTATACATTTTAAAATATATCTTGATTTATAGAAGCTCCTAGCTGCATTTTAATAGGCTTCTTCATTCTATGAATGCTTGTGTGAGTGCTTTTGTTTATTTTTCCAAGTGAGCGACACTGTTAAAACAACATTTGTGATAATACCACAGATGATAAATGCTGCACAGTCCTAAAAACATTTTAGTTTAATGTAAAGTTAAGAAATTATAGAAATAACTCAAGTAAACTACCTTTGAATGATATGGGGTCAGTAAGATTTAGAAGAAATGCGTAATTTTATTCAGCAGGGGTTGAACAGATTGAAAAATTATTATTAAATTATTAAAAAACTATTATTTAGATGAACATCGTTCTTTTGAAATTTCTATTTTATCAACAAAAAAAATCCTCCAAATATTAAGCAGAATGTTTGTTTTGAACATTGATAAGGTTTTTAAGATATTACTATTATAATCAGATGTTTTTTTCAGAATGATTTCGAAATTAAGGCTGTTGTAAACTCTGCTTCAATTAATTAACATACTTACCAAACATAATTAACCTTTCATTAATACTACATAGAAATAAAGAACAGTAATTTTATTTTGAAATAATATTTCACATGATTACGGTTTATTATATTTTGATTAAAACAATTGTGAGCATAAGAAAACTTAGCCGCCAGCTAGCTTCGGTGGAACTCTCACATGGTCGCCCACCGAAGCTAAGCAGGAACGCGCCTGGTCAGTACCTGGATGGGAGACCACATAGGAATCCAAGGTTGCTGCCTAAAGTGGTGTTAGTGAGACCAGCAGGGGCCCTCAACCTGTGATCTGTGTGGGTTCTAACAACCCAGTATATTGATAGAGACTCTATAATGTTCAGTGAGTGCTGTCTTTCGGATGAGAGGTTAAACCAAGGTCTTGACTCTCTGTGGTTGTTAAAAATCACAGGATGTCCTTCGAAAAAGAGTTGGGGGTTAAACTGGAGCAATATGGCTTTCGTTGTGTCATCCAGGTGGATGCTGCACACTGGTGGTGGTTGAAGAGATTCACCCCAAAAATATGTATAGCGCTTTAAGTGTCCAGAAAACTATTATAAAATTAAATAGTATTATTAAACCCAAGCTTTATCCTCTATTGGATATTACCTTTAACTCATAGCAAACACGTCCCTTGTTTACTCCATATGTGGCTCGTGCTCCAGACCAGAGGTAAGCAAACCCTTCGATGGTCAAAGGATAGCCGCTGCAGTGGTCAGGAGACACTTTAAAGTGCAAATCACTGTTATCTGTTGAGGTGAGTAAAGAAAATAACATTATGCTTATTTCTAAATTATTCTGAATCATAATTAGACCAAACAAGTGTTCACATACAAGTATCAATGGCCACTAGCGTGTCATCAAAATCTTCATCGTCCTCTTCAGCAGAAGGCTGAGGTGACCGGGACCTTTGATATAAAAAAAAACTGTTGTAAGTCACTTATTAGCCTACATCAAGTAATGATCTGGATGACGTAGAAATAAAATAGTGATGCGCCAATCTTGATTTTTAATGGCCAATAAATAAAATAAAAAAAACATTGAATACAGTATAACTTAAAAACCTAATTTTGTTTCTTTAGCTTTGTAAAATTCTGTTACATAAAAATATGTCTGTGCAAAAAACAAACAAACAGAAACATTAGACAGGTTGAATAAAAATGTGAATTCACTGTCTGCTAGCAGATGACGAATGTAACATAAAATAGTTTTAGTTTTCAAATAGAGCAGCATTTACTACACAAGCAGTTCAGTGACAAAGTTATGCAAAAATATTAGAAGATTTAATTGTTTGTGATCCGGAAATCTAGGATAATCATTCTGTGATATAGGTGTCTAAAATAAATGTTTGATAATGTGTTCATTAGTCACACTGAATCAATAAAAGCAGTGTAATCCGCCCTCTGGCCTTCAGAGGAGGTTTACTACTGTTCACAGAGCTGTGCTTCTCTGACAAAATGTGCGTGACAATACGCTTATTTCATGTGGCTGCCATTTTAAAAAACAAAAGTGAGGTTGCGGTGGGAAGAAACACAGAAGTACAGCACCAGCACTGTAAACATTGCAACAACATGTTGTGAACTACAAACCTCCAGCTGTTGCCGCGATTGAAATTATGGGAGTTTTCTGGAAGAAATAACAAAACAGGAAAGTAGCGAGAGATGGGTCTGATAAACAGGAAATTACTGTGAAAAACGGGAGTGTTGGCAGGTATGCCTTCACGGCCAATCACAGTCATTTCTGTTGAGCACTGATGAATATTATGGCAAATCAATACTATGGTGTTAAAGAACTAACTTAAATATTAGTGGGAAATTGACGTTTTTTTACATTTCAGTTCCGATTAGTGTCGAAATTCAGTATCGTGCCAAAATATCGGTTCATTAACTTGAGTTTAATAAATGGCATTTAAAACGTGTGTTTCGGTAAGAAAACGTAAGCTAACTGGTGCCATTTCCCTTAACTTAGCTGAAAATGAGGTACGATATCCCTTTTTATTTTTTACTATCCTTTCACAACAGACCTGCGGGTCACTCGGAAGGTGGTGAAATTATAAATTTGTGTCACTTTCTCTTCACTTATAAGATATACAGCTAGGTACACAACGTTCCTATGTGCCTCCAAGCAATACTTCTGGGTTTTTTCCCACCGCAGCCTCTATTTCGATTTTAAAATGGCGGCCCCATGAAATCAGTCTATTGCAGCTTTTTTTTTTTAATTACAACTTTGATTAAATTTCGAGTTATAGTGCAGCCCTACACAAGAGCTGTTTGAGAACAAAAACATGGACCAGTTCATTGTATAATTCAAAAGTAATCCACATCTGAGATGTAATGGCCTGCTGTCATTTATTTCCTACTTAATGCTGGAAACATCACAGAATCTTTCAATGTTCGGCCATTCCTGTGTGGCCCCTGAGCTGCTATACCAGTAAAATATGTCAGATGGCTCATCTCTGCTCCATTTGACACATTTTGTACTTTAAAATTACTGCAATATGCCATAGCAGAGGTTGGCTAAATAAAAAAATAAAAATAAATAATATATATATATATATATTTATATATATATATATTATATATATATATATATATATATATTTTTTATTTTTTTTTTTTTTTTTGTCTGCAAAAAAAATGCAGTGTGTTAAGAGCAAAAAGTGAAGATTCCAATTTCTGGTCATTGACTGGTGTATCTGCATAAACCAGATGTTGCAGAGCCTTTAATTTCAGTGTTGATGTACTTCCAACTGGAACTGAGTAGGGGTGGGGCTTTCTTTTTATGCATCATTCTCTCATAGCAAACTAATGGTAAGAGGGGTGTGGTTAAGATTATTGTAGCTGAAGCTGTCAAACTAACATCAACAGAGAAGGGCCACCACTCCAAATACAGAAACAAACAATCAGATTATGATTGAGTTTTTTTTCAGTGGATTAATTGTTCACCTAAAGAATGACAATTTGCTCTAGAAAAATAAACATTGTACATTTTGATTTCAATGAAGTAAAAGCTTTGTGAAAAATTCACCTCTTGTCTTCACGGTGATCATAATGGCTGTTACCGTGGGCCTCCTCATAGCGCCTCTTGTGGCCATGATGTGCATGTCTGTCTGGTTCAGCCTTGCACTCTTCAGCCTGCTGGCTTTCCAGAGCCTCCCGTTCACTGCTGGCTTCAGGTCTCTGCTCCTGCTGCTCTAGCTTGATCTCATCTTCATTTTTCAGCTTTACTGGGGCTGCCTCATGTTCTGTAAAACAAGTGATATTTAATATAAAGCAGTGCTTCCCAAGCAGGGTCTCAGGGCCCAATAGCGCGGCTTAAAACTCTTAGTGTGGGACACAAGATTACTTAAAGGAACTTAAATCAAGACAAAACAAACATTTCTTTTCTGGGTGAACTACCCCTTTAATGCTATAAAACAAAGTGATTGACAGCTTCTCTGCGTGCAGCAGTCACACATCAGACACCTTTAGAAACTTTGGGAAGAAATGTAACTTAATTTTCCATAAGGGTACAAATGGGTTGTTCTGCTGCACTAAACTATACTAACCGACCTAAGGGATGTGAAGGATTATTGAAGGTTGTTGAAGTTATTAGTTAGGTAGGGAAGACACTTACTATTGAAGAGACTCTTGCCTCAGATTATACCACAAGCTATTTTAAAGCATCACGGTTTATACTTTTTTAAATATATCATTTGACATTTTTTTAACAAGTAGGTTACAGAATTTATAATAAAATATCAATAAAAATCTGTCACAACACACATGTAATATAAACTGGCAAAGAAGCCATCATAACGCACGCCATAAATCATTAGCCTACCTACAACATTGAAAAATGAAATTGAAAAGTAATTCCGTGCATATATTTTCATTTTAACGTTTAAAGGGCACCTATGGTGAAAAATCTACTTTTCAAGCTGTTTGGACAGACATATGTGTAGGTATAGTGTATAGACCGTCATATTGGGGTGATATAAACACACTCAGTCCTTTTTTTTTCAATTTAACAACATAAAAACGGTGGACCAATTGGATCGGTTTTGAGATCGACCGCAACTTGACGTAGGAGTGCGGTCCCCCCGCCCACCAATATTGATTGACAGGTGTCCATTACCATATCCTCAGTATGTTGTTTCATGTCCACCATTTTCAGCGTGTGAGTGAAAGCGACGTCACCAAAGAAACACCCTTGCTCTATTTTTAGATGTAAGGCTCATTAGGCTCAACATTCACCATGTTATCGCTCTCCTTGCCGCTAGTGTTTGTGAGTTTTGCTTTTCATTGTGTCTTCCTTAAACTCAAGCGGTTTGCATTTCCCGCGGTCACAGAAGCTTCCTGTCATCTTAACTAGGTGCAGCTGGAAAGTGCGAGGGCGTTGCCTCACGTGCGCGTCCCTCCATTGGAAATAACGAACGCTGTACCAGAAGGGAGGGGGTGGGTGAAAGTGAGGACTGGGGGCTTCGCTCACTATTCTGCCGCCTAGGTCGCCTCTATGGACGCGCTGGCCCTGTTCAGGACACTGTTTATATTTCTGCCGCGCCACAGAGCGTTATCTGAACGGTTTCATTTTAAATAACATGCGAATGTGCGCGTCTGGTGAGTCGTGTCGTGGCTCTGAGCGGCGCATCCGGTGTAAACGCCCTTTAGTTATAGCCGTATATTAGTTATATAGGTCGTACACCAGAAGCGCCGCTCGGCGACAAGCAGCGTCGCGCCACGCAGCGGCATGCATTTCTTAATTTTAAACATACGTTTCAATCAGGTGACACACCGACGCTGCAAGTGTGCGATACTTTAAACTGTCATGTGCGCGCTGCGTCGCATCCGGTGCGTGATGCCCTTCAGTCAAAGTTAATTCAGTGTGCTTGGTTATTAGTCTCGTTGTAGGCTACAAGCTCGGAGCTTTAAACTAGCACACAGTTGGCTGTAAAACTATACAAAGACACAAATGATTTTGTACTCTCTGCTTGGTCTGTGTCCGAGTCGTACATGTACGGCTGAATGCTGATCCTCTCACTAATGTTGCTGCTCTCAGTCTGCCTGTCTGTAGCCAGGGGAGCTCTTGGCTCCGCCCCCTTGTTAAGTTGGGCGGGAAGTTGAAACTAATTTTCATGTGAAGCAACACACCCCTAAAACAGCGACCTGTGTACACGCCCCTAAAATGACACTTTTTAACACATCATAATAAAAAAATCTGAATTGTGTTTTAAACTGAACCTAAACTGGCACTCTCAGAAGAACCATATTATTAATATAACATCTTAAAAAAGGGGTAAAATAGGTGCCCTTTAAGCATTTTTATTTAAACAGTTATCGCTAAAAACAAAACCACTGTGTTAATTATTAGGACTGATAATGATTTAAAGTGGTTTGTATTCATGGACAGGTTGATCTATGAGCAACAGGTTCAATTGCATAAATATTTAAGCCATTTTTTTAATTTCCTTCATCTGCTGTCAGTTCCTGAGCTCACCATCAGAGTCAGCAAAACTGTCTCTAAAATGTGCGTAGGCTCTGGTCAGAGTTTGCAGGTATGCACATTTTCTAATCAAGTTTTGTTTTAAATCCCTTTTTTTACATACAAAGCGGTGTTTGTGTATTTCAGAGCCTGTTTTATGCATGCGCAATGGTTATAAATGAGACCCCATATCTACCAGATGTATAACATGTTTATTCATGCATTTTCTTCCGAAATACATGAAGTTAAGCGGCTGTTTAATTGAGGAATTAAGTAAATGTTCTAGTAACATAAAGATTGTGTATATTATATGAAGAAAGAGCATCGCCCAGTTATATTTACAGATAATTAAATATCTGTAATTTTAAATTAAATAAAAAAAAATTAAGAAGAGCCCTCATGCGAGAGAGATTGTGTGTCTAATGTAAATGGCATGGGCATATCTAATAGCTCATAGTAAAATGTGTTAGCTACCTCTTATCTTAGCATATTGTCAAGTTGGTTGATCTCAATCAGCTCCCTGTTAAAGCACACGTTGTTGTCCTTGATCTCAAAGATCAATAAATGCTATAGCAACTGTCACAGAGTTACTACGGTTACTTCTTATGTTTAACTGTGATCAAAACTGACTGGAGCGACCTGTGCATCAAATAATTTTAGTGCACACCTTCTAGTCAATCAGAATCATTCATTTAGAGCAATGGTCTTAAACTTAATTCCTGGAGGGCCAGGAACTGAGCTCTGCACAGTTTAGCTTCAACCACCTCCAACTCACACCTGCTTAAAGCTGCGGTCACACTACACTTTTCTCCCTGCGTCAAGTTTCACAGTTCGCTGCATTGAAAAGTTCAAGCTTGGTGAACTCTGATCTGCGAAATCGCATCACATGATTGCATGAGACCAATCCAAGATCAAAACATGACCTCTCTGGACAGGAATTAAAAACATGGACCAATCGCTCGCTTTTTTTTTATATCTAATCATCTTGTTTAATCCTGCCCCTTTTCGCAGCACCATACAACAGAATTTTGCATGCACAAACTCAAGTGTGACTGCAGTATAACCGTCTCTAGTAGTCTTAAACACCTTGATTAGTTGGATCTGCTGTGTTTGATTAGGGTTGAAGCAAAATTGTGCAGAGCTGCAGCCCTCCAGGAATCGAGTTTGAGGTCTATGATTTAGACCGACCATTAGAGTAAAATTCAAAAACCATATTTAAATGTATTAAGCTCAACAATGGCAGCTGCAATCCTACCTTCCTTGCTGACCATCTCAACTGTTGCTGGCTGCTCATCTACAGACTTTATTTTGCTTTCATCGTTAGGGACTTCAGGAAAATCGTTGTCCATCTCAGAGCTCTCTTTCTCACCAGCCATCTGTCCTTGGTCAGACTGCTCATCATTCCCAGCCTCTGCAACTCCTGTCACATGCAAACACGCAACCATGTCAAAAATGCATGTTCATCACTATTACTACTAATCAGCATGGATCAAATGAAGCATGCAAACTCGAGTACCTGTTTCTGTCTCCTCATCACAGGTGGGCTGTTCATCATCATCCAGAGCCGCCAGCAGCCGCTCCACCAGATCCGCTTTCAGTCCTCGAGTGTCCAACCCACGCTTCTGGAGCTCCTCTTTCAGCTCGTTTACTTTCAGTTTCTTCACATCCAAACTCATCTTGCATGACACAGTGTGGAGCTCTCACTCCTAGTCCTGCCGAAATTGAAGTCAAATTTAATTATCTATAAAACTTTAATTTTCAGAAGTCTGGTCAGAAGAGACAAGCCTAAAGATTTGAACATTTATATATTCTAAATGTGATTTTTTTTTTTTGTCACTGTTTTGGACCACACTAAATTATAGATTACCTTAAGACTAACATATTGATACTAACACATAAAGAAACTTTAACTATGATTTCACTAGGACTTTAATTTCTGTCATTAGCTACGTTTCCATCCACCTATTTTTATAAGCATTTTGCATATGAGCATAAAAAACAGTTAATGGAAACGCCAAGATGTGCACAAAGTTTGAAAATGCACATAAAAAACATATACACATAACTGGGTAGGATAAACTTTTTATTCAATAAGAGAAGATGTGCATAAACTACGATGGAAACACTTTTAATCGCACAAATTCCGGTATGCGCATTAAAAAAATAAACCAGCAGGCTAAGCACACTGTAAAATAGGGCTGTGCAATATTATCGATACATCTAACTATCGCGATAATTTCTTTTACGATAGTGCATAGATAGTCCAACCTCAAGTATCGATTCATGTTGTGCCAAATGACATCCTCCTCCGCTCCTGTAGATGTGCCTAACTTGCGAACAACAAAACGCCAAGTAGTACGGTATCAGAAGTAAGCAAGAGTGAGCATGGCATAAAATATAAAGGTTTTCACACGCTCGTGAAAAACACACACTCAGGCTCCGTTTACACTGATACAGTTTAGTTTTAAAATGGCATTTTAGAACGAAAATGATGCACATCCAAACTGGCGTTTCACCAAGCATTTCTGAACAGCCTTCCGTCTGCTGAAAACACACATCACGTGACCAAAATCACACACACAGCCCCACACACACACACACTGTCATGCGCTCATAACTGAACTCCGGAGAAGTGTACGGACTCTATATTTTATACAGTCATTGGTACGGACAGTTTATCAAGGTTGTAGCGCTGGATTGCATCTCACTATAAGTTAGTTGTTAAACGTGATATTTAATTCATCTTGTCTCTATCTAATGACTCTTCAGTCTTTTGATTCTCTCAGGTAATGTGTCACAGCATCAGTACACTGCGTCAGTCTTTCGCTTTCAAGTTTTTACTAAGTAATTTTAGTGAAAACTTCAGATACTGTTGGTTAGTTCATGTTGGTTGTGCAGCTTTTTTACCAAGCAAGTGTGTGGACGCCATAATGGCACGGTTCACTCTGCCTAGTCATGCCAGATCGAGTCCCACAGAAAAAAGGGATTGACAGGTGGTAATTTGTGTGTAACTTATCTTTATTTATTAATTTATGATTTGGTTATGAGTAAAACAATGGCCATGCGGGTCAGGTAGTTAAAACGGTAGGCTACAAATAATTAATTAGTTATGAATTTATTAATTATTCAAAAATAATTAGTTCACCTCCCCCTATGACTACGATGCCATGGTCCATCGCCATGTTTCACATTAGACATCGTACGATGCCAAATTGGTCAACATAGCCCAACCCTAAATGCTAAACCAGGGAGTACTGAATTAGACAAAAAATAAATGCCATTTGTAAGCTTTGCAATATACATAGCTCTCTGTTCAATCACACTGTGCATGAATTGGAATGGATGAAAAATAAATTGGAATTGGAATTTTAATTTGTCTGCCGACTTTATCAAGTTGTCAGTATAATGTGACACATACTAATACAAACTATTGCAATATATCACAATATTTATTGTATCGCGATATATTGTATCGTGACCCATGTATCGCGATATATATCGTATCGTGAGGCCCTTGCCAATACACAGCCCTACTGTAAAATATCTGAAATGTTGTTTTTGTCATTCTAAAATGCCTTAACCATTTCACTATTAGTGTTATTATATTATTAATGACCTCCAGAATCTAGAGCATCTGTGCTCTGCGTCTGACGCCTCCCAACGCCACCGCGCGTTCACTGCATGTCAGGGTTGCCTTCTGAGGCACAAGTCATTTATTAAATGAAAAAATGGATTCGCATTTTTGGATGGAAACATAGCTAATGTCTGTTCACTCTGATGATGTTCCAAAATCTGTATTCATTCTTGGTCTGAACCCAAATAAAATATATCGAAAATGTGGGTGACCAAACTGTTGCTGCTGTCGACAGTAGGAAAAAATATTCTCAAAGTCAGCGAGGACCAGTAACTTTTGGGTTTCTTCAAAATAACTTGTGTTCTAATATATGAAAAAAAATGGTTCAGGTTAAAACTAGTGAGACTGAATACTGTAAAGGATGACCGGATTTATATGTCTATTTATAGGTCTACATATTTTTTATATTTGTTGATTCAATTTCTTGACTTCCACTTCTAAATGCACCTATATAAATGAAAAGTCAACCACTGTTCGATTTATTTGTGTTGTGTGAATTAGTAATATAAATATTTGTTATTTGTTTTGTTTATACTTTGACAACTCGCAAAATATTAAAACCCACATCACAAAGAATCTTGGCAAAACCTTGAATTGGGTTTTTTTTTCTACACCATTAGCAGAGTGCAGATGCTGTGTATTAAAAATAATAAGTCAAAAAAAAAGTTAGAATTCTTGCAGATTGAAGGTTTCATCAAGTCATTTGCTCTGGCTGTTATTCAGCAATGACTCAGAGCGTGAGTGTGTCAGAGTGCAGTAGCAAGTAAACAATTCAAGTCAAAAATGAACAAAGATGCTGGCTGTGATTTGGTTTCATTTCCTAAATACTAGCCCTAAAAGGCTAAATGTTGAGCCAACATCAGGGTTGCCACAATGGCTATTTTCCAGCAGAATTGAGCTGCTTTTAATCACTTTTCAAACCTTTAACCTACAGAATTAAACAAAAGTGTGACATATTGCAAATTTATACAGAAAAATTTGGGATTTATATGAAAAAAATAAGAAACCTAAAATATTTGAATCTCCCAAATTTATGTTACAAGTATGATGATACTGTGAAAACACTTTTGTGAGGCACAGGGACACTAAAGAGACCGTGGCCCTAAAATGGGTGTTTATTTACAAAATCATCATAATTATTTTCTATGTGGTTATGGTGTTCGTTCATGCAAAAAAATAAATAAAATAAATAAATAAATTTAAAACGCAGTATCAGGCAAGATTACCAAAACCAAAACTTTCTAAAAAAAACTCCGGCCAGGGTGAAGATTTTTTATTGCGGAAAACAATAAAACATTTTATTAAATAAATTAAAAAATTTTAATATATCTTTTTCTTTATTGAATTTATCTTTTCTTGTAGGTTGTTTATTATATTTTATGCACTCCCCTAGAGAATTACCCCAATCAATCTAAAATGATAAATTCTTTCCTAGTAGTTATTGAACTCATTTAAGTGAAATCACTGTTGATCCGTGATCCTGACGGATCACAACTCACGGTTCAGAATGCACATAACCCGCAGATTAATAACTTATTTTGAACTTGTCTGTTAATCCAACATTTATAACCATTGCAGAGAGATCGTCTCCTGCGTCATTCAAATTGTGTGCATGAAAGCATTTTGGCTTCCCTGTAAGATATAATGATGACGGGAAAAGTTGTGGTGGGACCTACCTAAATGCTTTGCTAGGCTATTAATTTAATGTGCTTTCTGTCAATGCTTGTTTAGCCTGCATTAATGCATTCAGTGTAAAGTTGCACAATTAAACATTGAAAGATCATGATCTCAGTTCAAACCCGCGCAACATAAACGATAAATGATAATGATTTGCATATGTTTATTAATCCTTCAAAGCACTGCATTCAAATCTGCATCGAGAGAGATTCAGTTTTTACACTGTTTCAGTGACAAACAATTAAAAAACACAGAAGTGCTGGGAGAACAGTTTATAGTTCAGATATAAACACTGATGTTTATGGTAAAGATTAAAATCACTGTTTAATGAAACATGACGCTGGTTAATTTTTGACGCTGGTTTTACACAAATTACATTGTGTAACCAACAGATGGCGACAAACAACCATCAAAATTATGTCACTGAATAGGTTTTCAAAAATAATACACCTACAGTATAATAAAACATGAAGTTTTATGTGTGAATTGTTGAACCATTAATTGAAGATAAATATGATCTGTTGTACAAGATGTTAGATTTCTATATTTAGCATTATCAGCAACAGTAACAAAGATCATATTTCATATTGAATACTTTTCTTTTTTCACCTGGTTCTTTCTTGATTTTTATTAACATTACAGGTTCTAAGTTCTGTTTGTTAAAAGCAATGTTTTTGCAGTAATATTTTATATTAATGGAAAGCAAATGACATTTGTCTCCTCACTTTTTTGCTGATCCGAAAAATGGTCCGAAACTGTAAACTGTAGCGTGATCCGAACTGCAGATTTGTGATCGTTACACCACTAATAGTAATATATATAACAGAAAAAATATATATATTGCAATGTTATATTTTTCCAATATTGTGCAGCCCTAATACGTGTTTTATAAATGGGCAGTGTGGCATATTTTGAGTTTTGATATCATTGGGCTAGTTTTGATTTGCATCTTGCAAAAAAAACCTAGCAAACCTTCCAACATGGTCTTTCGGTTTACACCAGCTAAATTACTAATAATAATCCTAGAGGTAAAGTTGGTTTTATATTTGCACATTCATTCATTTAGAAGTCTCTTTATTGTTTACCATGTTATCATTTGAATATTCAATCGGAATTAGCATACAAGTATGACTTCAAAACAACATTAACACTATCTAACTGACGGTGAACAATGTTGTACTTTGATAGTCATTGGCTGTTTATATGATTTTCCTATTTAGAATTTGCAAAGAATACTTTTCAGAAATTATATTATTAAGGAGAATGTCTGAATATCCAAATATAAAACCAACTTTATAATAATCCTCTATATAATAATCTCATTTAATGCAATTCGGCAAAAATTGTGACTGATTTATCAATCTTTGGAACATATTATTCAGGAGCTACAGCTATCAGTTTTGTTTATTTTGAAAATGAATATTTTTATCTACTTCTCAGTGTATATAGGCAATGTATTTTGGTGCATTTAAACAAAACAGATTTATTAAACAGATATATTCATTAAAATAATATTTTATTCACCAAACATATTTAGAAATTGAAAGATAATACAATTAAATTCAAGCAAAATATCGTATAGGTTCTGATCCTAAGGTTCTATCTGACATTTTTGTCAAAATTGAGTTATTGACATATTCTTATTAAATGATAACTTATTTACAAATTAAGTTGTTTACATTTTAGGACTTTTTGGCTCTATAAGGTTCTTTCTGTGAGCCAATCAGCATTTTTAATGTACACACGAAAACCAATAAGAATCAGCTTTCTTTGTCATTTCACTAGACTGCTCCATTGACAGCGGGAAAGACCAGAAAGACAAAAATCACACAAAATCAGAGGCGACTAAATAATGCCGCACCACACAAAATTGAGATGCGAGTAAATGTGATGATTTAGAAGCATTTTTTGACATTGAGATGAAATTTCACAATTTTACATTGTTAAAAAAAAACTATATGAAAAATAAATTATATTAAATGTGAAATATTTTTATTTGTGTATATATGCTAAGTGAACATTTTTCAGTGTTTATTAAACTCATTTGCTCATCGTCTGTTTTCTTTTAACCTCTTTAAATGTATTATTAAACCTTGAAAGGCAAATACTAAAAATTTAAGTCATGGGGTATATAATTCAATAAATATAATTGAATAATTCATATAAAGCAAAAAGTGTAATAAATATTAACAAATTAATTAGATAAAATTAACATCTGCACTGGACAAAATATGTTGCACAGCCTTGTATGCTTAATTTGAATTAATGTGAAAAATTACTTTTCAGAATTAGAATATTTTATCTGCATTTATCTTGTTTTTTTTTACTCCAATTTGCAAATGTAAGAGAACTTTGATAATTTACATTCAGAGTACATTTAGGGTTATGTCATGTTAATGTATGAAACAAAACTGTTACACACATATTGTTTTCTATATGGAATGCAAAAACTTTGAAGCTTAATATCCCAAAATCATTCAGAACGCAGATAGAACCTTATCATTTGTCCAATTCGTCTATTTCGTCCAAGGTGACGAAATTGCAAAAATCTACAAAACGCTTCTCTTGATTTTTCCTCTTTTTCAGATTTGTATTTAATATTTTTCTATAACATAAAAATTTGGGTGTACAAGTTTTTGGACCGTTATTGTAAGTTATTTTATTAGATAAGCTCCAGATTTGGTTTCAGTACTGACTAATCTAATGTATATGCACAAACTTAATACTTTATACCTTCCTATTAAAATATGAATTTAAAAGATAGATTTGTGAGGGGTGTACTTATATGTGCTGAGCACTGTATACATTTTGACTTTTAAAGTGCTGGTGTAGGCTGACTTTAAATCGAAAAATCCAAGGACAAAGGTTTCAGCTCAAAGCTTCTGTATAATGTTCAACTGAAGAAAAAAAACTCACCTACAATTAGAATGGCCAGAGGGATAGTAAATTAACAGCAGTTTTTTTTCATTTATGAAAACAATACCCATAAGAACATTAGCTAGTTTTTAGCTAGTCACTACAATAGCTAACCAGCTAAACAGCTTGATCCAACGTGGTCTTTCAGTTTGCACTAGCTGAGACTAACGTTAACTGGAACACAGTTTCATGTGTGAGCTGCTTTGTTTATGGTTCAGCACAGTCCATTATCTTTACAGGCTAATTGCTAACTTGAATCGTGTTAGACCATGTAGAAAGAAACGGGATAATAACGTACATGTAGAAACCAGCTATGTTTTTTTAAACAGGCACGAGTTTAGCAGGGTGGGTCATTCACACAGCTAACTGGCTAACGTTAACGTTAAATCTCGTGCACCTATATGTTGTTTACTTACCACATGCATGGGGGTTAAACAATCTCATTTAATGCAATTAACAAATGCATTCATTCAAATTATGATGCGAATTAATGCGAAATGGCAAAGATTCGTCTGATTTCTCAATCTAAGGAACACGTTATTTTAGCTAACTGGGTTCACGTAAAGGAACATTCATTATTATTATTATTGTAATGCAAACTCTAAAATGTTAGTAAAAATGTGCAATGTACTTACCAGAGAAAATGCTATTGTTCAGTTGAAGGAGCCTGTTTGTGTAATGTAAACAAACACAGGATTACAACCTCGCGGGCTTCTAGTCGGGGCAGCAGGAGACACACTGAATATTGTTCATAGTGTTTGAGTGCTGCCACCTACTGGAGAGACCTTCGACGTCCTCAACGTATGCCAATGGTTTACAGTTGAATTTACAATACAGTATGTCCACTTCTTTATTATTTAGCAGTAGGGTGTAAATAAGTACACCCCTCTAAAAATTCAGAAGCCGCACTACACTTGGAGGTATAATTTTTAGCCATCGTAATTAATTAGAAAATATTGATATGAAAATTCATTCATTCGTTCATTTTCTTTCGGCTAGTCCCTTTATACATCAGGGGTCGCCATCGCGAAATGAACCGCCAACTTGTCCAGCATATGTTTTACACAGTGTATGCCCTTCCAGCTGCAGCCGAGTACTGGAAAACATCCATACACACTCGCATTTACACACTATGGCAAACGTAGATTATTCAATTCACCTATACCGCATGTGTTTGGACTTGTGGGGAAAACCGAAAAAAAACTACGCGAACACTGGGAGAACATGCAAAATCTATACAGAAACACCAACGACCCAGCCAGGATTCAAACCAGCGACCTTCTTGCTATTAGACGATAGTGCTAACCACTGAGCCACCGTGTTGCCTTGATATGAAAATGCCTAAAGAAATATGTATACATTTTATAATTTACCTTATTTTTGAAGTAACCCAGAAAAAAATACTGTATATGGATTGTGTCAAGCATTTGAAAAAATGGAAGAAAAGCATTTATTTTTTAGATTACATTTTATTTCATCTTACATCTTCAATTACTCATCTTTTTCCTTTGTTTCATACCTGTTGGCATTTCTTTTTTCTGTTAAACACAAAAAAAAAGATATTTTGGAGAAAGCTGGAAACCTGTAACCATTGACTTTATACTATAAAAGTCAATGGTTACAGTTAATTTTCACCTTTATCTTATTACTACGGTTTAAGACGAGTGTGAATATGGAAGCATATGAGTAGCATAATTAATTTTGAAATGTAATATACAAAATGGCAATGCAATATCAAAATGAATTATGCTACTCATATGCTTCCATATGTGAAATGTGCAGAATATATATTGTGTACACAGTAAATATATGCTATATAGGGACGCATGAAACACACCTTACAAAACATTCATTCATTCATTCATTTTCCTTTAACTTAGTCGTTTTATTCATCAGGGGTTGCCACAGCGAAATGAACTGCCAACTTATCCAGCATATGTTTTACATAGTGCATGCCCTTCCAGCTGCAACCCAGTACTGGGAAACACTCTCACATTCACACACATACACTACGGTCAATTTACTATATTCATTTCACCTATTCATAGAGTGT
>CAIGQZ010001469.1:2600683-2618507 GCA_903798205.1 Danio tinwini | reverse complement strand
TTTGTGTTCAACAGAAGCAAAAAATTCAAATACTTTTAAAAAGAAGTGGAGGGTAAGTAAATATTTTCACTTTTGGGTGAACTATCGCTTTAAGTAAGACTTTGTATGCGTGTATATGGCAGTGCTGCACCACAACTACTGCCAGTCCCTATTAACAAGTCTGTTTATCCTCCTCAGAAAGGGCCTAATTCAGTGATGCAAACTGTTATTTGGTACTGGGAGCTGTTGGAAAGGACAACAGAAGTCTATTAACCTCTCTGATCTGGGCATCCAGTGTCTCTGTGGTGAGGGCCAGCTCTCCTAGTTGAGTCTGCAGGCTGGTTATGGATTGTGCAAGCTCTTCTTCTTTTCGTCTGGAGTTTGTGGCCTGACGGCTGTACTCGAACACCATGCAGCCTCCACCAATGACGAAAATAATGGCCTCACCGAGCAGTTCTGCTCCAAGCTCTGCAGCCGCCTCTTCATTCAGGGGTTTGATGGTGGAGCCGCGAAAACCCATAATTCTCATCTTTGTTCTCATCTCGATCCAGTGATATGCTGTAGAGAGAAAACATGACAGATCTTGATCTGTTTGTTTGAAAGGATACAGTCTGGTTTAGCGTTCATGCTGAAAGATAAAAGGCGACTACACTATAATATAAAAAAAATAGTGTATGAAACTCATTCATTCATTTTCGGCTTAGTCCCTTTATTAATCCGGGGTCGCCACAGCAGAACGAACCGCCAACTTATCCAGCACATGTTTTACGCAGCGGATGCCCTTCCAGCTGCAACCCATCTCTGGGAAACATCCATGCACACTCATTCACACTTATACATTACAGACAATTTAGCTTACCCAATTCACCTGTACCACATGCCTTTGAGCTGTGGGGGAAATTGGAGCATCCGGAGGAAACCCATGCGAACGCGGGGAGAACATGCAAACTCCACACAGAAACGCCAACTGACCCAGCCGAGGCTCGAACCAGCGACCTTCTTGCTGTGAGACGACAGCACTACCTACTGCGCCACCGCGTCGCCCAGTGTATGAAACTATCATATTAAAATAGAATAGACTACAATAATGTTGGCATTAACATGGTGTGTATAAGAAACTGCATTGTAAGTTACATAAAGTTGTTTATAACATTCAAAATGTGAAAAAGAGAATGTATTATTAACTAAAATGTACATGTGCAAAAGAGATGTGTAAAACATAACACATTTAAACATTACATTAATAAAAATGAAACAGACTTAGTTAAAATTAATATTAAAGACTACATTGTAAAATACTATAAGTGTATTATTTAAAAATGTTAATAAAAGTGTATAAAATTATCACATTAAAATAAAATAAAAATAGAAACATGATAGGTGACGCAGTGGCGCAGTAGGTAGTGCTGTCGCCTCACAGCAAGAAGGTCGCTGGTTCGAGCCTTGGCTGGGTCAGTTGGCGTTTCTGTGTGTAGTTTGCATGTTCTCCCTGCGTTTGCGTGGGTTTCCTCCGGGTGCTCCGGTTTCCCCCACAGTCCAAAGACATGCAGTACAGGTAAATTGGGTAGGCTAAATTGTCCGTAGTGTATGAGTGTGAATGATTGTGCATGGATGTTTCCCAGAGATGTGTTGCGGCTGGAAGGGCATCCGCTGCGTAAAATAAATGCTGGATAAGTTGGCGGTTCATTCTGCTGTGGCGACCCCAGAATAATAAAGGGACTAAGTCGAAAAGAAAATGAATGAATGAATGAACATACGATATTAAAATAAACATCCCTCACTCTCAATAATTTGTATATATAATGAGAATGATGCATGTATTATTATGTATTAGGGCTGCACAATATTGGAAAAATTACACATTGCGATTTTTTTTATTCTGCGATATAATTGCGATATGAATTGTACATTTTCTTATGCCTAAATGCTTTTAAAACCCTCACAGTCACAGGCCTCAAAAAACACTTGCGAAATGCTAAATAATAATCCAGACTCAACATTGCATATGCTTGAGATGTGACTATTGCGATATCGATGCTGAAACGATATGATGTGCAGCCCCATTATGTATTATATTAAACACTAAAACAATATAAAAAATGACAAGATATTCATTAAAAATGACTACTATATAAAAACAAACAATATTAAAAATTAAAGAACGTAAGAAATTATAATAATACTAAAATTACCTTGTTGTATACGTATAAATGAACTGAAAAAATAAGAAAAAATGTATATAGATTTTATTAATATACAGAATAGCAGTGTATTAGCACATTATATTTATTATACTACTATATTAAACATATTTAGCAAACAAGGAAAAAGAGACACTTTCAGTTAATCAAAACTTGTGTATTAATGTTTATAATAATAAAAAGTCATCTTAAAAATTGTCTAGTGTAAAAATATATTAAAGAGAGTAGGCTAATGTATGAAACATTAACATATAATATCTAATTAATTACAATTATAATGTTATGTTAAATATATTATTATATCATTATAACCAATTTAACAAGCTACAAAGGCACTTTTTGATACTCGTGTGTGAGAGTCGTGTGTACCCTCTCTGCTCTCAATGACAGATCAGTCCCGCCCTCTTGAATCAAACTTAAATCTCATTTGTCTAAAGGAAATTTTACTCTGATACCTCATTTGTCTCTTCGATAGTCTGTCACAAAAAATACCCAATAAGAACAACGCAGCAGCCATGATTGGCTAAAAAGCAGAAGCATACAAGCGTCCATTGGCTGTGTTTGTCTATATCCACGCCCACAGACACTCTTAGCGTTTGCCTGACATCATTCCATCGTTATTCACGAATAGGCAAATATCAGCTTACCTTGAGCCGGAGGAAGGCAGATATAGTTTTTAAAGAATTCACTTCTCCGTGCGCCCGCTTTTATCCTATTAGCCACTGGTTTGCTCAATTGTCGCACGCCCAGATAGAGCAGCTTTGCAATCGGAAAGGCACCGACAACCATCTTGGCGGATAATGCGTCATCTGAGAAGGCGGGATGATAAGGACGTCATGTAGGCGATGCTTATGAGTAATACTAATGACGTAAAATTAATATTCATGAGCTTTATAAACGTATTACTATTATTAGTATTCGGTATTTTGATTATTTTTATTAAAGAAACTAGTAAGCACATATATCATTTTTTAGTTTGTTTTCTTTAAGTTTGCTTATATACGTAATTTGTGTAACGTTAGTAGCTTAAAGTAGTATATATGGACGTTTATAATGCATTTTTACAATTAATTTCCCCCCAAAATTTAAAAGCAATTACATTTTTTTATCAAATAAACAAACGAGATCTGTCTTTCTTCGGCCATTGTCTCGCGTTGTTTACCTGCGCCAGCTGTGCGTCTCTAACACCTGGGTCGGATTTCAGAAGCGGTGGGCTGGACTGAATTTCTCAGAAGTTCACAAGCAAGGGTTAAACAACGTAGAGAAGTTTTCCAGACAGTCATGTAACGCATCCATGCTCAGCCGGACTAAGTTTTAGGACTTCATTGCACGACAATTGAACAACTATCGCAGCTGTTCAAGGTACAGGAATCTTTCATGTTATTGTGCTTTTTTGAGAGTTTAGATTTACTGTATTTGAGAAGGCGACGTGGATTGTACTATAGGCTTCGTTCCCGTTATGCCAGGCTTTTTATCACACACTTTTTTTCTCAGTTTTACTTTGAAAATGAGTAACATTGTTAACGTTATAGTTTTAAGGCGCCTTTGTGTGTGAAGTGGACTAGGAGGAGCCAGTGGCACTTTAATGGGAATCAGATGTCTTGAGAACGCACGCAGAAGCTTTTGAAGGCAGATTTCATTGAGCTGTTCTGTGAACGATATATTATTCATTATGCAACCCGAATTAAGTCTTAAAATTAGATAAAGGGCTTGTTCGAGCTTTTATTTATTTAGTGATATGGTAACTTTGTAATATATTTTGCTCAGGCTATTAATAGAATGTACACAAAGCCTTCTGCATATGTAAGACCCGTCATGATGAATGCTTGTGGCTTTTTTTAACAGACGTTTGTAAGCAGTGTTACTAATTTAGACACTAGAAATGCATGAGGTCTAAACTTTTTCATCATAAAGCCTATTGCATCTTATTTGATGTATGAATGCCTGTATATGAAATAATGAACTTTGCTTTAAACCTGGTGTACAAAATCTACATACCTTTAACTTCAAAATTTAAGTGAAATCAAAGTTTGTTTTATATTCACGCTTTCAGACTTTGGCGTTTAATGAAATACTAAAGCAGAATTAAAATAACATTTGTAATGATACTCTACAGTATTATGAGCACAAAGTGACAAATTGTGACATGGTCCCTTTATTGTTTAGCACTCTACTTTGAATATTAGCATGCAATATGATGTCGAAACAACATTAGCACCATTTAATTGACTGGGTGCCAACAATGTTGTACTTTGATAGTCATTGCCTGATGAATATGATTTCCCTATTTACAATATGTGAAGAATACTTTTTTGAATATTTATTAAGGTGAAAGTACAAATGTGCAAATATAAAACCAACTAAACCCCAATATATTTAAGATGAATATTTACAGCCGCATAGCTTGATTTATCTGTTTTAATTATTTATGTATTTTTTTACATTAAAATCCTGATGACTATCATGCATTTTTAGAATGATTTTACATAGCTGTAATATGTCATTTAGCACAACAATAGTTTAAAATATGCCATAAAAGCCTGATATATCAAATATGATAAAAAACCGATTGATTACTTTTTTTGTTTACATTTTTTGTCATTTTCTAATCTTAAAATTAGTTTACATGGAGACAGTTGAACATGCGCCATGTACTGTATCTTTTGTTTAGCAGTGTGGTTTTATACATTCTTTGGTAACCGGTCCATAATGAGTACCTTCATATCATTTTTTTTAAAACATTGGGAACGGATCCAGTTCCAGTGTACAGTTCTCACTAAATGCTGTCAGAACCAGCTGAGCTACATATTTGCCTGGTCCTGTCCTGCTACAACTTGTTCTATTCCATTATTCCTCCTTTTGCACTTTACACTGTAAACAAGAATATTTGCATGTTGGTTCAATCACTTTCCAGCCTGTATTTGTGTTCACTGCGGTTCAGTCTTTAAAGGTTAAACTGGGTCGGGTTGGATGCTGGGAAACTTGTGTGATTCACAAGGAATGTTAAGCTTGTAATTTTGAAGACTTGAGAGATTCCAGAAGCAAATGTTATTTGAGACTGTTCAGAGTGTCCTCTACACAGGGCTGCACATAAACAAACATCCCTTAGAAAAGCAGAAGTGGCCAGTATCATAGGTCAAACAAAGTGTTAGGATTATTAATACCCACCCATGGAATCATGGGTGACTAACAGGCTTTAGTCACAATGTTCTCAGATGGCTGTTAGTGTCTGAAATTAACCTGACATTCCTCATCTTTTTGTTCATCTAAATCTGATAAAATTTCTTGATTTCAGAAATAATTTTACTATCTATCTATCTATCTATCTATCTATCTATCTATCTGTCTATCTGTCTATCTGTCTATCTGTCTGTCTGTCTGTCTGTCTGTCTATCTGTCTATCTGTCTATCTGTCTATCTATCTATCTATCTATCTATCTATCTATCTATCTATCTATCTATCTATCTATCTATCTATCTATCTATCCCAAAACTGTCAGGCCTAAGTAAAATTTGTCTTTGATTACATTTGATGTACACCGTTGCACATCACTGAATCCAGTGGCAGGTTTATAATGATCTTCTGGGAATGACAAACAACCAAGCCTTGCCTTCCATCCATCCATCCATCCATCCATCCATCCATCCATCCATCAATCCATCAATCCATCAATCCATCCATCCATCCAATATAAAATATAATTTATATTTACATTTACATTTTTTTAATAAACTCTCCATTTTAGTTTTGTCACAAAATGTTTCCACCCCTTAGGGCAGGTTTCATGAAATCCTTGTCTTTATCTTTTCAGGGGTCCATGTCATCATAAAGATCTTTGAGAAAAAAGAACTGCTCATAATCGGAAGCCTCTTCAAGGTTTTAAAATCCTATAAGCTCCACTACCATTTACTGTAATCTCAAATTTCTAAATTTATTTTTTTTGTAACTTGCTGTATTTGTGCAATTGATTTTTGGATTTTTTTTAAAGAACCTCTTATCTGTGCTTTAGCCGGTTACGATTGCACCTTTTTCTGCAAGGTTCTGCATGGATTCCAGATCTGTTACCTGTGGTTTGAATGACTGTTCTTATTAACTAGACTATGAAACACTCTTCTTGTCTCTAGAATGATAGCTTTGGTTAGTTTCAATGCCATTAGATGGCGTAATGTCTGAGACGCGTCATGAATGCTCACTTAGACTTACAGGTGGTACAATACATTATCTTTCATAAGGTATTTTTATTTTCACAGATGAAAGTTAGTCAGGTTTTGAAATGACACAAGGGTGAGTAAATGATGACTGAAGAGTCATTGTTGCTTGAACTATTCTTTTGACTGTCAGACGAACTGTTGTTGTCTAAATGCAGTTTGGGTTGGGCTGTTTTAATACCACATGGTGCCAGTCTGACAGCAGCTATTTCACATAGAAATGTTGTCACTTCTGTAGGTTGTGATTGGTCTGTCTTTGTTTTTTTTTTGTTTGTTTTTTTGTAATGATTCACCAACAAGTATAAGCTTGTCTACATATTAAAACTTTGCACATAGGATTTATCTGATTTAGGCCCGCCATCCCATCTGAGAAGAGAGGGAGAATGATGGAGATGGTCAAGAGATTGTCATTTCAAGTGTAAAGTAATCTTTTAGTTAACTGAAATTAAATGTTTAATTGTAAATGCTGTAAATTAGTTTAAAATGCACATACTGCCACCCGACGCATAGAGGACAATGCAGAGTTTGCTGAGCAAATCAAAGCATATGCAGATTCTGCTTGATTAGTTTATTCAGCATTGAATGTGTTATAAATGTGATTGTTTTTATTGCAATAAGTTATCATTAAAAAGTTTTACTGCATTATTTAATACGTTTCAAAGCAATGCTTTCTATTTGTTTTTAAATAATATTAAATAAAATAGTTTGGGGCGATGCAGTGGCGCAGTAGGTAGTGCTGTCACCTCACAGCAAGAAGGTTGCTTGTTCGAGCCTCGCCTAGGTCAGTTGGCATTTCTGTGTGGAGTTTGCATGTTCTCCCCGTGTTCGTGTGGGTTTCCTCTGGGTGCTCCGGTTTCCCCCTCAGTCCAAAGACATGCAGTATAGGTGAATTGGGTTGGCTAAATTGTCCGTAGTGTATGATTAAATGAGTGTGTATGGATGTTTCCCAGAGATGGGTTGCAGCTGGAAGGGCATCTGCTGCGTAAAACATGTGCTGGATAAGTTGACAGATCATACTGCTGTGGCGACCCCGGATTAATAAAGGGATTAAGCGAAAAGAAAATGAATTAATGAATGAAAATAGTTTGGCATATTTATCTTCGGCCCACGACTATTGTTGATATTTGGTTTTGGGCCTTCATATGAAAATGTTTGGGCACCCCTGCCCTGGACTCACTATTCCCTACATTAGTCCACTTAAAGAAGTGAAAAAAATGAGTAAGTGAATGTGAGCACTGAGTGCACCGGAAGAGATGTCGTTTTGTTTGTGCTTTGCTGGTTAATAAACCTCTCAGACTGATTCGATTTTCAACTTCTTGGACAGACCCTGTGATCGTAATTTAACACCTAATAAGCTGTCTATTAGTAATGAAATTAAGTATTTCGATTTTTGTCAGGTATACAAACGTTAATTTAACATTTAAATAATTTATTTCGAAACACTGATAGGATAATGCTGTGGATGCCATCCTGTGATCACACACGGAAATTCATTTTGCATGCGTGAATTCTCAGTGCATTATGGGTATTCACTTGCTGTTGACAGACATTGGTCATACATCATTATTGTGGTGCATTATGGGATTAATTAACATCACTGCAAGTGGCTGCTCCCTCAAATATTGCAATATTCAGGATATAGAGGTTGATACACTATGGCTGTATCCGAAATCACCCCTATATTCTTATTCCCTATTCCCCCTACATTAGTCCACTAATAAGGAATCAAACATTATTGGCATTCTAATGCAGTGCATTATTGGAATTTTCTAGCTGATAAGTGTATATGGGTTATGACTCGTTAATATTTCGCATTGTAGGATTGATTGATTGCACTTCATAACGTCAACTACAGAAGAATCGGTCGCTGTCAGAAGTGCAATGAATTCTGTCATTGTGTGATTGGTTTCCACCTGCGGTATAAGTGAATTTGTGAAATTTCCCTCACTTAATAAACTATTTTGTGATCAGTCAACAGTTAGTGGTGTTTTGAAAAAATGGAAACAATTAGGGCTGGGTGATATAGCAAAAATCTCACATCACATAAAATAATAACTAATAATATCACTAAATATAATGTAAAATGTAAACATTGTACTTTCAATATTGCAAATTTCTCACAAAGCTTATTACATATAACATAATGCTTATGTTTATTCATGTTTTTATCTTCATCCCTATAATGGCATGTAATATTGTGTTCATGTAAATTATGAAAAAGTCTTACCATAACCAATTTTTGTAGCACCACAAAATGAACAATAGAGCATAAAATAAAACAACATACTTTTTCTTAAGCCCATACAATATGCATCATCATACTGCACAGCCCTAGAAGCAATTGGGAAGAACAGCAATGTAAAATTACAGAGTAGGGTCAGCACAATCTGAGATGCACAGAAGTCACCAACTTTCTGCAATAAAGTCAACAGTTACAGACCTCCAAACTTCATGTGGCCTTCAGATTAGTCCAAGAACAGTATGTAGAGAGTTTCCAAGCCTTAAATCAACCAGAACAATGCAAAATGTTGGATGGCTAAGTCAGGTTTGGTGGTTGCCAGGACAACAGTACAGTACTTGTTTGGTAGATCTGATTTTTTTTTTTTCAGGGGTTGGGCTTGGCCCCTTAGTTCCAGTAAAACAATCACATAATGATTTAGCACACCAACATTTTTTGTACAATGTCATGCTCCCAACTTTGTGAGAACAAATTAGGAATGAACCCTTCCTGTTTCAACATGACTAAGCACCAGCAAACAAGTTTCAAAAAAGAGGTGGGTGAGCAAGTTTGGTGTGGAGAATCTTGACTGTCCTGCGCAGAGTCCTGACCTCAACCAGACAAAATATATTTGGGATAAATTAGGGGACCAACTTCATGTTTAACCCAACAGATAAAGATTAGAAGTGCATGTGCAAGACTTAAAACATCTGGCACTATAGGTGTAGCTTGAGTTTTTTTTAGAAATGTAGGGGCCTGTGATTTTCATAGTGCAGATATAGTGGATGAAATTGCAGAATCCAACTACTCAATGACTGTGTCTTTATTTTTTTAATTGCACTGCTCACTTCTACCATCAATCCTTTTACATAAAAGCAAATATAAAGGCAGCAACACCAATGTTCCAAAAGTATCAAATTTATTATACCAAAAGGCTATCACATTGCGTGTGCAGTTTTGAGAACACGTCACTTCTTCAGACGGTGTGCACGAAATGTCACATGCTATGTGATAGCCTTTTAGTAACAAATTTGATACTTTTAGAGCTTTGGTGTTGCCGCCTTTGTACTTGCTTTTTAGTACTTTTTTTTTGGCTGAGCACCCATTTGAGATTGATGTGTGTGTTATTGTGCAATTTTGCAGGGGTTTTACATCAAAATACATCATAATTTGAAAACTGTTTGATTAATCAAAAACACAAACTGGTATGATTGGCTAAAAGTTTTGCACATTTAAAAAATTGTCCCCAAAGTTGCATATGAAAGCTGTGCCCACCCATGTTAACTTCTGCATGTATGTTTGAAAGCTTCCATTCTTCAGACGCTGATGTGATTTAGGTTAATAATATCCAATGATCTGTAATAACAAACAAAAGCAAAGCAGTAGTGAATATTTAATAAAAACAGTTACTATCTCTTGTGTGATACAACTTTATTATTGGATTCAATATAGTTGGCACAGTTGTCTTATTAATCTTTCTGACAAACTAAAAAAGATTTCATGCAATTCATAAAAATGTCACAGTAAAAATTACTAAATTTTATAAACATGAAATGGTAAATTGTACATGTTTCATGATTTTAGACTATTGCTCTGCTGTCATTTATTGTAATTATTAATCCACAATCTGGAAAAATGAAACCTGAAATAAAATAGTATCCAAATAAAAAAAAGAAAGAAAGAAAAAAAGAAGATTGATTGATTTTGAGAAAAACTAAACAGATTTCATTTGGTAATATTTGTTTATTACTGAGACAAATTATTAATGCTCAGTTATTTAATCTGTTAATATATTTATTATTCAGTAAAATTCTTAAGTTGTTGTTGGCATAATGTGAAAATAATGCATGTCAAACAAGTGATTATATTTAAATATTTGCATTTAATTGTAAAAATAATTAATTATTCACAAATAAAATACACTTTATCCAGTCAAAAAGCTTTTCTCCAGTGTGCAATTCGAAGGCTATAAAGACAAAAATACTGGATCTATTAATGTGTGCTAAATGTGAAAAAATGTCAAGGTCTGCATCAGCCAGAAGTTACTGAGACTTTTATTTCAGTATGTTGACGTTCTTCCAACTGAAACTGAATGTTAGGTAGGGGTGAGGCTTTCTATTTCCACATTCCCTGATAACAAATTGACAACGAGAGGGGCGTGATATAGAAGCCCCCAGGTTGACATCAACAGAAGTAACGCGGAAGCAAATGGTCAGACTTTCCTTATCAAAACAAACATTCATTCAAAATTTTATTTTCTTCAGTTAATTAACTTGCATGGATTAATTATTCACCTTAAAAATAACAATGCAAGCTAGCAAAGTAAACATTGTACTTTTTGATTTCACTCGGACTTTAAAATGTAACTGTTTCATTCTAAATCTGCTTACTATATAAAATAACATTAAACAAGTACAAACTAAATGTTAACTTATACAAGGAACACACAACACCACATGTCTGGTGTTTTCTGTGCATGCAGATGCAGTTCTTTGATTAATACAACATTTTGCTTAATATTTGCACTGCCTATATTAATGGATATGCTAATATTAAGCCCTATATTCATAATCTCAAGACATAGGCTACACTGTAAACCTTACCTGACAAAAAACCATGACCACAAATGCTTTTTTGTGTTACTTTAACTTATTAAATTAAGTTAATCAGTAATTTAAACCACATTTTTGCAGCTTTACAAAATTTAACATACTTTTCTAGTCAGTTCGACTTAAGTTCCTTTAGTTCAACTAAATTTTTAAGACAGGTCGATTTTTTATTTATTTTTTATAGTGTACAATAAAATAATTTACAATATGCAAACAGTTCCCTAGAAATTCATATCATAATGGTTAGTTCAAAGGACAAGCGTAACAACTGACTGAGTAACTTGAGTTGAGAAAGAACACAAGCAGATGTTTTCTGTCACCGCCACGCCTCAATCCATCACTTAACACTGCTGCTTTCCGCCTCAGGCTTACAATGGGTTTGGTCTTCTTATCAGCAAGTTATTATTAACGTGTGACTCTCAGCTCCACATTCCAGGCTCACTTTTTCAGGCCCGAGTCCAACAGCACTGCAACAAATTTGCTCATTTATCAGTCACACAAATTCTTAATCAGCAAATGAGAGGGGGGAATTAACATCACATGGGGGGAAAACAGGATTAAACACATGTCAAGATTTTCTGGAATGGTGAAGATTGTTTTTAATTCAAACGATTGTAATTTATAAATGTCATTCAGAGGGTATTTAGAAATCGAAGACACTTATCATAGACATGGTGTCATAAAAATACGTGTTTAAGTCATTGCATGCTAGACACATCTTTGAACAATTTTAGAACTAAAAAAAATTATCGTGTCATGTCTTATTTATAAAAAAAATAAATTGAATTGAATGTATTTTTAGATCTGAGATTTGGTAAATATCTAGATTTGTTAAAAAGCATGACACTAAAAAATAAATAAACAAACATTTCTTTGACCACTTAAATTTCCTGGTTTTCAGATCATGCTGTCACTTCTTGTCTTGTTAGTCTTGTCACTTTCCTTTAAGAAGGAATGAATCGTGAAAGTGCATTTACTGACGTCTAACATGAATCAATGAGCCAGTGACAGTTACTAGACTGTATTGATCGTGACAGGACAGACAAGATGAAGGCTTTGAGTCATTTCCTGTCTGTGATTAAGTGCTGTTTAGACAGAGAGTACAAAATGTGTACACAAATATGCAGTTTGCTTTGCTACAAACTAGTGAAAGTTTCTGGACGTTAACAAGTGTAAAGCAGTTCTAGCTATTATAATACTTATAGCTAATGAATATCAGACTACTATTACTAATAAGCCATTATTATATTCTATTATTTATCTTTGTTCCGACACCTAAATTCTTAATCACCTGGTGCAGCATTTGATTGTGTGTGCATGTGCTCGTACGTGTGTCTTTGTGTGTAGAAGCGATTTTGCAAGATGAATGACTCCATACTGAATAATCTAGAACTGACTGGCTCTCTAAAAACTACAATAAGAACAGACTAAAAACAAATAGATATCTGTTGTTATTTTTTTCAGATTTTGGTGGAAAATGCATATCATGATGTAATTTACTAGAAGTTTTGAAAAAAAAAAATCTGCATGTCCTCATGAAAAAAGTAATACATTTAAATGAATTTTAGATGAATTTTTAGAAACTTATAAAATAGTCAGAGAACAATATTCATGATTCAGTATCTGTGTTTCCACCTATACATTTTAGTGTATCACATAAAAATGCTGAATGGAAATGCAAGTTACATATAAATATATACACATAAAAAGTGCATTAAACACATGCTTTCAACTGATATGTTCTTTTAATTGATACAAAAATGTGTTGGAAATCATTAACCTAATAAATTGCTCAGTTCAAATCAAAACATGTCATGTGATTTTTATTTGTTTATATTTTTTCTCAAAAGATGATGTGTATAAACAAGAGGACTAACACACTGATCTCAATCACATCATCTCACACGTTGTCATTATAATTCAAAAAATATCGGCGTGAAAGTCCATCATAATTTTTTAAGTACATCCTAGAATTGTCTAGCATGATTGTGTTCCCAAACATCAGACATCTGCCTCCAAACGCAAGATTAGGCCTGTCACGATATCTGTTTTTTGTTGTACGATATATTGCACCAAAATATATTGCGATAAACAATATTATTGTCAATTTAAGACCATTTTATGGCACTCATTATATAATGCCAGAATGACAATATAATATCACAATGCAAGTACACTCTTTCAAAAAACACACAATATTTTATTCTTAAGAATATTTAATTTAATTATAGTCATTTTAACAATTCAATAATTAGGCATTGGAATTAGAATGTGAAAACGCATATGAATAATAAATGAATAATAATTAGTGTTAACAAAAAAGTGCAAGGTGAAAAATAATGTATCTGCTACCAGATCTATTTTCAGCTGTCAGACATCCACATGAAAATATACTATAGTAATTTATAGTAAATACTATAGTGTTTTTAACCATACTGACACCTCCAGTAGAGGTAGAGATGTTGCACAATCAGTTCAAATGTTGCTAGAATAGATTTTATGTATGGGCGATATTTATTGCATCACTAAAAATAATTGAATTGATGTCCATGTGTTGTGCGATAAGTCGATATATTGATTATTGTGACAGGCCTACGCAAGAAAGCATGAGAGAGATTGTCATTGCGTGCTGCATCTGCCACCCACAACACATGTGTTATAGAGGAAAACTTGTGGTGGTTGCTTTTATTTTGAATCATTGATGAAACATGCTAGTTTTTCAGCAAGTGGAGATTTTATTCTCTTGAACATAAGATTCAGAGACAGTGTCACCTTGTCGCATACTGTTTGTCATCTATCATAATGTAGGGAAGTACACTATTTTGGATGCATCCCACTTGCTTAAATACTGAATGAGTCAGAGTTTTTTACTTGATGGATTATTTAAATTTGTATATTTTTTTACTATACAGTCGCATACTCTTTGTCATACACTGACCTGAACATTTCAAATAATGTAACTACACATTGCAGCAGTGTAGAGCGCTAGATTTTGATTGGTCAGTTCGGTAGTGGTGACAAGTATGTACAGGGTCTAGAGCAGGGGTCATCAACTATATTTGTCAGAGGGCCAAAGTTTGGGGCCGGACTGCCAAGAAGAAAATCTAATAAAAAAAAAAAAAATCTCATTTTGGCTTAACATTATGTTTAATGTTTATACTTTTTCAATTTTATTACAAAACTGAAGGCATTTGATTCAGGTCCCCATCACCTATATCACAGTCAACCACTAGGAGTGATAGCCTAATTGAGTTGAGGCAAAATATCTAAGTCAACAAGGGGAAATGTAACTTTAGCCATTGATTAAGCACTGTGAGTAGCCCGTTTCAGCATTGTGATTTGAATTCAAGCCCATTTAACGTTTCATTTGATGTGCGAACATTATTTGTGACCTGTTTTGTTCTGGTACCAGGTTATTTATTTACCATGCTATTTAAAGTTGTGCCAGATTGTTTTTCCTCCTTTTTTTAGTCTCGAGGCAGACATCCCAAGTCTCCCGGAAGTTTTGTGAGTCTCCCGCAAATGCTCAGAGACTTCCAGATGCGCTCAAACGAATGATAATATCCGGGAAATTGCACGTCTTCCTCCCGCTCCTCAAATACATTGGGCACCCCTCTCCATCGCATCCCTCCTTGCTCTTAATCACACACTCGGTCTATACTTACACTAAAACCTGTTTGAAACAATAAATGCTTAACGCCGCATAGTCTGTCTGAGTCTGTCCTCATTTCGAAGTGTAGCCTTATAGTCATAAATGGTGGTTATTCTGACAAGAGACTCAGTTGTTGTTATTTTTAGTTGCTTTAATAGTGTGGATGACAATTTTTATTTTTTATTTTTGATACTCACAATTTTGGAATCCAGTCACAGGCCGGATTGAACGGCTTAGTTGATGATCAGTGGTCTAGAGAAAGGGTGCCCAATCCTGTTCCTGGAGATCTACCTTCATGCAGAGTTCAGCTCCAACCCTGATCAAAAACAATAAAGGCCCAATCCCAATTCAATTTTTTTACCTCTCCCCTTCCCCTTGGCAATTAAAACCAAGGGTGAAAGGGAAGGGCTTCAAAATTTACCCCTAAGAATTGGGGCAGCACTACAACACCTGCACACATCATCATATGTCATCGCGATCTCTTGCTTCATATGAAATCAGATGATCGCAACTGTTGTAATTCCAGTTGTGTTATTTTTTTGGTATTTATATTCAGGAAATCACTAAAGGCATATATTATGTTATCATAACGATCTAATGTGGCAGTAAGATCGTAACTATATTGTGCATTTACACCGTGGCCATATTCATCATGTAAACACACCAAAACAACGTCTTGACTTTTCTGACAGGATATTTGAGCATCATCGAGTGTCAGAATGTTGTGGGACTGCTATACAGGAGTTTTTATTTTAGATTATATATATTGCAAAATTTAGCAGTTTTTATTTTAGCATTTTTTTTTTTTTTTTTAGCATGACTGTAAAACACTATTGCGGTGATGAGTATATTAGAACATATGCTTGTTTGCTGTAAAAAATTTGTAATAATGACAAAAAAAAACTAATTTGTGCATCTTGTGCATACTTCCGAGTGCAGCTGTGGCTGGTGTATTCTGGGAAATATTATGGTGTTTGGGGTTTCCACACGAGAGTGCCATCTGTTCATCAGAGGAGATTTACTGCTGATCACAGAACCACGCTTCCCTGACAAGATGTTCATGACAGTTGCAGTTTTTGATTAATCATGATTGCGACTTCAGTTCGATGGATTGTGTAACTCTCTTATAGACTGAACCCATTGTCAGAATGATGGTCTGAACATCTGTTGTGATTGTACCTTTGAAAGTATAAATAAGGAATCAATTCTTTGTCATCTAGGAATAAGTTTATAACGATGATTAAATTGATATATTTTTACAACTAATTGTTTAGCTCTTTTAAAGGTGGTAAAGATCTAACAAAAAGTGTCATATGTTGTGGATCTGTCTGCCTATATGCACAGCCACACATTTAAATGTCACATAAGCAAATGTGAAAGTCATTCTAAATGTTTCTAGCATCATTTGCCTGGGGGTCATAGTTGTTGAATCATTGGCCTTTGGCATCAATTTAATTATACTGTAGAGAAGAGGCTGTTGTAACAGATGGCAGGCATGGATTGCAGGTTACTTCATAAATCACAAAGGGTGCATTTCTGTTAAATGTATAGGCAGTTTTTGAACTGGAGGCCTGGTCTGAGTGGTGTTGGAATGCATAAGAAAGTCCTCCTCTTGTAAATCCTGCTTATGAGCAATGTTTTATTAGGCAGGGCATGTTTTATCTTTTCACCGTTGCAGAATAGCATCATCATGACTCATTAATCTTTGTCTGTGCCATATAAACGGTTGGGGTTGGTAGGATTTTAAAGGTGCCATCAAAGCTGAATTTATTTGATGGAAAATTTGGGCTTTAAGTTCTCTTATTAAGCCCAAATAAACGGTAGTTTATTGATCCTATTTTTAACGCATTTACAGGCGCAGCCTTTGGAACCTTATTGGCTGAAGACTTTCAGTCTCATTCACTTCCATTGTTTTTAAACCATAACTAAGCAGCTCATTGTGTTGCTTGATGTTGAATTTTTTGTGATTATATTATTTTTATTTATTGTCATAAACACTCATTTGTAGAGCAAGTAGTTTGACACTTTATTGCCATTTATTATTCATAGTCATTTCCCCCATAGGCAAATGAATCAGAAGTTCTAAAACAATTGCACAAAAGAGCTTACTTCCACATAGCAAAATACAAGGTCAATGTTATGCATTGATTTCTTAATCTTTTTTTTGAAAACTGACCATGAAGAAATTTAAATGATGCACTGTATGGGATTAAATAAACAAACACACAAACATTAAAGTTATGATGATACATTTAAAGGTAAAGCTCACAATATTTTAAAATGTACATTCATGTCATCAAGGTGTAGGACACTTTTTTTAGAGCAATGAATAAGAATTTGGATGAAACCTATATAGGCAAAACTGGATTTTGACCTGTGGCTTTGGCTCCTGGTCATACGTTGAGATCTTACAAAGTGAAATATGAAGAAAGTGATTTCCCCCCCAAATTATTACTTTTAATCCCTAGCCTCTGCAAACAGTATTGTACATGTTTACAACAATCCATAGCTTCTAATCACGTAATGACGTATATCAAACATTGGAAACATGCAGGCAAAATGTGGGCCAAACCACATGGAATTTGATATTTTTAATTCTGATTTGTGCCACTTTCATATGTGGTATTAAATCTGATACAGATCGGATGTTTTGCAATGCGACCGCAGTGTAAACAGTTATGCTGGAATTCATACAAACTTTTTATATCATTTACGATTAACATGCATCATTTTGGCTTTTACTATAAACAGGCGGCTGATCAGTAGTGAAATGGCACACAGGGCAAATACCCCAAAAAAGTTAAGGTTGTTTATTTTGTTTATTTTTTAGAACTACAACTGCTGCTCATTAACTAATCATTAACCTTTAACCAAAAATACACCGTTCAGTTAGATTTAATAAACATTTATAGACCATAATAAAATTCCATATATATATATATATATATATATATAT
>CAIGQZ010001469.1:2556805-2600283 GCA_903798205.1 Danio tinwini | reverse complement strand
TCTATGCAAAAAAATCAGATCTGAGAAAAAATCAGATTTGAGCAGTAAGCCTCGCAGTGTAATTGTAGTTTTAGTCTGCAGCATCTGGTATAAGCATATTGATGCACTTATGTACACTTTAAGTGCTACTATTTACCTTTTAGTTATCATATAGATTTTTTTAAGTACTAATATGTAAATTTTTATGTACTTTTCTGAACATTAACATTTTCTGAATTATTGAATTTCGGCATATGTCTACTTTGAAGTATCAGTATTGAACCTTAAGGTTCCACCTAAGTAAAAAACGTGTCCTTTATTTTTTACAGAGCATTTTATGTATCCCCAAAGACCATGGTTTTAGCTTAAAATATCCTCTCAGTGTTCTCCTGAAGAAATCCTGTGCATAGGATGGTTTGAGGCTTAGAAAATTAGTTGCAATTTTCGCTATTTTCTATAAAATTTTTTCAGTATTGTTACAGAGAGTTAGCTTGGTGAGATTAAAAGGGTGAACATATGTGTGTCTTAATGCACACAAACGTATTGTGTTAATTAGTAAAAGTGTTTTGTTAGTATCAAATAAATACCTGACATATACAAATACAAATAAAAAAAACCCAAAACCATTTATGTAATGTTTGTGTTGCATGAATGGTTTAGTCTTACAAGTTAGTAATTGTTTTTTCATAAAATAATAGCCTAACTACAGTCCAAAATGTATGACTTATTACTAAATGATATCAAAATAGTTCTTAAGGCACAGACATAAGTTTAAGTTTATTTCATTTTTCATAACAAGGGACAGAGTGTACATTAATCAACGTTCACCAAGAACGTAAATGTACCCAAATTAGCCCAAAGACTAGTTTCTATTGTTAGTTTATCTATAGTTTATTTATCTTTGCCAGATGTTAAAGACCATACCAATAAAAATACAAATTTAAACTGAAAACAATACACAAATAAACACCATTAAAACAAACACAACATCAGGAAGCCTAGTGTTCACAATGTTGTTTTTTAAATGATACTTAAATTACTAAAAAAGATTCACATTTTCAGACAGATTTTGATGTCATATTCCAATGATGTGATGCTTTAAAAGAAAACAAGCTTGTCCAAAAGAAGTTTCTCTAAGTGGAATAACGCAATCAGCTCTAGCTGCACCCCGAGTCACTCTGTTTTCTACAGATTTAAACTTTAAAGATTTAAAGAAAAAAGTCAGATAGAATGGGAGGAGCTAAACCAATCATAATCGTGTAAGCTACACAACCATTTATAAACTTAATGTTTTCCAACTAAGCAGGCTAAGGGCATAACCATATTTACGCAACTATTTGGAACGACATTATGATGTTTGATGTCATGTCAGGTGTGTTGTTAGACACAGTGATGATCTTCCTCAATTTGATTTTCTTCTTTTCACTCAGGCTGTGCATTGATTGTACGGGACTCATACATCTAGAAACCCGGACACCATGAACTCCCAGGGAGGCTTTGGCAGCAACCTGATGTGTGAGTATTTTAATACCCCAGTAGTTATGATTCATTCCAGTGTACAAACAATGCAGGACTGGACACGATGAAGCAGTTTTCATTTTGCTTACAGGTTTAAGCTTGCAAATATTTTTTCCAGGTTAACAACTAAAGCATTAAAGAGGTCTGTAGTGGCTTGTTGCATTTGTCCATTTTTGTGAATGTCTAAAATCACCATTTTTGGGGAAGCTACTCTGAAACTGTAGCTTGATGAGCGAATGTAGACCAACCATTTTCTATGTAATGTAATCACAGCACCACCAGTGTGCAGCATCCACTTGGATGATGCGACGGCAGCCACAGGACAACGGCGCCAGTGCGCTCACCACACACCAACTATTGGTGGAGTGGAGAGACAGTGATAGAGCCAATTCGGTGGATAAGGGATGATTGGAAGGCTATGATCGTAAGGGCCGAGAGGGAATTTAGCTAGGACACCGGGGTTACACCCCTACTCTTTTACGAGAAGTGCCATGGGATTTTTAATGACCACAGAGAGTCAGGACCTCGGTTTAACGTCTCATCCGAAAGACGGCACCCACTGACAGTGTAGTGTTCCCTTCACTTTCACTGGGGCATTAGGACTCACACAGACTGCAGGTTGAGTGCCCCCTGCTGGCCTCTCTAACACCACTTCCAACAGCAATCTAGTTTTCCCATGTGGTCGCCCATCCAGGTACTGACCAGGCTTAGCACTGCTTGGCTTCAGTGAGTAACCGGTTTTGGGCTGCAGGGTGATATGACTGTGGCTTTCTGTACACAATGATGTTCTGTACAGACTAACTTTGACCGCCAGTTCAATATAAGCTCATATATAAGTTCATATATAATTCATATATATATATATAGTTATATATATATATATAGTATATATATATATATATAGTTCATATATAAGCTATACTGTATATATCTTTGTCATCTTTATTTCTCCCTTTCATCTCCGATCACAACAGAGACCCTTCCACCATTTGTTGCAGTAAGTTTGCTAGGTTGACCAATTGTGCTTAAGAATGGATAGTGAGCAAGCTAAACGTGCAAATGCGGCTTAGAGGAGTGACTTTTAGGTCAACGAAAATATGCATCTCACAGTATTACAGTCTTCATAAAACTAATATTATGTTATTGAATAAATGTTAAATAAATTACCTTTTGTTGAATCTTTGCTTTGAAATGGGGATATTTGAATGTCAATTGTGGGTGATAACCACTTGGTGCAACTCTCCACCTGAGAGACAGGCTGCATGTGTTGTTCACCCCTTAGCGTTGTGCAGTGATGATGTTTATATACACAAAAGGTCAGTTAAGTTAGCATTAGCTTGCATGAATTTACTGTTTTAAAATTTAAAATTGTCATGCTGTAATGAATTAAACATGATCTAAATCTCAATTGATTGTAATGTTATTTAATTGTCAAATTTTATAAAAATGTTAAAGGGGTCCTATTAGGCTTTTTCACTTTTGGTAATGTGTAAGTTAGTGTGGAGTGTATGTTTGGGCATAAGAAAAAAAGATCTCAAAAGCTACAAATCTCAAAGTCAACTCCAAAGGGAGATATTTAAATATAAGATATAAGATAAGATGTATAAGATGTAAGAAATAATGTTAATTATAATTATATTAGTTTATCTATGACGGCTGATGGGCTGCACTGCAGTATAGGTTAGAGCTGCTGGATTTACAACACGTACACTAATAAACTAAACATAAAAGTAAGTGTCTGTTTAACTGGGAGAGGAATAAAGTAAACTTTCTAGTTTCCCAAACAGTGTGTGTTTGTTGTGAATAACACACGTTATATATTGTAGTAAAATGATTATCATTATCATTTCCATAAACCTCTATGAGTATTTAAAAAAACTATAAATATTTGTTTTGCTTGAACATGTGTAGTCAAATGTCTGCTGCCCAAAACATACATTATATCATTGAAAACACTGATAACAGACATTCCACCTCTCACAGAAGCTCCTGGAGAGCATATATGTAAAAGAGACTATGACGTAACTTTTGTGATGGAGCTTGGATGCCCTCAGTTTGCAGAATTTTTTGAGGATTGCTTTAGCTGGAGCTGCTGAGATGCCACCCAGAAGAGAATTTTTGCAGCGTGAAATATCTGTTATGAGTTTTGAACTTAAGAAATGTGTTAATTTTTCTCTGACTCGTATTCAGCTTGCTAGTGTCTCTGCGATTGGCTGCTTAGCAGCTGCTTGGTCAAGTGGTGTGTCAGTACTGAAATGCAGTCTAAGGCCCTGTTTACACTAATACATTTTAGATTTAAATTTTTAGAATAAAAACAATCCACGTCCACACTGGCGTTTGATCTAGCATGATCTGGAATAATCTCTGCCCACACTACACTGCTGAAAATGCACATCCCGTGACCACACTCTGGCATGCGCTGTAGCGTATGCGCATGTCTGAGCTTCAAGCAGCCAGTGGGTGCTTTGAACACACCTGCCCAGGTGAGAGCAGCGCACATCGGACAGTTTATCAAGGTTCTACCGCTGGATTTCATCTCACTATAGTTGTTAAACGTGATATTTAATTCATCTTGTTTCTATCTAACCACTCTTTAATCTTTTGAATCTATTACTTGTTCTCAGGTAATGTGTTTTGGCTGAGCGCAAAGATAAGATAGGCTAATATATTAATTTATGTAACCACATACACTGATTCTGCACATTTGACTGATTGCTTGCCTTTATTGCCTATATTGTATAAACTTATTGTATTATTGATTGCCATTACTGATTATTAAAACTGATATTGAGCAAAAGAGACAGGGTATGGTTCGTATTTTTAAATGAAAATGAAAGGAGGCTGTTGTGTTATAGGTTCTGTTTTTTATAAATATGCACAGTGAAGATGTCAAATAAATATGTAGCTACACTACGCCGAAAAATGTTTGGTGTCTGTTAAGTTTTTAATATCAAAATGAAAATAGGCAGTTCCTTATATCATGTTTTTTTTATTTTATTTTATTGTTAAGATAATGAAACAGCATAGCCTGCAGGGTGATGTGAATGAGGTTATAAAGTAGCCTACATTTAGTTTTTCGGAAGGTGGGCCTTCATTAAGCCGAGCCTTTTGTGCCAGGCTGGGGGGAAAGGTAATTTAATGTAAATTGTGTTAAAAATTATGCATTTTTCAAACCACTAAGCATGAAAGAATAGTTCAGTGCACTCAAAAAACAGAATAAACCCTTTATAAATGAGCAATAGGACCCCTTTAAATCGAACAATAACTTTAGGTTAATCATAATATTATTCAAACAGATGTTTTTAATAGGACTTTAAACACTGTCAAGCCATTCAATTGAACTGTCAACACCTATCATCTTCCGTACACTTGCAGGGCAGGTACTTTTCACCCTTTTTCTTAAAAAGATAGGTCCATCAATCAACTGTGCAATAGGTATTCATCCAGAGAATGATAAAACAAACTTGCTTGTCTGGTTTTAAATGACAGAGGAGTGGTCGTTTGAGTGCGTTGAAGAGCAAAAAGTGTAATAACAATGGTTAGTCTACGTTACAAGCTACTCATCAGGTAATGGGACACCATCACCAAACTACCCTTCTGAAAAAGCTAGTTATATTGAGACATTGTTTCACGATGATGAATTTTACAAAACAACTGAATACAATTTAATGATAAATGTTTTAAAGGGTAACAATTATTCCCCTTTTTACAAAATGTAAAATAAGCCTTTGGTGTCCCCAGAATGTGTCTGTGAAATTTCAGCTCAAAATACTCATCAGATCACTCATTGTACCCTGTTGAGTCCATTTTTGTCAGAGCTGGCTTCTGGCTTTAAATGAAAACAGGTTGATTCTCCCTTTCATACTCCTAATAGAGTGCACTGTTTGAGCATGTCTGCTTCAGCGATACCTAGCTTTAGATTCCAGAAATGGATAAGCACAGCACAATGACAGACAGCGACCAATGAAGCACAGACCCACAGTCATAAATATCCAAATTAAAACTGAACCAGGAGGTTTCTGAATGGTTATTTGATGTAGTTGTTGTAGAGTTTATTTGGCCTTACTGCAACAATGAATGAGCCACACACAAATGCTGGTACAAAGTTCGCTGTGCATCATTAACAAAACACCACATACACACGCACGCACACAGACACACACTCACACACACACAGACATGGTGCTTTACCATCTTTACCATCTTTTTTCAAAATTTAGCAACATTTGCTGTGGAACTGGTGCATTAATTTACATGACGATTAGTTCAAAATTCTATAAAAATACAAAGTGTAGCACTTGTTTTTCAGATGAGGTGGGACAACATACAGTTGGAAATGGATACTTCCGTAACCTACATTTCTTTATTAATTGGTGCAATCCTGAAAGTGAAGATAATTAATTTGCCTTGTGAGAGATGTTTGCATTGTTTCTCAATGATCTACGGCTCTGTGTTGCTGCTATATCTGAAAGTATGTGAAAATACAACATTTAATAAAATTTAAACTCTTAAGTTCATAAGTTCAATTGAGAGTCTGAAATTAATACTTCTGTGAGATGATTCCATAGCCGTATATTTATTAGTCACGTTGAATCAACAAAAGCAGTTAAATCCTCTGTTTGAATTATTGGGTTTTGTCATGGATGAGCGCTTCCAGTTTCTATGTCAGTGCTATTTCACCTTTAGAGCTGTACTTTCCTGACAAGATGTGCATGAAAATTGAATCACATTTTTTGCTGAATCGGGATTTAGATTTCATTTTGATTTATCAAGGAGCCCTACTTAAAACAATGTAACACAATTATGATGTCAAAATGTTGTATTATAGTATTCAGATATCTAAAACAGAGTGTCAAGATCAAATTGCAAAACTTCAGCAAATTTCTCGCTGAGGTATTGTCAAGCTGCTGAAAAATGTAGTTATGCTATTTGCTTTGCTATACTTGTTGGCCCTGTTAAATATGAACTCAATGTTTGTATTTGTGTGTTGTAGTTCAGTCCATCAACAATGAACTGAATGCATCTTTGGCCACAGCAGATGAGCTTTCACGAGAGTTCTCCTCTCTCCTGACAGAAGCTGCTCCTGTTGTGCAAACCTCTTCGGCACAGGTACAGAACACGATACCGAATTCCTTTAGTATTTTCAAGATGTTCTGCTAATTTTTGAGATCCATAAAAGCCTAAAACCACAGACTGAACTGTTTCGACACTGTTTTTGTTTTTGCTGGCTGACATTTTATGCTGAGTTCAGACTGCATGATTTTCAAAGTAGTCTTCTTGTCACAGATGTTTTCACACTGCATGACAAGCTGGGCTAACGTTTTGTCGCTGCTTTGTTTACACTGCAAGATGGATTGATGACAGGGGGTTTCACTTTTGTATGACTTTAAAATAGGAAGAATCGCCAACAACTTTGTCCAAACTACCTTTCACAACCAAAAACACGTAGTATATCTCTTGATATTAACTACATGACGAGAAAGAAGCCTTTAATGGGGTAGAAAATGTTCATATTTGCTCACCTGGGTTTGAAGTTTTTTTTTTGACCCGGTTGTGGTTTTGCTCAGATAACAGGCAGGGTGCTCCTGCCAAATTTCTGCTAGTTTTTCCGTCCATTTCTTGGGTCCAAATAACCTGAAAATAAGCGCTTTTAACTTCTCCCCCAACCTCCCGCTGGCCTGCAGGTAACCACACTAGTGGATGCTGCTCTCTCATTGGCTGTAGGTGATCGCCGATGTTATTTTCAGTCAAAACTCATTTCACACGGCATGATTTGAATCGCCGACAGCTCCAGATATTTAGCATGCCAAATATCTCACGGGGATCGGCGACTCAACTGCGATTCTTTGAGGTCACGTCTTTGATAGTTCACACTGTGTGATTGTTATTCGCGTGCACGAGCACTGATTTGCTTGTGATTTCAGGCATTTGTCGGCGATTTCTCAAAACCTGTTAGCGAGTCAAAATCAGGGTTAAAATCATGCTATTTGAACTCTGCATTAAGGAGTGAAAACAAAGATTTTTTATGCTGTCATACTTTTTTTTTTTTTTTTACATATTTTTAAGCACTAAATATTTGTATACTCACCAAAGCTGCATTCAGATAATGTATTTTTAAAACACAATAAAAAAATAGTAATGTAAAAATTACAGTAATATTGTATTATGATTTATGATGAATATGTTTCTTTATAAAAAACCATTACTATATTTTCCATTTGCTGCTTTCAGTATAACATTTGTTATTATTATATGCACTTACACTCATTATCACTGCAGAACACTGTGTTCTGCTGCTTATTAATATTTTTGGATATTTTCATACATTTTTTTTGTGTTTTTCACACAAGTAGATTTTTTAGAAATAGAAATAAAAATGTAATAAATGTTTTACTGTTACTTTAGATCCTTTTTAAGGTGTCTTTGCATTACAAAATTATTAATTAATTGAATAGAAATTCAAAATATGATCAAAATAAATAAAATATCTAAATATGGATGAAATGATGTTTTATCATCATTCAGCTCAACAGATATCTGTATGTAAATTTTAAATAACTTACTAATTCTGACCTATGATTAAAAACAAATGATCATACAGAAATGTATGTATTTTACAGTACATTTTTAAAAATGTGCTTAAAAATAAGTAAAACCTAGTGGTTTGAAGGATAACAGCAAAGCACAAAGATTTAAATTTCTTAATAATTCTTGTGTTAATATGTCTAATATGAGATTTTTGTTATACATTGCTCAGCATAAATGAGTACACCCCTCTTTGAAAATGTATATATTTATCAATTTCTCAGTGAATATAGATGATACTTTTGGTGCATTTATTATTAAAGTGTTATTAAACAATTATATCCGTTAAAATAAGAGTTTGGTCACCTAACATCTTTAGGAATAGAAAATAAAAAATATATAATACTTTTAAACTCAAATGAGTTATTGCAAAAAAAAAGCGGAAAAAACCTTACAGCTAAATTTTATGGTTTTTTATGTTTCTTTTGATTTTTCCTGTTTAATAAAATTTTATGTCATATTTTTCTCCGTATTAATTTTGAAGTTATTTTGTTAGCTTAGTTCCAGTTTTGGCTGTGACACTGACTAATCTAATGTATATAAACACATATTACTGTAGAGCATCCTATAGAATATTAACCATTCTAATAGAATAATATTTAATCTGAAAATTATGACAGAAATATGTTCTAGTCAAAAACTTTGTCAAATGGGACTATATTTCTCTTCAGTGGATGTTTTCTGTCATTTTATTGCAGATTTCCAGCCCCAGGGCTCAGATCAGCAACGATGGCAGCTTCAACAGCTTCAACAATAATGGAAATGAGAGCCCCAAGACAAGCTTTACCCAGAGCCCCACAAGCGTCTTTAGCTCAGACCCCATCAACAGCAGGAAAGAATCCAACCTGAACCAGAATCCATCTCCTCAACTTATCCGAGAGAGCATGAAATACATGCCTTCATCTCCCAGTCCTTTGACCCAGCAGCATTCCCCTCTTGCAACCCGTAAAGACTACTCTGACTCACGATATACATTCGACCAGAATATGTCTCCAAATACATTAAGGAGAACAACACAGATGCCCCTGAGGCCTCAGGATCGAAGCACAAGAGGATCATTGAGCTATGGGGAGATATCCAGCCCAACTTATGATAGCAAAACATCTCGTAGCTCACATCAGGCTCCGTCAAGCCCACTGTTTTCAGCTCCCAGGTCACCGAGGTTGGATCGAGCTCATTCCACTCAACCATTTAGTCAGCCGGCAGCCAGTACACTACCACGCAACTTCAGACATCCAGGTAATTGGGATTTGAGTAGATTCAAATATTTTTTAATGTACAATTTTAAACGAAACAATTGAACCAGTTGGACCACTTGTAACCCAAAGGATGCAGTTTCACTTCACAGTTCCAACTGCTCTAGGTATGTGTTCATAGTGGGTTTGTGTGTGTGCACTTGTTTATGTGGTTTACAAGGACACAAAATTGTATAACGATGGGTATCACTTATTGAGGTGGTTTACGAGGCCATGCCTTGTGTCCTCAGTACTGTACAGTAGTGTACACTGTACAGTTGCCTTTCCATTAAAGTCCACATGAATCGGAAGCTGCGACAGTTTTTTTTAGTATTGTGACGCAGTTCCTAGAGAAACAGAATATTAAATGAGTAAAAAGTGGGGGTGACTTGTTTCTGTCTACTGTGAGCTGATTAGATGCAGTAAAGTAGGCATTTCATTCAGAAAGATCTGGAAAAGGGTTTGGCGAGAGTTTCTACAACCTAACAGACTCCTCCTCATCAGTTCTGTTTGTTCTCAAAACTGACAGTTGGAGGAGTGTGGTTAATTATGTTAGCCATGCCCAAATTCTAAGATACCTAATCTGACAATTTAACTGAAAACAACAAACCGGAAGTGCATTTGGAGTTTTCAATTAAAAATTAGAAGGGCAAACTATTATTTTTTTTCTTAATAACATGCACAGATGAATTGTTCACCAAAACAGACAAACATGCATAATAAAATGTAAACATGTCTGTCAAAACGCAACAAATTTTGTCCTAAATGAACATGAACAGTTATGAAAGTAACTTTCATTGTAGATCTGTGAATTCTTAAAGTGACATCTTTGTTATTTAATGTTAATCAGACATAAAAACCATCGAAATAAGTAATTAATTTGCTGTTGTTTTCTAAACAACTATAGTAACATTATTCAAAATGTATATTTAATTTATAGAGTGAAAAAAGTATACAGTATTTGATAACTTGATCCCATATTTTTACATCTTAACATATGCCGTTAAACAATAGGTTTCCAAATTTTTTCTTTTTGTTTTGTTGCTAAAAAATGTTATAGAACTATTATTATTCAGTACTTTTAGGTAAATATTTTCTTTAAAGGTGCATGTCCACTGAATAGTTTTTTTTTTTTTGTCTTGAAGAAACGCAAGCACTGTTCTAAAACCCTCAGCTTTGAGAAACGCCTACTCAACTGTCAAACTTCTTAAAATTACAGCACCGAGCATAAAACACATGATCAGCACCTAGCTACACTGCTGGCATTTTAAAGGTCCCTTGAAGTGCATTGAAATATGAATTTTTATTTAATGTTTGACATAATCTCAACCGAAACACGAAGAGAGAGAGAGTGGGACATAGTGTAGCTCCTACCCTTTTTTTTTTTTTTTTAAAACAGCCAATAGCATTTTATTTTATCACCGCTCTGCCAGTGAGTGTGATTCAGCTCAAGCGCATCAAATAAAACGCAATTGAGAAGCGTCTTGAAGGGGGCAGGGCATGTCAGACTCTAGAGAGCATTTAATTGGTTATGATTTGATGAGAAACTGTAGTATGAGGTGATGTGAATAAAAATGTTATATATTATTATAGATAGGGCGAGGAGCTCTGTCACCCAGTAGGAGCTTGTAGTAGAGCCACTGCTATACCACATCGAGAGAAGTCAGCTGAGGTGGCTCGGGCATCTGTTTTGGATGCCTCCTGGATTCTTACCAAGGGAGGTGTTCCAGGCATGTCCCACCGGGAGGAGGCCTCGGGGAAGACCTAGGATACGCTGAAGGGACTATATCTCTCGGCTAGCCAGGGAGAGGGAAGTCTTGGGTTTTCTCCTAAGACTGATGCCCCTGCGACCCGGCCCCGGAAAAGCAGATGAAAATGAATGAATTAATCTTCTAAACATGAGTTTTGGTGCACAGCTTATAAATATCTTAAAAACTAACAATACTGATACTAACATCTAAACAACTTTATTTTGATGTCATGGGACCTTTAAAAAATGCATCACTTCTATTGACAACAACAGAAAAAAAAATGCTCTGCTCACATTTCTGCAGCACAAAAACACTTCGATGGACATATGCCCCAAATATATTATACAGTGTTTTTCTTTATTAAACAGTGTAGATGCTTATTCTTTCTCTTGCATGTTCTTTTTCTTCATCTATCTTCTTTCAGAGGAAGGAATGCAGAGGCCGAAGAACTCCTCCAAGTGGAACGAGTCAGACCTTGATACTTCATACGAGAGAAAGCCTCACCACACCTACGATGGTAAGTTCTTCTGCTGCACAAAATCACAGTATAAATAAAAATGTTAGTCACTGATAAACTCAGGGGCAATAATGTGTAATAATTAAAAATTAAATACTGGTTTCAGTTTATGCAATATAAGTTATAAAAATATAATTTTACATTTATGCATTTTTCAGACACTTAAAAGTCTGCAGTCCTGAAAAAAGTCCTGAAATCGATTAGTTGTTGCTTTCTGTAGAAATTCAACTCACAATCTTGCAATTTGAGCTGTAGGAAGGACGATAGTCTACAGAACAAACCATCGTTATACAATAACTTGCCTAATTACCCTATCCTGCTTAGTTAACCTAATTAACCTAGTTAAGCCTTTAAATGTCACTTTAAGCTGTATAGAAGCGTCTTGAAAAACATCTAGTCAAATATTATGTACTGTCATCATGGCAAAGATAAAATAATTCAGTTATTAGAAAGGAGTTACTAAAATTATCATATTTAGAAATATGTTGAAAAAAATCTTCTCTTCGTTAAACAGAAATTGAGAAAAATTAACAGGGGGCTAATAATTCAGGGGGGTTAATAATTCTGACTTCAACTGTAAATGTCTTTAGATGCTCTAAAATATTGTTATAGTAATAACAATCTGTGTTTTGTATTGTTACTTAAAGTAATTTATTCAATTCTTAAGTAACTATACTTAGTTACTTTTTTAGGAAAATAATGTGAAATGTATTTTTATTTAGGCTTAAGATTATAATATTTTATGTTTTTATATTAATATTTAATGGATGTGAATACTAGTTTATTCAGACAATTATTTAGTGGCCACATCATGTCATTACATACTGTAGTGAAGAAAATTTGTTTGTTGCCAAGAAGCATCATTATGCAGTAAAGGTTAGCCTAATCTCTTTCTTCATCTTTCTTCTTGCATAATTTTATGATTTCCTGTTTGTCGTAGCGAATGAATGGGTCAGATCACCTGTCCCCAACAGCAACTGGAAAGAATCTAGCCTGGATGCTCCTCCTCCTGCCAAAAAGGTGTGCAAACTGTATCATGTTTAGACATGTCACTGTATTTGCTACATTGATTATATATGCACATGATTGTGATCATTTTTGGTGATGTGATATTATTTCCATTGTGTTTACAAACATAAATATATAAAATTTATAACCAACATGCTTTGTGTGCAAGAAATAAAAAGCAGCACACTGCATCGACAAAGAATTGCTAAACGAATTGTTGCCAAACATATAACAGACATATTGTAACAGCATATTGTATAATTCAGTGCAACAATGATTCAGTCTCTTTTGAATATATATATTTTTTATTATTATCTTTTTTATTGTTGTTTTAGACCAGGCAATGTATAATTCGTCACCTACAATAGGTTATAAAATTACAATTATATAATTCATCGCTATTATTCCTGGCACAATAAACTCCAGAACTAAAAGATGTTATTGTGACAGACTTTAGGGTGGGGAGAATGCGTGTGCAAGTATTGATTTTGGGGATTACAGTGAAATGTCTTTGGTGAATTACCTGAAACGATAAAAACCAGGGATCTGAGCCAATGATGTTTAGGAACACACTCGTTGACATTTTCTTTCTTTCTCTCCCACATGATGATTCTTGAATGTATTTTTTTTCAACTGCAGGTTAATCCACGTGATGCTCTCTATCTTGTTAAAAACATAACAGCCAGTGGAAAAAAATCCTGTTTATATGTAATTATGTTTTAGGAATTTCCAGGTATAGGAAACAAGTATAGACAGTTCTCATTAAAACAGACAACAGCTGCTAACTCTTTTTCTTGCAAGCCCTGATTTACCCAGGCAAATTTCAGTTTGCTTTGCTTAGAGGTGAAAGGAGGTAGGAAACCCTGAGCAAAGATATCTTGCTAGTAAATATCTCAATGCTGCTTACAGCAATGAGCAGTGACAGTGCTTACAAAACTGTTCTAGCAAATTGAACTGAAAGAGAAATAGTAAGTTATAAATCATTCAAAATATTTCTGTCAGTTGCAAGCATTTACTTGAGTTCTCAGTGACAAGTGGCAGTTTGAAGGTTCAATTCCAGGTTATAAAAAATAACTTGCAAGTAGCAAAAAAGCAAAAACTGGCTTGATTAGGAACTCTAGATATAAGCAAAACAACCAACAGCCTGATAAAAGTAAGACTATTGAAGGGTTAGTTCACCAAAAAATGAAAATTACTCAGTCTCATGTCGTTCCAAACCCCTGAGACCATCGTTCGTCTTCAGAACAAAAAGTAAGATCTTTTAGGTGAAATCGAAGAGCTCCCTCATCCTCCACGGACGTTAAGGTTTGCAAGAGTTGAGAAAAAGCAGAAAGGTACCAAAAATATCCTTAAAGCAAACCATATGCCTGCAGTGGTTCAATCGGAATATTATCATGCTACAAAACACTTTTGTGTGCACATAAAAATGACTATTCAACCATTTCTTCTCCTCAGTGTCAGTATAGGGTGCGCATTTACATGCTCTGCACACTGATGTAATCTCCCTGGATGCCTGCTCGTGATTTTCACTGTTTGAAAAAATATATACATCTGAGGTATACATTAGTGTGACTGAGCGCGACACTTGCAGTGTTCTCGCGAACATACAAAATAAGTTATTTTGAAAAAGATTTAAAGCTTGACTTTCATAGTAGGAAAAACAACGGTTACAGGTTTTCAGCATTTTTCAAGATATCTTCTTTTTTGTTTAACTCAAACTGGTTTGTGAAGAGTGGATGATGCGTAATGTTCAATTTTTGGTGAACTATCCCTTTAATTTGAAGAAGATCCATTAAATGTTAAATATAATAAATGTCTCATCGACTCGTTTTTACACTGCAGTTAATTTGGATATTCAGCAAGTCAGGTAATTTCATATTCATTTAAATAGCAGTTTATACAATAGATTTCTTTAAAAAGCATATAAAAACTGTATCTACATTCATACAGTAACTTCAGATGCTACAATGTGCTCATGTTTATATTGTCATCTGAACTGAAATAATGAGCCCAAAAAGATTTCCATTTTAAAAAAGGTGGAGCCTCAGAGCCACATCTGCCTACAGTATTTTGTAATCATCATAACAGACCAATGGTAGTTTGAAAGTGTTTACCAACTGGCAAGCTGTTTTGAAGTAACAAACTAAGTTCTGTCTTGAGTTTCCTTTTTTGTCTTGTTACAGTTTGACTATTCTTTATTGCTATGACAGGTATGTTACATCTGTATTGTGAAATCACTTTCTAACAGATGCATCTATAAAAGTATGCCAAAAACAAAAGTGCATTCTCCATTCTAGTTGTCTAATTCCCACAGCATCTTTCTCTGTCTTTGCCAATAGGAAACCGTGTCACATTCACTTCCATCATACCACCACAGTTCACTCCCAAGGAACGCTCGTATCTCAGTTCCCCCTGATCTCTCCTCAGGCAGCAGCTCACCTTACAGCAATCCGTCAATCAGTTCCCGGATCTCCGTTCCTCCTGTCAGATCTGGAGTTCCTCAGCACAGGCCAATCCCCCTCTCTGTCATCTTTAGTCTCCAGAACCCCCACCACTATGCTGCAGCTGCCAGCAGATATGCCACTGGCCCAATGGGAGAGCCCCAGCAAGGAGTTTACCACCAACGACTTCCTCTGCCCCAAGATTATATGTGGCAAAACCAAACACCTCAACGTCAGCAACCTCAAAAACAACCTGCCTACTTTAAAGAAGGTACCTCCTCAACCTGTTGATATGAAAGGGTCCATGAGTACTTGTAATACTTGTAATAATAATGGTCAATGATGTAACACTTTTTTTTGGCATCTATTGTTTTGTTCAACAAGTACATAATTGCAATTCACTTGAATTAAACTACAAGTATTTTTCAAAGGTAGCATCTTACCTGCTTTTATTAGTATTTATTTCATTACTAATTTTGTCAATATTAATTTTGAAATGTTATTTTTTTAGATATTATTAATCTCTAATAATATGGGTTGGGTGTAAATGTATATGCATTTGAAATACTGTCTTCAAATTCATAATCATATAATTGAAACTGAAAAAGGAAACTGAAAATTATAGTGGTAAAGTTTGGTTAAAATTGTAAACCAAAATGTGGTTAAAATGTTATATTTTATAAATATATTTTTTACATTCAAAAGGATTGTACATTTATTTGTGTATCATTAAAAGTAAAGCTTTAAATATATGGAGGCATTTTTATTTAAATAACACAATTTAATACAACAATATTTAACAGAATAACAAAGATTGCATTTCTGATATGGTCCATCCAGCTACATTCTATTTTATTTTATTTTTATTTTATTAGATTTTTCTATGACCCATATACATTTGCGCATGTTTTACCTTTCTTTTCCTTCTTATAAACAGTACTCCAGTCCACTGAGGTTGATGCTGAGCTCGAAAAACTAGACTCGAGCAAAACTGTAGGCCCTGTGAGCTTAATTGACCAAGGCATGAAACCAGAAGAAGAGTCTAAAGTGGAGGACCCAAAGATGCCTCCTCGCCCTCTGAGCCCCACACGCCTGCAACCCGTCGTGGCCCTGCAGGCAGATCTGGACACCGATCTCGACCAACTGATGCGCATCCGGGCTGAGTTTCCCAGAGCTCTGAAGAAACGCAGCTCAATCGACGTTTCTCAGCCCCTGCCAGACCTCCCAGTTTCCCAGCCCAACTATTACAAGCAGATAATCAATAAAATGTTTCGCAGGACAGCTCTTCGCATCAAGGAAGAACCAGCGGCTGAAAACAGCAGCTCTTCTGATGGGGAAGAGAGCTCAAAATCTCATATAACTGTAGTTCCAGTACGAGTTACAGAGACCATCTCATCTGAACATAAGGTGAGGGGTGGACAGATTACATATTGCTCAAATATAGCTGAAGGTTAACAGGATATTTGATTTGAATCTGCTTTTCGATCTTATCTGCTCCTACAGGGTATTCACTCTATCTTACGGAAGGGCAGCAAAGGTAATAAATCTGCCAGCCGTAGAGCTCACTTGAGCCCACTGATTCTGATGTTGGATGGGTCTTTGGTCGGAGAGTTGGAGACTGTACAGAGGGCTGCACAGAAGGTATGTTTCTCTCTACAAACTTTAGAAACATGAATTTTAGTTCCTCTCCTTTCCCAAGAAATCAAAAGTTTTCAGAACCAAAGAAGGAATAAAAAATATGAAGCAAACCAGAAAATGTTTTGGTGTTCACATCAGCTCAAAGATATACTACTATTTCAGAATGTAAGTTAGGTACATTGTTGACATTACCAACATAATACTGTAATTAGGGGAATTGCAAATTAATCCTCTCTGTTGATAATAAATTGTCATTATTAACAGCCTTTGCCTTTGCGTTTGATTATTATTAAACGCAAAAGCAAAGGAATCGCTTTGTGCTCTAAAAGGTTTATATTTTATTTTATGTTTTATTAGGGAAGATAATTTGACTGTTTTAAAATAAATATCTAGAAACTAAGTAAATTCTAATATAATAATTATGTTATATTCGCTGTGTAAAACATTTTCTGGATAAGTTGGTTCATTCCACTGTGGCGACCCCAGATTAAGGCGGAAAAGAAAATGATTGAATGAATAATTATGTTATATTTATATTACATAAAAATACTTTTAAAATATGTAAAACTAATATTGAAAATCAAAATAGAAAATTAAATGGATAGCTCAGCAAAAAAAAAAAAAGACAATTTGTCATCATTTACTCATCTTCAACACAATACATTTTTTTTATGTGTTTAACAGAAAACAACTTAAACTGGTTTGAAACAAGTCAATGTGAGTAAACAATGGCAGAACTTTTATTTTTGGGTGAACTATCCCATTAAATGTTATATGTTTTTAATAATAATAATAATAATAATAATAATAATAATAATAATAATAATAAATACATCATTATTTCAATAAATATTATTAAAGTCATGCTAAAATCAGAATTGACACAATTTTTCTTCTTGTTAGCTTACATTAGTTTTTCTTGGGAGGAATATTTAATAATCTGAATATTAATCCACTAGAAATATTATCTGGGTCATCTCTAATCAAAATCTGAATATTTGCTTTAGCTCCAGAATGCCATTTCTTTGGTGACTTGTGACAGTTTGTCAGCTTGTATTTTAGCAAAACAAATATGTAATATGCTCAACATTTAGTTTAAGTTGGAAGTACTGTCCTTCACTATATTGAAGTCAGTAGAAATTTCCGGGTACTCCGGTAGTCAAAGGGCATCTCCTACTGTACTATGATTTGTAATGCTGTCAAATTCCTTAGCACTTGTTTGTCTCGTATAGATGAGTGACCCAAGCCAGTCTAATGATGAAGGCATCACTGCCCTTCACAATGCCATCTGTGGTGGACACTTCCCAGTGGTGGAGTTCTTGGTGCGAATCGGTGCTAATGTTAGTGCTCCAGACAGCCATGGCTGGTGAGATGATCAATTTAACAAGTGTATATACATGTTTATATATGTTTATGCGTATATATTATTGGCATCTAGTAATAGGAAATTTGAATAATACCCAATTAATTTTACTGACCCTTACATTTGAGTTTCATTCATCAAAATGAACAAATCTTATTAAATCCAATAGCATTTATTTTATTCATTTCAACAGAATAGAATTAACATTTTATGCGTTCATTCCCCAACACATAGATCATAAGGTAATTCTTTAAAATAGTTTGTTTGTTAGTTTGTCATGTCACATGCCATGTGATGAGTACTTCTTTAGAAATGGAAATGATTAGTTCAAGTTTTCAGGTTCGAGATATTTGTTCATCATGTGACAGCCCCATTAGGGATTTATAAATGATTAGTTAATTTATCATATGGATAAAGTTTAAAACTCTTTATTACCACATTCACTGTTATGGAAAACCACAATCATGACAGAAAATCAAACATTCACATGGGCAAAGCTTATGGGTTTGTCATAAGATGAATGAATGAATCAAAACCTTTTGACTAAAGATATGAATCATTTCTATTTTTTTATACAAAACCTATTGGATGTTGCATATGAGTTGCACTGACGACTTGTTCCCAAGTCACAAGATTTGTTTAAAGTGAAAAATCGTTTAAGAATGACCTATCACTACTCTCATGTTATTGACAGGACACCCTTGCACTGTGCTGCGTCCTGTAATGACCGGCAGATGTCTGAGTTTCTGGTGAGGAACGGTGCTGCAGTGATGGCCGTAACAGACAGTGATGGGGCCACAGCGTCCCAGAAGTGTGACCCGTACGCTCCAGGATATGAAGAGTGCGAGAGCTTATTAAGAGGTGAGGATGATGCAATCAAATAATTGAAAGCAGACATGTTTACAGATATAAACCATATTGCACAAGTTTTTACAGGCATGACGCCCATATGCATTAACTCCCAGGGTTATGTTTAGCATGTCAATGTGAGCTGTACATTTCTGAGTTAATAGTACATATACTCAAATGGGTTGGAAACAACGGTCATTAATAATCAGCTAATGCTTAACTACTGGGTGGAGATGACATGTAAAACACCTTGATTTATTCACAAACACTGAGTAATTTGAACACACTAATCGGTACACTCATCGGTCACTTTGTTAGGGACACCAGTTCAACTGCTTGTTAATACACATAAGTAATCAGCTAATTACATGATAGCAACTTAATCCATTTAGACATGCTGATGTGGTCAAAACAGTCTGCTGAAGTTCAAACCAACCATCAGTATGTAGAAGAAAGAAGACGATTTAAGTGACTTTGAGTCTGTCAAAGTTATTTCAGACGCTTCTGATCTGCTGGAATTTTCACACACAGTCATTATTAGGGTTTACACTTAGTGATCCGTAAAAGAAAAAATATCAAATTTTGACAACACGCTGGAGGAACTATGTCACTCGGCTGGCCTGGAAACGCCTTGGGATCTCCCTTGAGGAGCTGGAGGAAGTGTCTGAGGAGAGGGAAGTCTGGGGTACTCTCCTAAGACTGCTGCCCCATGACCTGGTCCTGGGAAAAGCGGATGAAAATTAATGAATGACTTCCACTTAGAATATCCAATTGTGAATTCTGTGTTATTAAAAGGCTTATTTATGTCCAAGTGATGGACTGGTTTGAGTTGAAAGAAAGGCAAAAATAACCTGTTCCATTACCATAATGTCACATGTGAACACTGCAGATACGGATTGGCTGGAGAGAATCGTCACTACCCACGTCATTGGATTTGCTACAAGAGACACTTAATAAGGAGTCACTGTAGAATTATTTTCATCGGCTGCTGCACTCAACATAGCTGTATTGTTATCAGTAGACAAGGTGCAGATGTTCCTCTCACTGTGAAACATCTGTCCGAGTATTTCAAATCTACCTCTGAGAGGTGAAGCATGAGCGGTGAGAAGAAAAGCCTCAAGGCATTTAATAACAGTCCCACATATCTTTATATTTGTTGTGGTCGAGTCCAAATTACACAAAGATAACAAGCAGCAGCAGAGCGAGCGGTGATCTCTCTACTGTGCAAGGCTCTCTCTCTCGCTCGCTCTCTCTTTCTCTCCCTTTCTCCATGCACTCACACACAAGACAAACTCTGTGTGTTTGCACAATAATGACATATCTGATCTCAGTCCAATAGAGCACCTTTGAGATGTGGTGAAATGTGAGTTTTGCACTACACAATTCTGTAAATATATACCAAAATATGAGAGGAATGTTTCCAGGACCTTGTTTAACTGATGCCACAAAAAACCTTTCTAAAGGCAAATGCAGGGTTCAATCTGGTTTTATCAAGGATTACTTAATAAAGTGACTGGTGAGTGTTTGTAGCAGTTTAGTTTGCTGTAGTCACCATGATGTCTGTGCTATTGTTTAGGTGTGGAGGAAGCAATGGGCGTAGAGAACAGTGGGGTGGTGTATGCGCTGTGGGGATATCCTGCCCAGGCTCCTGATGAACTAAGCTTCAAAGAAGGAGACATGGTCACCATTCTGCAGAAACCTGAAGGCGAGGGCTGGTGGTGGGCTTCATTGTGCGGCAGAGAAGGCTTTGTGCCAAACAACTACTTTGGGGTAAGAAGAGCCCATTTACAAGAAAATGGTCATTGCCAATATTATGCAGAATATTTTGGATATTTGGATTTCCACTAGTGTATGCATGAGGCATTGCTGACATAGAAGTCACATTAAAGCAAGCAGCCTTCTATTATTAGTGCAGCACATTTTGACAAACCAATCCAAACCAATCCGGTTGCAAAATGTAAGAGGGGAAATCTTTAGCCCTGATGTGCAAATTTAGATCATGTTAAATCCTATTGATATGACTGGAGTTTAAGTTTGGTTGGCAAAAAAAAATGAAATCATATATAAATAAATAAATAAAAATGCACCACACAAGCACTCTCAAATACCTACCGTGTTATTATAGTAGAACGAGCGTTTTCAGCATCCCAAAGACAATTTAGTGTCCGCTACAACCTAAGGAATCGTTCACATTATTTGCAGAGTAAAATTTGTCTTTTTAAGTCTGTGTGTCCAGCAAGCATTTTTAGGCAGCTGAATCTTTTAGTTATGACACATAATATTGACAATACTGTTACTTGTTGCTGATTTTAGAGATCATTTGTCTCCAAAAAATGTCAGCACAGTTTTTCCTCCAATTTTCAGTTGCTGTGCTTGATGTCATTTGTAAGTTAATTTGGACAAAAGTATCATGACTAAATGTAAATGTCTTTGTACGAGTTGTAACAGGAATGAAGTGACTGTTTGTTGCTGTGGTATTTGTCCCACACTTCATCCACTGTGATTGGATGGTTGACTTATAATTTACAGTAAAAAGTGCTATGTTTCACGGAAGATGAACATTCTTCAACTTTCAGCAACCAGAATAAATGTAGAGCACATGTTCAGCGCTCAGCATTAAAAAGACACTTAGCACTTTATTGAAAACAACTGGAAAAATATGTTCAACCACACAGCCTTAATGCTGTTGGCAAAGGTTTTCAGTTAATAAAAGTAATTCAAGTGGGAAAATTCCTCTTTACTTAAAAACTGTTAGCCAGAACTGTTCACGTTTGTGTAACTGCACAAACCAGTGGGGCTTTAGCCTGCCATTAGTCACATTTATTCTCATTTATTTGTCACATTTATTCCAATGGCCCTCTACTGCTGCGGTAGCATCTCATCTGACGAGGAGCTTGCAAATGACTCCATGTCTTTGGCCGTTCTGATACTGAAGATTAGGAAGATTTCAAAGCAGATTCTGAAGCCCTTTCAACTTCACAGTTATTGCAACCAAAAGCAAATAGTTATCCCATTTGCATCCTCTCCAGACATGTAGACCAAGGGCTTGATGTGACCACTCAATAGGTGGAGTCTGCATGGAAGCCTTTGTGGCCTCCTTGCCGAAGACCTGCCCCAGTCTTAAGGCTGGGACACACCAAGACAATGGTCAGTCATTGGGTTTCATCGGCCCATTAGTCAGGCTAGTTGGTTTGGTGTGTTCCACATATCCTCTCTTGTCAGGTTAACATCGGGGCTCGTTGACCCAATTCAGCGTGTAGAATCGATGTTGGTCATCGGCTGAAGAGAGTGCTCTGATTGGTTATTGAACACTGATTCAAAGTGTGAGTGTCACATAGTGAAGTGATGTAGTATGTAAACAATTCAAGCCAAGAAGGAGCACAAAGAGGCCTGCTGTAAAAAAATGTCTCCAGTTTACACTACTGGACTTGATCCAAATGTGTGCTTAGATGATACCCGAATGATCCCTGTCTATTCAGCGACTGGTGGTGTCTTTCAAATATGTGACAATGTGCCACCTCAACCATTTTCAGAGGATGGTTGGCTTAATGGCAACCGCTGCCTCTATTATTCTTCTGTGCCTACTTTACATGTGGCCCCTCCAGTTCTGGCTCAATGATCATGTTTGGCTTAACGCCTAGTGCCTGGGACAAGCTCCTGTTAGGGTAGACCAGGGGTTCTCAAACTCTGTCCTGGAGGGCCTGTGTCCTGCAAAGTTTAATTCCAACCCCAATCAGGCTTTATAGAAACATCTTTGCAGGTATGTTCAGGCAAGTTGGAGCTAAAATCTGCAGGACACCGGCCCTCCAAGAGTTTGAGAACCCCTGGGGGTAGACCACCACTCTTAGTGCTGTGGCTCCCTGAACAGATTCCCGTCTGTTCCCCAAATTGAGCTGATTCCCCAGGTAATCAACATGTCAGGGAAATGAGATTCCTCCTAGTGGCTTCTCTGTGGAAGAACCAGGTGTAGCCCTTGATGACAAAAATGGTCCTCTTGGCAATACGCAAGTCAAAGACCAGCAAATGTTCTCAGTCAATACTACTTCTCTCAAGTTTTGGACCTAATGACTGTAAAGTTATTTTTAAGCAGAGGCTTAGCTATGTTGCCAAAGTGCTCTCAACATGTTTAAACTACAGGTTTCACATTGCTTGCCCTTCTTACTGCACATAGCAAACAAAACCCTAGGCCCCTCTGCCTGATTAGGGTGCAGAAAAGAGTACAGACAGATAAAACAGTTCTTTATCTGCTTTGAGTGTGGTCTAAGTGACTGTCAGTCACTGTCAGTGCCCAGTGATTGTCCAACTGGGTATATGATGTTATTGCGTTAACATGCCTTTGAGAGCCCATTCTATCAGGAGTAAAGCATTCTCCAGTGCATGGTCCAGTGTTGTCTCTATTGATGACATTTGTAGGTCACCATATTTGCCAGATTTTATAATCTGAATGTCTAAGCCAGGGGTGCCCAAACTCTGTCCTGGAGGGCCGGTGTCCTGCATATTTTAGCTCTAACCCCAATTAAACACACCTGAACCAGCTAATCAAGGTCTTTCCAGGTATACTAGACACTTCCAGGCAGGTGTGTTGAAGGAAGTTGGAGCTAAACTATGCAGGACACCGACCCTCCAGGACCAAGTTTGGACACCCCTGGTCTAAGCCTTACAGCCTTGGGTTTTATCTGTATACCAACAATTATTACCACAGTCCTCAACTATGTAGGGGACTTAGTATTTGCTTATTTGTAAGATCCTTCCGACTTGCTTCAAATGCAATGACAGTAAGTGTTCGAAAGGGAACTAAAGCAACCTTGGTTCCCTGAGATAAAGGAACATTTTACCGCTTACCATGCTATAAACTGCACACGTTCTATAATTGTTAATGCACTTGAATGAATGTGAAGAATGTTATGATAGGCAGGCTCATAGCCTGGCCCAACCTTTTCTAACAGGATAAAGTGCCTTTTGTTTTACATTTACACAAATGGGAACAAATCTGGCTTCAGTAAACCAAGAGTTTTCTTCTAAATGCATTAAATGCAATGCTTGCAATGATCTCAGGGTAATGAGGTTACGGCAATAGCCAGAGTGTTTTGCATAGTTTCATATGCAATTTTCGCTTAAATAGGTAATGCAAGTTTGATGTGTTGCCAAAAGAAAACTGCTAGGTTTAATAAATTGTTCTTTTATGAGCATTGATTTATGTATCAGTAGACTCATTGGCCCTCCAGATGGCTCTGAAATCTCAGTTAGATGACTGCATTAGAATAATTACCTAAATGTTTTAGTTTTAGTATTTATAAAATTATTATTTTTGAAACTAAAATAAATAAAGCTATAGCTAACACTAGTGACAATTTGACCAGGTTTTCCCCTCAAAAACGTCTTTGTGCTTTATTTCTTCAATAAATGTTATACAAAGTAGATACTCCTCTCTTTTCCTATAATATCTAAAATAAATGCTGTTTGTCTAGTAAGCCACAGCAGCCTTTTGTTTTTCATACATTCCTCTAAATTTACCCAGTTTGTAAAGGTCATTTATGTCCTAATATTCATACTATTGCAAGCATGCATTGGACTATGAGGTTTAGCAGGTCTTTAACTTCATTCTTGCTGTTCTCTCTCTCTCTCATGCAGCTTTTTCCTAAAGTGAGACCCAAGACTCTCTGCTGAACTCATCCATCTGAAAAATGTCATCTAAACACAAGACTCACTGGTGTTTGAATGTGTTGGAGCTTTTCTCTTCTTTCTTCATTTTAAACGTTGTATTATAGACAACTATAATGGGATTTCAAACATGAACAGTGTAGAACTAATGATATATATTTTTTGAATTCCAGTTCAGTTTTCTTTGTAGCCAAACATGACAAGTCGATTCACTGGGAGCAGTGGATAGATAGGTTTATATAAACCTTACTATTGGAAAACCTGCCATTGACACATTAAATTGGAGTATGCTACCTATTAGAGATTCAGTTTCATTGTATGAGCAAGATAAATTAATGTATAAAAGTCTCATCATTTGTTTGTTCAGTAAGGCTTGGCTAATGTTCTTCAGCACTGAGCAGAAAGGAATTCATTAGTATGTCAGTATTGCTTTTGTTTATTCATTTTTCTATTTTTGCATGGTAGTTGTTTACTGATTCCTAATCAGTGATGTTGCATTAATACACAAATGCTTTTTAGGTATTGATTCGAAAGACTGGTGTCCTTAATCCGCTTCAGATGATCTACAGTATTTGATAATGTTACTCCTTATTTTATTTAACTTTTATAAACTGGTTATTCCTGTCTCTGTTTTCGCTGTGTGCTTTATAGAATAAGAGCAAACGTTTTCTTAAAACGCTGTACTCTCCATGTGGGTTGTGTATTAAATATTTGCTCTGATGTGAGGAAAGTTTGTATTAGAGGGTGTGTGTGTGTGTGTGTGTGTGTGTGTGTGTGTGTGTGTGTGTGTGTGTGAGAGAGAGAGCTTGCTTTGTTTTCCTTGTTGAATCCATTGACTGTGACTTTTCAGAAGACGCTGATACATTGTTTCTCTTTGTAATGCTCGTGCACAAAAGAATGAATCAAATAAATACTAATTGTACAGTTGTGGTTTGTTGTGCTCTTTACAGAACTTACATAATTGCTAATTAAGCTATTTGCTAACCGGATTATGCTTGTACTGTATCTGGGGGGAATTTTTGTGCACGAAAACCACCAGCAGAGGGCAAAACACACACACACACACACACACACACACACACACACACACACACACACGCCACAACACTGTGCCCACGTGACCTCTAGAGGTCACTAAAGCAGCATTGTATGAATTCTATCGCAAATGATATATCAACATAATTTTCCTTATCGCTTTGGTCAGGTATAAATTCAATATTACAATGTCTGCATTTGACAAATGAGTTTAAAACATTGAACAGAGGCAGGCAATGTATGCTTTGAAGCATATATGATTAATAAATGATCCTGTATGAGTAAACAATAGTCAGGTTTAATTAAGGCAAAGCAAGCTAGCAATTAATCTTGCTAATGAAGTTCCTGAGGATTCTTTAGATTAGCCTGCCATCGGTTCAGTACCGTTCATTCGACCACACTCAGAGATGAATGCTGGCATTTATAGTGGTACACGAATTTAATATACTCATAAGCGGATATAATTATGGCCTAAATGAAATCCACCTACACTACTGGAGTGTCAACTAAAAAGCTTTTTATTTTCTAGTTGTTTATAATGTGGTTATGCTTGTGGTAAGATTACATAAGCCTCCAGGGGCTTTATTCTCCTGAAAACAGTGTTCAGAGAGCGATAGTCTGAGTAAACATCACTGCGCACCATCAGAGTCGCAGCTGGGTACTCGTGTATGGAGCAAAAGAGTTGTAAAACAACAGCAGATGTCCTCAGTGAACGATGACATGAATGGTATTTTTGTGATCTTTATCAAGTGTGTGGGAAAAATGTTTCTATTGTTTAAATGTTTTTAAAGCATATTACAAGTTTATGTCGAAATCGAAATGGGTTATTTACATACTCTTATTCTGTGAATAACTTCATTATTCTTTTTTTTCCTCAAAAGGATAATTCTGTCATCATTTTCACCTTTGACTTGTTCCAGACCAGTTCGAGTTTTTATTCTTTTGAGCACAATATAAGGTTTTTAAAGATATTTTAAAGACATTTTAAAGAATGTTGTAAACCTGTAACCTTTCCAAATATGACCATTTTAGGAAAAAACTAATACTTAAAATTAATGGTTATTGGCTTTAAACAATCTTCAAAAAAGCCTATACAATATGCGTTTTTCTCACACAACAAGACTTTCAAGACATTCTAAAACACTGGATTAATAAACAAATTTTCAAAGGACCTATATAAACACAGATATAATTCATAATAAATATGGTCTTGTAGTTCTGACTAACAGATGAGCTGGCTGTCTGTGCGTTGCTCTAATAGTGAACTTGACATTTGCTCTTCTTGAGAAAATTATGTTAAAGTGCTACAACAAGTGCTAATAGATGTATAGCTCTAATTTTGAGGGCTACGTCACGAAAATAGGCATTTCAGCACCACTTACATGTGTTTAATGATTTTTGAAGTTGTTTATATATTTTCCTACCCTAAAAAAATAAATAAATAAAAAAATCAAGCCAAATTTTTTTTTTCTTTTTTGAGAGTAAACGAAAAACGGAAAAATGGCAGTTTTCTTCATTTTCCTTTTCTTGTTTGAAAACGGATATGGATTGGACAGAAGATACCCTGATTAATATCTTATGCTTAAAAACTAATTATTTTCCTGATATATTAAATGAGTTAGCATTCAATGTAACTTTACCATATGTCAATACTACTGTTGATGGAATGCAAAAATCTTTAAAGCTCAATTTCTGCTCAGAATGCGGACAGAACTTTGTAATTCTAAGTTCTTAATTCGTGTTGACTTTATTTATCTGCTTTCCAGCACTGTGAGATGTAAACTTGCAAAGAAAATCCCTAGAAACACTTTTAAATGTTTATTAAATAACCACAGGAATTACTCCCAGAATGAAAAGCTCAGTTTTTTTTTTTTTTTTTTTTTTTTTGAAATGGTTTTGAATAATAATGAGCTCTGTCGATTATCATCATTGTAATCTCACTAGGAAACACTGTGGCCAATGAAATGCTGCCCAAGGATCAACAAGGATCCAATTTTTTCCAATTGGCCATTTTTGCAGGGATTGTATACTAATAGAACAGGCCCATAGCCAGCCTTGAAAAAGGGGTAAACCTTTTTGCAGTTATTTGCCTCATTTTCTATTTAATTATGAGCTTTAAATACTGCATTTTAAGCACTTTTTTGTTGTTGCTGGATTAGCTACATGCTGGATTATATATATGTGTGTATGTGTGTGTGTGTATAAACAATACTTATTTTAAAATGCAAATTGATTACATCATATATTATTAGAAAAAAAATTGGATTCTGTAAAAAAAAAAGGAAAAAAAAGTGTTTTCTAGAGTTTGAATCCTTCTTAACCCTTCTGGCTAGGCAGTTGATTCTTCTGAACTGGAAGAGCCCTTACCCTCCTTCTTACACTTTTTGGATAAGAAATTATTATACAAAATAAGAGAAAATTGGGTTAGTCTTTATCGCTCTAGCACTATTGTCATTAAACTGTCGGAATCCCTTCGCAAACTTCCAAACTCCTAAGCTTGACCCTGTTCTTTCTGATTGAGCCCCCCACACCCATACTCCCAGCTTGGTACTGGGTAGTAGTTCTGGTCAGCACATTGTAGACCTGTATTTTTTGTATGTAAGACTGCACTAGTGTTTTTTATTTATTTGTTTGTTTGTTTGTTTGATTGATAGATTGATTATTTTTATTTATTTATTTATTTATTTTTCGGGGTTTTTTTTTGCCCAAAATACTCTTCAGTATATTTGCTTATTGTTACATGTTTATGTTGTCCTTTTTTTTGTATACTTTTGTGGTCCCACTTTATATTAAGTGGCCTTAATTAATATGTACTTGCGCTGAAATTAATAATTTGTTACAATGTACGTATTGTGTAAATATAGGTTTTTACATTGTATTTATGATTGATTAAATACATGCATGGATTTACATCTGTAATTAATTTCTGTAATTACATCTTTAATTGCACTGTTGACCATCTTTTACATCTTAACCCACCCTTAAACCTACCCATACCACCAAACCTCTGCCTAACCCTACCCATATCCCACCTCAATTGCACCAGAAGTGTTCTGCAAAACATTATGAACACAGAATGTACATTATTATTATTTTTTGATGCAAGTACATTGTAGTTAAGGCCACTTAATATAAAGTCCTTTTTTGTAATATGTTTTACAATGTATAAATAAATTTTTTTTTAAGTGTAGCCTATTATCATTTATTAGGCAAATAACAAACTGGCCAGCCCATTTAACTTTCCTTAGTCAGAATTTGGGACACCAAATTTGGCACCAAAATTGCCAATTCGGTGTCCCAAATTCTTTACCGACAGCCAACACAGGATTCTGCTTGGTCTTGAAGCCTTTTTTAGATGTATTATTTTCACAATTCATTATGGCATAGCGGTCAAATAGGACAAATGAGCTCATGTATGGGACACATTCTGGACCTTCAGTGGGGGGCACACTGAACAACCCCAAAGGCTACTTTCAAATAATTGATTTAAATCTGATTATTTTCTGGACAGTTAGCCTTAAATGATATAATTTACCAAATAAACATTAAATACATATTTTACCCCAACACTACATTAGTACAGATGTGCATGTGCTTCGTCAGGCATAGAACAAACCAGTGTTCATCGCTCACAGTGAGAGGTGTGTTTGATGCAGGACTGGTGCTGTTGTGATGGGCCTTTGTATTGAATGGTGATTGTGTGAAGGCAGAACTCATTTGATGCCTCATTGGAACCCCATTATGATGGAGGGTAGAGAGAATAGAGTGCTTTGAAAAGCTTGAACAGAGAAAGCAAACCTCATATCCACAGGCACACCTCAATGATTTTCAGCTTTTTTTTAAAGTCTTTCACACTTTTTTAGACCTCATCCTTTTATTTCCCAAACCTCGTCTTTTTTGCCTTGTTGAGTTCCACTCCACTGCCAGCCATCATCTGTTTCATTCTCTCTTGATTCTCCCACTGTCTTGTTCCATCTGTGTTTTTATTATTTTTTTTAAATTCTTCAGTTTGTCTCTTCACCCCATTTTCCTGCCCTTTTTTCTCTCTCACACACACACACACTGTTCGTTTAGAGATGAGTCGGCCATTATTAGAGATGGCATTTTGGCCCATCATCCCCTGACAGGCCCACTTGACGTGACAAGAAGGTGTCCGTGCACCGCAAAACAAATAAATGTGTAATCAGCCTCCAACAGATGGGCTTGTCCGATGTCTCTACAGAGAGAAAAAAGAAAACTATTAGAGTGGAAAAAATGATGTGCTGGAAATGAAAGGCTCTTTCTTTATCTCTTCCTTCTTCTTCATGTGTAAATGGAGAAACGGAAACCTGTCAGCTGAATATGAAGGTAATCTATATTTTGGTGTTTACGATTAGCAGAAAGAAAATCATTGGTGCGCATGACTGAATAGATCATAAAGTGTACATGACATGGCCTTGGATAAAACTATTGATTAACAAGTTAGTTTTGAATGATTTCAGAGGTACCATAACATTTAATCTGAAAAATATTTTGATAAAGTTGATATATTTTATTCTCTCTCTTTCACACTGATCACTGACTAATCACTGGCACTACCCTTCCTACACTTGTCCTACAACTGTACTCTTCCAGATTGAGTAAAAATCGCAAAATCACTTTGGACGCCTCACACCCAGCACACTACCTGTTCGAACTATTACACTCTGGTCGGCGCTAAAGAGCACCAAGCACAAAAACAGCAAGACACAGGCAAAGTTTCTTTCCTCAGGCCATCTACCTCGTGAACAGTTAAATATTCCCCTACTGTGCAATAAACGAGCACTTGCCCTTCTCATACGCTCTTGTACACAGACAGCACCTTATAACAATATACAATGCAATACTTTCTCCATTCACATTGGTAAACAGCACCTTTTAACCTATATATTTACAACAAATCTTTTTGACTAACTTAGGCTTGATGCTTAGGCTGAAAAGATGAAAATAAAATGATGAACTCAATGCTAGAGGGAAGGGATAGTAGCGGAACAACTCGACACTGAAAGTAGAAAAGTAGCGGAGAAACTCGATGCTGGAAAGGGGGTAGGGAGTAGAAGATATTGGGGGGTTTGGAAGAGGGAGGGGATGGAGGAAAGTGCGGAAACATTCAACGCTTGAAGGAAGGAAAGGAGGTGCGGAGGAACTCAATGCTAGAAAGGAGAAGGAGGAGGTGCGGAGAAACTCGACGCGGGAAGGAAGCGAAAGACAGAGAAGATTTTATACTGGTGGCCTGAGGAAAAACGTGTTGCTCCTGTTGGGGTCGGGGTTCGGGCACTCCAGGGAGAGAGGGGGAGATTATGGCTGGAATAAGAGCACTGAAAAAAAGGGGGGGTGGCAGAGTTAAATTGTGTCCTAGTATTCAGGATGGTGTGTCGTCTGGTGAGAGACAGCTGGGCTTCTATGAGATAGAGTCGGCTGAATAGGATGTAGGTGTTAAAGGCATCCGAGGACCAGCGGCTGAGGGCCTGGCTGCTGTAGTGTGGCTCCAATTCTGAAGGAATGGCTGGAGAAATGGATCTGGGGGAAAGTCTAATAAGCGTAGTATTCCTTGAGGTGTTTGGAACCGAAATAGGAGTTACTGGACGGTTAGCGTCGTCAGTAAAAGGAGATGCTAGGAGGGTTTAAAATGGGAGTGTGGGAGAGGGGAGGACAAAAATGTAAATAGTGGCCATTGTGAATTTGGTCTGTTTTACTCGGCAGGATAAAGACACCACCTCCTTCCCCGTATTTTATACATTTTCAAGGCTTCTATTGATTGTTCCATGGTGGGCTCTGCTAAACAGGCCAACAATAAACTATTAACTAATATTACTCCTTTTTGTTTTTACAAATGTTTCATTAAAGCATCTACAAACTCGTAAAACTGATACCAGATCAAATAAAAATGATGAAACCGGTTCAGTGACCTGAATAAACCCACAGGATTCCTATGGATTTTACAGTATTACAAAGATCACCTCCCAGCCCAAAATCATAAAAATTTCTAAATGTTTCAAAACTGTAATGACGTAACAAAGTTTTGTTTACTAAAAACACATGACATTGCCATTTTTATACATGCTCCAAACCACTAATTTGAAACAAAAGTTTCATAAAAGTTTCCAAGCTTCATGAAGCAGTGTTTCAAAAGCAGTCATCAGTACCTTGCTTTGTTCATGCTGGATTGGATTTTAATAAACTCCACTTGCTCACTGACATTTGCTGTATTCAGTAGACCAATCACCGACACATCAGACCAATTAGAGGCTTGCCTCAAAGAAAGGTTTAAAAAGAACAAAACTGAACAGATTGTTTGAGCATCTTTGAAAAACTTAGTGATATTAAATGCATAATATTGATAAAATAAAGAGTTGCTTGACCTTGAATACATTTAGGATTCAATTTCAACTCAATTCATGTTTATTTCTATAGCGCTTTTAAAATGTAGATTGTGTCAAAGTAGCTTAACATACTGTAGAAGTTCTAGTAAATTGAAACTGTGTCAGTCCACTTTTCAGATTTGAAGTTCAGTTCAGTGTGGTTTAAACTTCACTGCAGAAAGTCCAAACACTGATGAGCAAATCCATCGATGTGTCAACAAGTCCCAAAACCAAGCAAGCCAGTGGTGAAGAACAAAACTTCACCAATTGACGAAAGTGAAGGGAAAAAAAACCTTGAAACGAGGCTCAGTTAGGCACAACCACTTCTTCTCTGGCCAAACTTCATGTGCGGAACTGCAGTCTAGGTGCTGGAGGCTGGAGGACACTGGACGTCCATTGTGGAGAACTGCAGGTGTGAGTAGGTCACCGGCGGGTGATCAGACTGGCCCACAGGAGTTTTAGCATTTGTTAAAGTGGATAGTTCATCAAAAAAAAAAGATAATTTCCACTTGTTTCAAATCTGTTTGAGTTTCTTTCTATCTGTTGACAACAAAAGGAGATATTTTGAAGAATGCTGGAAAGAAGCAGCCATTGACATATTTTTTTATAATATTTTTTGTTGCTACTGGTTTCCGTTATTCTTCAGAATATATTGTTTTCTTCAACAGGAACAAAAAGAAAATTAAGCAATATTTAAGAGTGATTAAATGATGTGTAGGTGGTTCATTCCGCTGTGGTGACCCCTGATAAATAAGGGACTACTGTAAAGGAATATGACTAAATGAATAAATGATGTGTAAATTTAACACTTTTTGGTAAACTATCCCATTAATAGCAAACACACTGGCCCACACACACATACATGTACTTGTATACATGGCATACAGGGACACTCCATAGGATTAATGCATTTTATAAAGAAAATGTTTATTATATGACCCTACCGCACCCCTACCCCTAAACAAAAGACCCCATTAATATGATTTTAAAGCGTTTTAAATTACAAGGACATAAGGCATTTCCTTGTAAGCTAATTCTAATATACAATTATGTCATTCCCATGCCATTATACAAAAAAACTGTCCTTGTAAACATCCAAAAACCAGCACACACTCACACCAACACACATTAACATGGCCCCTCCTTACGCCAGATCCCTGTCCCTGGAGTCACAAATGTTGAATGTTCATCTTTAAAGTATTAAAGGCCATGTGCTGAGTAATTACCACAGAAGATATTGGCTTCTTAAGGTAGACAGCTGGGAGATCTTTCTGTAAACAAGCATATTTCTCAATCCAATATGCACAGAGTGGCACATGTGGATGGAAATTACTGCAAATTACCCCATTACTACATTTTATAATAACTTCTATTTGCTCCTGGAGAGTTTGATCAATGATTGTACCTCAGTAAACACAATTCTGTGAACCCAATTAAAACAAATTAAATCTTGCTTAATATGATGAACATGAAATAGCTGCCTTCAGTGATTGCAGCAAAACAAATTCTATGGTAAAACAATAATAAACTAAAGTATACAGCCCAGATAGTTACATAGAAGACGAGTCAACTTTATTATCATTGTTGTTCTCTAACTTTAATCAATGTGTTTTCTACAGTAAAACACTGCTTCAGCATTGTAAAACCACAATTAAAATGATTTTTAATTCTGAAAGATGAATATTACATTATTCCTGTAAATTGTGTTTCCAAATTGTTCAAATTGTTCTCTAATTTTGAGATCAAAATAAAATATATTTTAACTGTATATCTGTTTTTTCTTTGACTGACTTTAGTTTAGTAAATAACAGATCAGATTTCTGTGTAAATTGATATCAATAAAAATACAATACTACAAGAAATTATTGCTGTCAACTGATAATTGTTCATTGTATAAGTTTATAATGTTGTGTGTCAGGATATATTTACATTTAGATTATGAGACTCAGATTTCAAGAAAACATTGCCTCCAGACTCTGTTGGATTATTCATGAATACACAATGTACGCATGTACTACAGCATTTCTCATTTGCATACAGCTAAGTGAATAACCATAATCATGTCACTGCAGGCACTTTAATAACTACATTAACCATGCTACTTTTTTCTCTCCGCAATAATCGACTCTTAAATTATACTGTACATTCGGTTCTGTTTATAGTTTCGGTTCAAGCCCAAAACACCCTGTAATTTACACTGCATGTATGAAACATCTCATTTGGTATGGCACACAATCGCTCTCAGCATGCAGGAGTGTGTGAGGCTCTCAAAATAGGGCAAAAGAGACAGTGAGTGCCATAAAAATATCTTCCCATCTTTTTCCTTTCCTCTGCTCCCTCTGTTTTTGTCTTTATCTCCAGTCCTGCTCTCCATACTCTCCTGTCCCTCTCTCTCTTCCCCCGGAGTAATGAATAATAGAGGGATGCTTGTCTTCTCTCCCTCCTCCGGTTAATCAGGCCTCGCCTGGCTGCCCTCTCCGTCCCTCCTTTCCTCTTTCGCAAGCGTTCTTTAATAAATCATTCAGGGTTTCAGGACGACAGCAGCTGCAAGTGGAGGAGAACACCACTAAAGACCTCCACGTCCACAAATATCCTCTTCCTGTGTCTTCATTTTCTTCAATGTCTCTCAAGAGACACTTTCCATCTATTACTCTCACTCACCTGCTCCTACGTTAACCACGCTTTCCTTTTTTTATCTCGTACTCTCTTTATAGACTTTATTGTTCATCCCGTTGCGCTCATATGTAGCACTGAAGTGATAGCGTCAGCTTAAAACACATATCCCCAGGTGCATTTTTACAATAAATGAGATATATTAGATAGGGGTGATGTGAATTTATATTAATGGTATCAAATCTGTTAAAACATTTACCAGTAATTCACCCATCACCACTAGAAGTTTGTTGGCTGATCATAAAAGATTGTTACTGGTTGAGCGTATAGGCCTTTGTTACAATACACACTCTGAGCCCTATTATACAGCTACAGTAGCACAATGTGGCTCCAAGTGTGATGTAAGTGTTTTTTGCTAGTTTCAGCCCAGTGCAGGTATCCTTTTAATGTCCTATGCTACACTGTTTAAGTTTCAAATGCATTTGTGGAAAGGCTGCAGATGCAATCTGAGCTGCATCCAATGCTTTTTAATGTGCTCACCTAACCCCACCCCTAACCCTACCCTTCACAGTGACGTCATAGCTCCATTGAGTGCATTGCATCTGACATTGCATCTCTGAGCGATGCAATCTCAGCTTGCATCATAAAGGCTGCATCCAGATACTATTGTATTTGTGCACACTTGTCAGCCCATGGGTGTGCTGGTCTAAAAAGAAGGTGTGTTAAGGCCAATAATGCGTTATAACACCCGTTGCGTAAGTAACACCCATTACGTAATAATATTACTTTTCCAAAGTAACGACATTATTATAAAAAGTAACAGTATTTATAAAAATAAGTAATATTATTTTAGTTCCTTTTTAAAAAATGTAATGCTAGTTATTTTTTACCTTGCTTACTTGGCTTAAAAAACATATTGCCGAATAAAAATGACCTTAGTCAGGTTGAATCACACACTCAATGAGAGAGCGTGCTGCTAGGGAACAGACAGTTAGCTCGCTCTCCTTTTTCACAGCAGATGAGTCAGTGTACTGTTCTAGTAACTGAATAACTGCATATGGGTATATTTCGAGTCAGAGGGAGTATCCTGTATGTTAGTACTTACTGAAGACGCAAACTGTTTCACGACAACTTCGTTCAATTTAATGAACTGGTTCGACCAGTTCACTTAGAAGATCTGGTTAAAAAAAAACAATTCATTTGCAAATCGCAATGGCAGGCCGGAGACTTACAGTTTTGTAATGGATTCTTTTAATTTTGAACTCATCAAAGAAAAGAAGTGGATTATCGTTAAGTGTAAATTATGTATAAGTAATACAACTGCAAGAAAAGAAAAAAAATTGGATGCAAAGTACTACACCTGTGCCCTGTCTCCAGCTATGATTGACATTAGTTCACGTTCTCCATGTAAAACAATTCATTTGACTAAACTGAAAAATGGTTATTGCTTTTATTGTTGAGGAGATGCAGCCACTGTCTACTGTAAAAGCAACCATGTTATGTAATATAATAAGATTTGTTCTCTGTTGGCAAATGATTTACACATTGGTTAAGGCCACATGAAGCAATTTATTCAAAAGCTCAAAGGTTTATTTTGATTTGGGGTTTTTTTCTTGTCTTACTGTTTATTTTGTTATTAAACATTTAAAAATGTTAAAATCAGTTTTTGCTTTTATAAATTATTTCTTGTTAGTACTCTTAGGCTTCATTGCAATTTACTTAGCTAACAATACACAACATTCAAAAGTAGCAAACACATTACTTTACATGCTTTCATTAATCTGTATATGTAGCATGTATAGCTTTGGGCTCAGAAAGTTCTTAAAATCAAATTTTATCCTACATTTTTTAAAGGAAAATGAAGGTGTAGGTTAAATAGGTGGTTGTAAAATGCAGAGCTTCTCTATTAAAAAAGCACCTGCTGAAAGAAATCTAACCTTAGCCAGGTAAGGAAAAGTAAAGCAAAAGTAACTCAAAAGTAATATAATGCATTGCTTTCCATAAAAAGTAACTAAGTAACACACTTAGTTCCCCTTCGGGAGGGAAACTTCAATGCTATGTGGAAACTTCCACTATGGGGATTTCGTCAGAATCCAATCATCTGAAATAGTATATTAATGGGTAAATGAAATGCCAATGAGTTGGAAGCATCAGCATGCACAGCTGGCGCTACTTACAATCAATTTGGAAATATAAGCGCAGCACGTGCCAAGCTGAAGCATCCTTTTCGCTTCAGATACTTTCATAAGCTTCTGACAGAGTCGATGAGGGTTCCTCCAGCTGTTTCTACAGAGAGATAGAACGAGAAAGCAGTCTTCCGGTCTAAAGTGTGTTATACGTGGTGGCAGACGGTCGAGCTGGGTTTCTCTCTTGTCTGGCGTTCTTTGGGTCCGGTCCTCCAGAGCGATATGTATTGTTGCAAATTTCCTAAAAGAACAACACGGTTGTGCAGTGCATCTTTTTCCCCAAATGATGGGCACGAGCACTGCGTTTCATGTCTGGGGGTCCAGCATTTTAATGCGGTGCTCATGGGCAGTGCATGCCATTACTGCGGCGGCATGTCTGTTGTGCAGTTAAGATCGCAGCTCGCCCTTGCAAATGGGCCACCCACCCCAGTTGTCCCGCGCTCCATGGTGGGCACTCAGGCAGATCTGAGGGTTACAGTGGAAGTAAATCCGCCGCCCTCTGGCTTGCGGACCTCTCGCTCCTCCACGTGCTCCATCCAAGCTTTGAGTGAGAGAAGTGCTCTGTTCTCGGATGGTCACCCTCTCACTTGATGACACTGAGGCTCAGATATCCATCGCTGCATCCGAGGATGGGCTGTCATTGTCTGATGAAGGATTCAAACCCACTCCCTCCCTCCGAGAAAGCGAGCGTGGCATCGGATCTAGAAGCAGACATGATAACTGTGCTTTCCCGGGCTGCTTCGGCCATGGGCCTGTAAATGGTATATCCCCCAGCCCCGCGGCCGGACCGACTAGATAGGTGTATGTGGAGGATGCAAGAAGGCTAGACCTTCTAGCCTCCCATCCCTTTCTTCCCGGAAGTGCACAGTAGACTCACGCAGTCTTGGAGGGAACTTTTCTCTGCCCGATCTGTCAGAGACAGGGTGCTTCGGCACCTCGACCTATTGGGGCTTCAGGTCAACTGAAAAAAGAGCAAGCTTGCCCCTGTGCAGTGTATCTCTTTTCTTGGGTTGGAGCTGGACTCGATCAGCATGATGGCGCGCCTCCCCAAACAGCGCGCCCAGCTGATGCTGACCTGTCTGAGAGAGTTCGACAGATAAAATATGGTTCCACTGATACTATTAAGAAGCTCCTGGAGCATATGGCATTCACAGTCGCTGTCTTGCCGCTCGGGTACTCCATATGAAACCGCTTCAGCATTGGCTTCACGATCGGGTCCCAAGACGCACATGGCACACGAGCGTGCACTGGGTGACTCACTCTGCTGTGTCGCCGCGCCCTCAGCCTCTGAACGGACCCTGCATTTCTACAGGCCTGTGTAGCCTCTAGAACAAGTGTACAAGCATGTCACCGTTTCGACGGATGCTTCCAGTTGGGGGCCTTGTGGTGTGGGCATGCAGCTGTGGGTCTGTGGTAGGAACCTGGTTGCATTGGCATTTTAATCGCCTGGAGCTGTTGGCAGTGTATTTCGCGCTGCGCTGTTTTTTTTTACCAGTGCTAGAGGGAAAACACGTGCTGGTCGGGATGCACAGCATGGCGACGGTGGCATATATCAACTGCATGGGGGGTATCCGCTCTCGCCGCATGTCTCAGCTCGCCTGCCGTTTGCTATCCTGGAGTCACTGAGGGGTTGGCGTTTAGATCATCCCCGCTCTGAGGACGCGGTGATGGCAGCGCGCTGAGAAAGCATCGCCTCATCATCCAGTTCCCAGAGGCACGAGACGTGGATATTAATTCTATCCTGTTCCCCTCTCATACCCATTTTGGAGATCTCTCTTAGGAGAGATCTGCTCGATCACTCGACTCAGTATCTTTAAGATTTCTGTCCAGGTAGTCACATTGGCATCGGTCAAATAGGTGGGTATCTGGAGGCATTTTCGGTCAGTGAAATGTGCCAGCATTTTGGACTGGCCCACTCTCACATTTTTCCGGAGACGCCGGCCCACCTAGGTGCCCTAGGTTCCTACAGTGTTCTTTTTAGACTAAGTAGTGAACCTGCAAGCGCTGCCCACGAAGGAGGCAGACCTAGTACCCTTATTGTCCTGTTCGCAATTTACGTATTATAACGACCGTACTGAGAGCTTTTAGATCCTCAGAACAGCTCTTTATCTGTTACGGTGATCGGCAGATGGGAAGTGCCGTATCCAAACAGAGGTTGGAACAAACCTACTATTAGTGGATGCCATCTCCCTTGCTTATCAGAGCCAGGGCAAGCCTTGTCTCCCAGAAGTGAGAGCGCACTCCAATCCAAGCTGCCATCCTTTTTGGCGTTAGCACGCTGCGCCTCTCTAACTGACATTATGGAGCTGCGAGCAGGGCAACACCTACATTGCGAGATTTTTTAATCTTTTGAGGGGAGCCAATTTCCTCATGTGTGCTGGGAAATCCCGGTGAATGAGGAAATTCAGTTAGCTGTTATAAAACACTTGCTGCGCCTTTCTCTCTAACACAGAGATACACAAGCTTTCTCACTTTGTCAGTTGAGTTCCCCGCTTGAACCCTGCAGAGACTCCTCCAAGGCCCCCAGCATCTGACTCAGTGGAGGAGTCAGGTGTTGGCCTTATATGTTGTTGGCATGCACGCTGGGTATAGGTGCCCGCTATGTGCGATCCGCGCTGGCAATCCCATATGTTTACTCAGCCACGATGTAGTGCCCCCTCCCAGGCAGACCCCTGTCTTCCCTCCCCGCTAACCATCTTCTTCATATGCGTACTCCCTGTAGGTGCAGCAGATGGCCTCCACAGTGTCCTCCCTATCGGGACTGCACACTTTATCAACGTACTGTCGTATTAAAAATTCCTAGAATTAACTAGATGCAGTTAGAATTAACTAAATGCTATATTCCTTCGCCACAATGATTGCCCCTTAGCTGTTGGGCGTGAAAGTCTTTTCAGCTAGAAAAGGATGCCTCAGCTTGGCAGGCGCTCTGTTTTTATTTCCAAACTGATTGTAAGTAGTGCTAGATTGGATTTTAACGAAATCCCCATAGTGGAAGTTTCCACATAGCCATTTCCGTTCCCTCCCTCGGAAAACGAGGGTTACCTTAGTAACTCAATTTTGTAATACACTACTTTTTAAAAGTTACTTTCCCCAACACTGGTTAAAGCACATTGTTGGTGCCTTGCTATTTTGAGGTAATTTAAAAAACTGTGCCATTGACCAACTAAGATCTGTTCTAAAGTCAATGGCGCAGGATTTTTTCTTGTGTACATGTTGCTTAATAAACACACACAGATGCACAGCAGCAGACAAATGTCTTTAATTATAAAAAAAGTAAATTAATTAATAATACAATATTTGTCTACATAAATATAAAAACTGCTACCTCCTCCTATACCCTCACCTCAGGAGGCTTTGGTGAAACCAGTCTCTTTCTGTAAATAGTCTGCTTGAGATCTGTTTTCTCGGTAGTTTAGCATTCAGTTTTTCTGCTTACAAAGTCCACCGTGTTAATAGTGAATGCACCATGGCACGACCACAACTCACACATAAAGGGAATCGGAGATGTGACTCTGATTGGTTGAATGCATGTCATGCCCAGAAACACACACATAACTCATTAAAAAATAAGAACAACCCTTTTAGACTTTGCGCTGACTGTTTTTATCATCCTTAAAATAGCAAAAGTGGATTCAAACTCTGCACAGTGCACTTACCATGGACATAGATCATTAAAATAGAGTCCTCAGGGTCTAATTTGATTTTCCTATTAGGTTATATGTAGATTCAAGCACCCAATTTACAAGAAAAGTGTCTTCAGAATACTTACGGTGTCTTTTGGCTTACTTATCGTTTGGCTAGATCTGCCAATTTCCAACTGGTGAGAAGTTTCTTGCATAGTCTGCTGGCGTAATCATGCATTCTCAATGGTATGAACCATTATAGGCATACTTACTCTTACTTACACCCAGAGCCCTTTATATCAAAGTTGATATTTAGCCGCACCATGCTGGTGTTTCGTAATATCTAGTTTTTATAAGGTGGGTTGTTAGCCCAATGCTTAACCCCAAACTTCAAGGACCAGGACATACACACATACACTATGGACAATTTAGCTTACTCAATTCAGCTACAGCATGTCTTTGGACTTTGCACCCGGAGAAACCCACATGAACAGGGGAAGAATATACAAACTTCACACAGAAATGCCATTTATATCATCAAAAATACAGTACAAATTGTAAAATTTTGAAAGGTTATTGCACTATAAAAATAACTGTTTAAAGATATTTTATAATTTTATTTAATAATTTATTGCAGTGATTTTAAAGATGAATTTTCAGCTTCATGAATCCAGTCTTCTGAGTCACATGATCCTTCAGAAATCACTCTAATATTAATTATTATTATTGTCATTATTAATATTATTATTTGTAATTGTAATAGTAATAAAAGCAATAATAATTGGAGTAATAATTTAATTTGAATTTACTCTATTCTTAAAACTACTCTAATCTTAAAATAAATATTTAACATTTTTTTTACATTTAATAAATGCTGCCTTGATGAACAGAAAAAAAAACTGACCCCAAACTTTTGACCAGTAGTGTATATCAACTTAATAAATGAGTCATTGCATGATTGATTTAACCAATTAGTTCTAAACATTGATTTATTCAGGAACAGAACAAATGACTGCTTTTATAATGCCTAAAGTATACTTTAGTTTTTGACATGAATGGATGAGGCCCTAATATGCTTCAAGCTAAATCAAAGCATGAACTGGTGTAACGGCATTTTAATCAGGTCAAAAATTTGTTTCGAATTTAGTTCAGGAATTTGAAACAGACTGTTAAAGCAAACATCATCAGTCCATGATTATTACATCATAGGTCCATCATAGGTGTTTGTTGAGGTCTGACATGTAAAATCAAACACTTTGCTGCTTAAATTCTATAGTAATACATAGCAAATATTATAGAGTTTTTGAACCATACTATAGTAAGATGTATTCTATGACAGCATCTGCATTTGTATGAAATGAGAAAGTGAGTGATATGTTTTCATTATTGGTATTGATGACAGTTAATATGAAAGGGATACATTTCATCCAGGCAGTTGTTATCACAAATTATCAGTGGTGGAAGGAGTACTGAAAAATCGTACTTGCCCAAAAATGTACTGCAAGTAGAGTAAAAGTTTCTGTTGTAAATAGTACTCAAAGTATGAGTAAGAAGTAGCCCTTTTCAAAGTACTCAAGAGCAGTGAGCACACTCTCAGAAATAAAGGTACGCAAGCTGTCACTGTGGTGGTACCTTTTCAAAAGGTACACATTTGTACTTAAAGGGTCCATATTGGTACCTCAAAAGAATATATTAGTACCTAAAAAAAATTAAGAGGAACACGTTTGTACTTTTTAGGTACTAATATGTACCCTTGAGGTATTAATATGGACCTTTTAGGTCCAAATTTGTCCCTTTTGAAAAGGTACCACCCCAGTGACAGCTCCCATACCTTTATTTCTAAGAGTCTAGTGAGTATTACACTGTGAAAAGTTGATGTGTTTACATGCAGTTTGTGCAGGGATGTGTAAACGTAACATTCTGTAGTGATCTTCCTATAGTCGTTCATTCCTTTGTTCTTTCCTTCCATTGTTTGTTTCGTCTGTCCTTCAGTCATTCGTTTGTTTGTTCATTCGTTCCTTCGTTCATTCCCTCCTTCATTCGTCCACTTAATAATTCTTTCCTTCTTTCTTTTGTTCCTTCCTTCATTCCTTAGTTTAAGTCTTTCCTTGCATCTTTCCTTCATTCATTTGATCCTCCCTACCTTTATTAGTTCAGTCATTCCATTCCTTGTTCGGCTCTTCTTTCATTTTGCCCTTCCTCCTATTTCTAATTTGTTCCATTTAGTGATTGTTTAAGGCTGTTTGGTGATTTCAGTCATCATCAACATCTTTCATTTTCTCATCAGTGACATGCAGTCTATAAACTTGGGTCAATGTGTGTAAAGGTTTTGATATCTTCTTAGACATTTTTAATGCTTCCAAAGGGTTTGCTGCAATAACAGAACACCTATGTATTGAGGTTAATAAGTATGATGCAACTTATTTTCTAAGTGCGATTTGATTGGGCAGGAATCACAGGACTGATTTTTCTACTTTAGCCAATCATCGTAGACAAGAAATAAATAAAGTAGTAACTGCGGGAAAATATTGGAGTAAAAGTACCAATACTGCACTAAAAATGTACTCAAGGGAAAGTAAAAGTACACATTTTTAAAGCTATTCCTGAGAAAAACTACTCAATTACAGTAATTATAGTATTTGTAATGCGTTGCATATTATACTTACTATACTTACTTACTGCAATTTATCAGTAAAATTTACCAGTTGTCTGGAATACTTGATCCTAATTGGTCAGTCGTGACATTCCCAGGTTTGTTTTTCCGGGATATCAACTGCTGAATAACACAGGCTCATCTGAGTACTCTGTTTTGGTTTTTGATGACTGAATCTTATGACTAAATAATAGTTAGTGTATGCTCTATTCAGCCGTGTTCATTTCTGTCAGCTTTATAATAAACAATTGAAACTCAGAATAATGTTTTGTCTATTTTTTATGGTTTGTGGCAAGTAGCTTTGCAATAAATGGTGTAAAGTACATCCAGGCGGTTGTTTTCACAGATTAAAGCCCATCAGTCTTAAACAAAAAGCCTGCAGGTGAAGGGTGAGAATTTTCATTTTTAGGTGCACTATCCCTTTAACCTGCTCTGTCACATAC
>CAIGQZ010001469.1:2497024-2551805 GCA_903798205.1 Danio tinwini | reverse complement strand
TATTATCTGTCCTTTCTAAATTCACACACAGTCACACATTCAAGGGATTTTGTGAGGTTTAGTGGGATTCTGATGACTGCAGAGAAGATGGGAAATAATGAAATAACTGCCGAAGTGGCCATTTAAAGGGATTAGACTAACAATGGGAACACCTTTCAGAAGAGCCTGAAAGCGGTGTGTGTCTCAGACTCTGTGGCAATTAAAGTGATTAATACTGTGAACCAAGGAATGGAAGGAAGATTTGGTAATGGAGGCAGATTAAAAGTAATTGTCACAGAACCTGACCCTGGAGAAGAGAAGAGAGACAGGCAGAAAGACAGAGCGTGATAATAAAAAAGGAGAGACACATAGAGAGGCAGCGAAAGAAAGAACGATGGTATAAATCAGGACAGAGGGAATCAGAGTTGGACTTAATGACCGGCAGTGTGATTAAAGGGTGAATGAGAAAAGTTCAAACAGAATAATGTCTTTGCTGACTTTAACTGACTTCCCTGAGGTGGAGTCTGATTTTTGCCCTTCATGTTGGATCAGAGAGAATAAATCTGTTTTTTGACACTACATACAGTCTCCTAAGGTGTCTTTACACAGCTGAGTTAGCGCTGCTCTGAAGTGGCTGTCTATACTTTAAATTCTCTGGAAAGATGCAATGACACTTTAAAGAAGAATTAAAACATGACAACTCATTATAATTAGATTTATGCTATTATGGTTTACTACTGGCATGACACGAGGGCTCAGTGGTTAGCACTGTTGCTTCACAGCAAGAAGGTTGCTGGTTTGAGTCCTGGCTGGGCAAGTTGACATTTCAGTGTGGAGTTTGCATGTTGTCCCCGTGTTGGCATGGGTTTCCTCCGGGTGCTCCGGTTTCCCCCACAGTCCAAAGACTACGCTATAGGTGTATTGAATAAACAAAACTGGCTGTAGTACAGTATATGTGTGCAAAAGAGTGTGTATGGGTGTTTCCCAGTACTGGGTTGCAGATTGAAGGACATCCGCTGTGTGAAACATATGCTGGAGAAGTTGGTGGTTCATTCTGGTGTGGTGACCCCTGATGAATAAAGAGAATAAGCCGAAGGAAAATGAATGAATGAATCAATGGTTTACTACATGACTCTCTGGAATACTTTATTCTGATTGATTGTGTCATTCTCAGGTGAGTTATTGCCAGTTATTACAAGGCTTTCTGGAATACTTGATTCTCATTGGTCATTCGCACCATTCCAATGATTGTTGTTATGTTATTCCCAGTTAACAACTGCTAAATTAACACAAGTGTATTAAGGTAAATCACTGTGACTGTCAGTGAATACATTCACATCAATACATCCACATCCATACATCCATATTTGGCCCTGTTTTGGACTGCTTGGTGCCATCTTGTGATTCAGCTGATTTTGTTTTTGTTAGCTTCACATTTAATTAAACAACGAATTAACTGTTAGGGCTCAGAACAATGGTTTTACGTTTTGTGGAAAGTAGCTAGCAATAAGCAGGATAAAGTACATCCAGCCGGTAGTTTTTTGCAGAATACACTTTACGTTTGGTTGCCAATAAGGCTATCAGGATTTATTCTGCAATAAAAACCACCTGGATGAACTCTATCTCTTATATAACAGGTAGATATTACACAAAATAACTTTACTAATCTTAAAACTAATTTTGTTTTACCCTGCTAGATTAAAGTCACAGAATTAACCAAAGTTCACCTAAAATTTAATTTTATCATGTTGTATCTTGTTGAATTGTGGATTTAGATATTAGCATGTTTTGCTATTTGCATGTTTCTCTATTTGCATGTGAAAGTTTGTGTGTAGGCTATTTGTTGTCAAACTGATTAAGATGTTTTCTCAGTTTGTTAGTGGTTTTGTATTTGCATGTTTTTTTTTTATTTATCTCGCAGCGTATTTGAGTTATCTCAGCCACAGTACCAGTGTGTAAAATACACTGATAAAGATTTCCACCTTCTGTGGTGTCAAGCTCCATCTATGTAAGTAATCAATGAAGTAATTTAGATTACTTTTTTGGATTTTGGATTACCTTTCCAAAACTGGATTGCATTAAAAGACCAACAGCTTTTAGCTCAGACTAAAATGTGAACATGCATCTACTCATCTTGTTTGTACAAAAATAATTCAGTATCTCTTAAATTTACTAAATGCAACTACTAAATGGTAAATAACACAAACATCCTTTCAAATATAATTTTAACTGAAGTTCAAATATCAAATATAAACATACATTGTCATTGTTATAGTCAATCTAGAATGGCAGGGCAACCATATGATTTGTTTTAGCTTCTACTTTACATCCAATTCCACTTTTGTTGTGAAAAGTCTTTTTCATTTATCAAAAATATATATTTTTTTATTTATATTTAAATGTTAATTCAAGCAAAACCAGAACAGGCCAGATTAAAAAAAGTTTTAATGTTCTATTCCCTACACTCTTGGAAAAAAGGTACACGGGGGTACAAATAATGTTCCTTAAGGTATAGTTTTGTACCTTTGTAAAAGTTGTGCCTTATATAGTACAGAAAAAAACTCTTATGATACTGTTCTGTACCTTTTATGGTACAATTGAAATTAAGGTACACAATTGTTCTCATAAAAAAGTTACATAAGTGTTGGACAACTCCTTTATTACAATTTCTATGAAATTAAATATTAATAAAAAGGCAAAGTGATTTTAGGAATAATTTCCATAATAAAACATGAATCATCATTTAAAATCATGTTTAAAGAAACTCATAATCATTAATTATTAAGTTCTATAAAACAAAACAACTGGTAAAACAAAACTATAGGTATTGTAAACTAAACATTTAAGGCATTTTTAATAAACATTTGGTAAGCATTTTATGATTAATACATTCTCATTATTGATATCCGCACCTTTTTGGCATTTGCTTTCCACTACGCACTTGAGCTGGCAAAAGTCCTGCATATGTAAAGTGTTCATGCAGACATTTTAGTATTGTAAAAGTAATCAAACATTGTGCATATCTCATTACAATACTTTTGCAGAATTATATTTCTAGTTTAAAATTAAGTAAATTAAATTAACTTTTAAGTGATTACAAAGGTATTGTGTAAAAAGTGGAGAAAATGTTTTATATTGTACATGGGAGAATGTGTTTCTGTAAATTTTTTGTGAAAAGTGTTGTAAAATGTTTAGCAAGAAATAGATCTTTTGATTTATGTTAAAGTGTTTTTTATTCTTTATTTTAAATGGAAAAGGTACATTTACACAAAAATAAACGTTTTTAAAAACATTGTTTAAAAATGTATTTGATGTTTTATATTTACTGAAAATAAATTGACGCTTTTTGGATAAAGCAAAATGCCTTTAAATAGTTCTTGAAGCAACACATTTGACACTGTTAAGGTACAAAGTTTCTTGTCACTGTAGTGGGACCTTCATGGATCAGATTTGTATCTTTGATGAAGGTTTTAAAAACCAAAAGGTACATTTTGGTTTTCCATGGTACAAATCATGTCCTTAAAGGTACAAACTGCAATGGTACAAATTTGTTTCTTTGTCTTAAGGTACAATTCTGTTACATAAAAAGGTACTGCCCCAGTAACAAGGGTTTGTACCTTCTTTGGTACAACATTGTACCATTTTTTCTGAGAGTGCATTTATTGTAATACCACAAAAAAAATGGCCAGTGCCTTTTTTTTTTTATTTCACTAAAGAAAGAAGCCATGCAGGTTTGGAACAGTATGCGGGTGAATTAATGATGACATTATTATTTTTATTTTTGGGTGAAATAATCCATTAAGCTGTCATTCTTTCTTTGTTCTAAATGCGGTGCCTTACTGAGGCTAATGAAAAAAGTATAAAAGTGCTGTGCTATGTAAAAACCGTCGCAGAGGAGTAAAGAGATGCAGAGAGTTATATCATCATTGGCAGTGCTGAACCATACTAATATACCCACACTGCATTATTGTCTCCTAAAGCATGTTAAACCTCATCCAGTGTTTCTCAGCGATGTTTCAATCACTCTCATGTGTTGTAATGCGATTATGTCAACATGAGAAACTCTGTGCGTCTGACTCATGGCCAAATGTGTTTATGGCACTTTAACAATACACAAGCATTAGGGTCACACACATTTTCATCTATATTCAGTCATTTAGCAGATGCTTTTGTTCAAAGCAACTTACAATTGAGGAGGCATTCAGCGATTCAACAAGAAGAGGAAATACACACAAAAAGTGCCAATTATACAGAGAAACTGTTTGAGCTCAGAGAATTTGGTGCTATAATGAGGGGAAGTTTTTTTTTTTGAGAGGTGAAGTGTGTTTCTACAGGTGGTTTGTCAAGCCCACTCACTTGTGTGAAGTATACTTCATAAATGCACAAAAATGCTTCATACGTGTTTTTTTGTAAAAATGTGTTTTGGTGCTGTTAGAACTTGGATAAGTTACTTTTAAAAAAGTAATTGATTACACATTACTGATTACTACTGAAAATGTGTAATTTGATTACATTATTAATTACTTTACTTTAAAGTTCCTTTTAAGACATAAAATATACCTATAAAAATACAGAATAAGCTGTAGCTCTTTCAGTAATTTAATATTCACTGAAAACATTACAATGGGTTGATCACAGCAGCCTGACATATTCAAAAGACTTAAGGGGTTTGCCCAAAACTTAAAATTCACTCATCATTCACTTATTCCAAACCTGTTTGTCTTTTTTTTTTTTTTTTTTAACACAAAAGAAGAAAACTGGATGCCTGAAACCATTGACATTCATGGTATTAAAACGCACTGCAGTGTTTGGCTGTTCTGTGTTTATCTGAGAGAATTAGTATACAAAACGTGTATATTCCATACAAAGTATAAAGCCGATCTGTCAATTCTTGTCACATGACTTGTGGTTTTCAACTGGTGTGCCTGGGAAATGCAAGTGTGCGCAAAAATAAAACACAACACAAATGAATAGCTTATTTCTTAAAACGACACACAAGTTTGCAACAAGGATTCTCAGATCTTAAGTTAGATTCTTCAGTGCAAATGTGCTAAAACTGGTGCAAGTGTCAGTTAAAGTGTCAGAGAGATAAAAGTGACTTTTCTACAGGTGGTTTGTCAAGCCCACTCACCTGGGAGAGGCACACTCAGAATTAATAATGTTTTGGGGTCCATCAAGTGCATGTTAACATAGTAAAAACAATGGGAAAAATTGTGCACTGGAATGGAAAAATGTATATTGTGCGAATGACCCCTAACGCATGCACAATACAGGCACAAAACATTTTTGGTCGTTTCAGTGTAGATGATCAGCTTTTAATAAATATCTGAAAATCACAGTGTGATCGAGAAGCGGTTTTAGACAAAAACACCATTTTCAAATGTATCCAGCTTGGTGTAATTTTTGTCTCTAGTGTAGGCCTATGTGCTGATGTTAGTTTAGTTTGTGTGGGATGCAGTACAGGCCGAACGAGAGTGCAGCTAAATAAATAATCATTAGCAGCCTCACTTTAATTTGGGTTATAGCTCTTGAGAAGGCTAAAAGCACTCATGACTCAGTCCCCACAGGCTGTTCTCTCTGTTTCACTCAAAGCTCTTCTCTTTCACTGCTTCTCCACAGTACTCTGCTTCATCTGACCCTTTATTTATTAACGTCATTCATTCTCATCTGCTTTCTTTTACTCATTTGGGTTTAAAGTAAACACATCGATTGACGTTTCCTCTCTCTAATGCTTTGACCCTTTCAGTTTGAAGCAAATCTTTTCTCTTGGCCTCATTTAAGTTTCTCCACATTTCCTGCAAGTAAGAGTTTAAAAACAATCATTTTTTCCCCAATTCTGTTTGATGATAATGGTGCAAAAATTATGCACTTGAGGTTTATGAATGAATCATATCTCAGTAAGAGATGCTATTATGTTTCTAAGCAACCAGAATAGCTTTTTCCTTTTCTTTTTTTCTTTCAGGGAAATAAAATGATGAATATTATTAAAGACTATTGACAATTAAATGAATTTAGCTATACGTACAATGCTGTTTTGTCATTTTGACTGACAAAATGTTGTGTTAACGATAATGACCAAATGCAACCCAGGCTCATTCTGATTACGTACTGCTATATACATTTCTGGAGATGTTCCAGAAGGTACTTTTTGCAGTTTTTGTTTTCGTGAATCCCCCAGAGGCTGCTGTGTATGCTTTTGAGATCCCAAATTTCTCCTCAAATTTCATGTAAATCCACAAGAGGCCGCTTTGAACTAACTGACTGATTGACTGACCGATCGACTGACCAACCTTCTTTCTTTCCTAAACCCAAACAGTAGCGTTTTAAAAAGCACCGGTTGATAGAAAGCCTAGTAAGAGCTTGATTACTAGCCCAGCTGTGTCTGATGGGGTTGGAACTAAACTTTGCAGGACACCGACTCTCCAGGACTGAGTTTGGACACCCCTGGCTTACCTGATTCAGTGTGATGGCTGAGCCTGTTTCTATGAGGACAACATGCTAATCTGTGGTTGTATTCTTGACACAACTAATCATCACTAATCACAAGACGTAAATCATCTTCCACTGTCAATAAGCATGAGCCATAGTCTACTTGCTTTTAATGTACGTACATACAGATAATGCTGCTTCGCAAAGCCAAGTTCACAGAGCCCTGACAGTGTGGTTGACTCAAACACTCAGTATGTTTACATGGGCAACAATACTTTAATACGATTTTAATACTTTAATACTCTGATTAAGAGTCATCATGTAAACAGCACATTTTTGATTACCCTAATCTGACTAAAGTCATAACTGAACTAAACAGAAATGGAATTAAGACATGTGGAGTATGCATATATCAGTGGCAATATTGAAGTAAACGCTGCAATCAAACTATTACCGCCATGTAGGACTCTGATTTGATTCAGAAGGGCACGTTTTTGTCAGACGCTCACCAGTTTTACTTTCATTCATTCACCGTCATTTATTTTCAAAAGCACCCACTCCATTTTATTTCCATTTTTCTGGAACGCATTAACTCTACAGGTGCCTGATAGTTAGCTGTGGAGCTAACGTTAATCATATTCCCTCTAGTGAACGCATAAAAATCATCATCATAATTTACTCGAGTGCATGCCTCAAATGCCCCACAATTTGAAAACACCTAGTCTAGAGCACCAGTTCAGCTTGCTCCGGCCCTGCCTAAACCCCATCGACAATTTTAAAAAGCAATCCAGAAAAAGAAAAGCCCTCGCCTGATTTTTACTACCTTATCAGATTTTACCACATTCTCACCCTGTTTTTTACTTGTTTATTCTATTTTTTTACTTTTGTTTTTGTCTTACCTGCTTTCTGGAACCATTCTTTGCCGAACTCAAAGCTCTCGTTGTGGTCAACTTCTCTCTGCATCTCAAGTCTGCCGACGTACATGGCACGCTAACTGGGCAAACTGGTAACAGCAGAAAGCTGTCCATACAGAGGTAAGTGGTCAGTTGGTAAGTGCGAAAAGGAACAGTGTCAAACCGCCCCATAGCGTTTATTTTAAAGGTGAAATGCAGCTATACATACTTCTGGCTACATAATTCATGATCTCCAGAAATCTATATAGGGTTACGTTTTCAGAATGTTGCCCTAATGTATGCTGTGTTCATGGGAACTGCGTAGTTTACATTTTGTCAAAAATATATATTTGTATTTGTAAAATTGTATACCCTCATTTGCTTTTGTAAAACTCTTACACTGTGTACTGTAGAAACCATAAAAACAGAAGTGTGTATATTGTGAGGAAAAAAATCCTTCAAATTGTTAAAATGTTTACATTTTGTTGGCAAATTTTGACTTTTTTATCTTAAAAATATGTTAGGGACCATTTGGAACCACTCTTTTCTGTTTTCTGCTTTTGAGTACTTCCCACCAAATTAATTAAAATGATGTAATTATATTTATGTGGGTGTGCTTTTGTGCATCTGGTAATATTTTTTTTGCACTTTGCAATAACAATAAGAATAAAAAAATAAAAATGCATCAAATCTCTAATCACTGACATCCAAGACTGTAATAATAGTAATACAAACATAAATAAATAATCTGCTTTGCAGTTAATTGAATAGAAATAGCGTAATGTATAGTTAACACTGCAAGTACGTCATTTTAAATCGACACAGAAAGATTAAATGGTCTATATATTTTCATGTGAAGGTCTCAGTATGGTCTTGGTATTTGTACACACTGAGGAAGCTGCTGAGTTGAAATGTTTGTAGCTTTGTCTCCTGAAGAATGTGAAACAAATGTTAAAATGAAAATATTTAAATGAGTTCACTTCTTAAATGTTTTTGCCATGCAAATCAAAATATTGCATTCTATGACACAGTAAAAGAATGCTTGTTCAGGATAATGCCATTTTCAAACTTTTTATACACATATTCACCTTTTATTATACAAACATGTGACTGTAAACTATGCTAAATAAAGTTATGTATTTAATAAAATGTTCTATCAAGTATCTATAGGAGCTCACCATAACAATCAGTGAGATGGAGCTCTGGTTGTTTCCCTTGAAATATATTATTTTTAATTTTTTTTTCCAGAATGTTCTTGCAACCTCTTCCATGGACCCATACTGGGCTGCAACCTGGTGGTTGTAGACCTTTGCTCTAATGTCAATGTGTCATGCAGAGAAAAAGGATTTGTGCAAAGCATCATCATGCATAAACAGATCGAATCTAGTCTATAGTCTGAAATACACATCATAATCATTTTTATAATGTTGCCTGAAAATGTTTATATCAGTATATCTCTGCAAAGGTATTAAAGTGAAGCCTAGAGTAAATAATGGCACTGAATCATGTTCAGTCTTTTGCAAGTTGCACATGTACACATGAGCAGGGGTAGGAAGTTGCTTACTGCAGTTTACTTAATTGCCACTGGTTTCACTAAAAGCAAATTTCCAACCCAGGCTCATTCTGATTACGTTCCCCCTATATACAATTCTGGAGATCGCAAAGTACGTCCCTGAAAGTACGTTTTTTTTGCAGTTTTTGTTTTCACAAATACACCAGAGGCCACTGTGTATGCTTTTCCAGATCTCAAATTTCTTTCCCGAGTGCCATTCGCACTTGCTGTTCTCATGTAAATCCACCAGAGGCCGCTGTCGACACGACTAACTTACTGACTGACCAACCGACCGATCCCCCTACCCTCCTCCTTTCCTAAATCCAACCAATAGTGTTTTAAAAAGCACAGATTGACTCGCCCACCCTCTTCGATACCAATCGCAGTGTTTTAGAAAGCAACCCAGAAAAAGTAAAGCCCTCGCCTGATATTTACCACATTCTCACCCTGTTATTGACTTGTTATTTTTTGTTTTTTGGCAGTTGTTTTTGTTTACCTGCTTTCTGGAACCATTCTTCACAGGACTCGAACCCCGCTGTCACAGTCATTTCCACTCTGGATCTCAAGTCTGCCGACGTACATTATGAGCTACTGGACACTGGTAACAGAACTGGTAACAGTGGAAAAGCCATCCATACGGAGGTAAGCGGTCAGCTAGTAAGCGAGAAAAAGGCTGGTGTCATACCGGCTCTTATCAATCCTGTTAAAGACAAAATGCAGCCATACATACATCTGGGCCCGTTTTTTCAAAAATAATCCACTAGGATTCTGAATAACGGATTGGATCAAATCTTGAAAATGGGTTTTTCAAAAGAAAAAACGGATTACATAATCGGATTGGATCACGTAATCCAATCTTGGTTTTGATCTTGATCAAACCTTTAGTTTGGGTTTTTCAGACCTTTTCAAAAAATCTGGATTAAACTGATCCTATCAGAAGGGTGGATTCAGCGTGGATTTCATGCCCAAAATGTAATGAAAACTTTAAAAATGTATCAAATAATACTATATTTGGATCATGCAGCAGTATCTTACAAGAGATCATATTAATTCATAATGTTTTAATTGTATTTGTTTATCCATCAGGTAAGCTTTAACTTATTCAGCTTTTCAGTATAGGCCTACAGCTAAGTAGAAAGAGTTTGGCCTCATAAAATAATCCCCCAAACAGCTGTCAAAATTGACCAAAAACAATAAATTTAATTCTGTCACTAATTAAAATATATATACTCATCACAATGGAAAATATTTTTTGTTTTTAGAATATTTATTAGTGAGGTATGCAATGATAACAGAATAACCAAATGGCAATGGCAATCACTGATATCACTTTCAACAGTTGCAAAAAGAGACTGAAAGGGCAGAAGCACAGCTTCATCTGGCAGAGGAACAACTGACTCTGACCAAGCTTTCATTTCAAATAAAAATAAAGTTATATTGACCTCACACTGGCTGTTCTACTTGTTGCTCTTTTAAATATCTATAGTTCTACATTGTGATTGCCTATCCTGTTTGAGCACTGGTTATCCAGATTTAGTGATTCTGAAAAGTTCCTATCCAGATCAGATTGATCCAATCCGATGTTGCTTTGAAAAACTGGCTCAAAAAGTAAGATGGATTATGTGATCACGGATCACAAAAAAAGGATTACTAAATCCGAATCAATTTTATCTGGATTAAACCTTTTGAAAAACTGGGCCCTGGCTACATAATTCGCGATCTCCGGAAATGTATATAGGGCTATACATTTTCAGATTGTGCCTTTGTTGCAAATTTCTGAATTCTACATGCTAAATTCCTTTATAACAACAATTATATCCCTTTAATACAGAAGCAGTAATTGACATGACTTAAATATGAAAGAAAGAATGAATGAATCAGTCAATTAATCAATCAATACCTACATAGGCTTGTGACAGATCTGCATAATGCCACCTTCATTGGTATCCCTTTGAAGAACATAAATTTAAATGTCCTCAAAAAAGCAGCTATAGCTGAGGCTTGGAAAAGTTAGGTCTGTGCTGTTAACTTATCAAGAAGACAGTGTTTTCTGAGCTGTCAAAGCAAAGCAACATTGCCTTCACATCCAAAATATGAGAACTCAACTGGCACTGTAAAACTGACACCACCTTTTCTGTTTGTATCACTGTATATACAAGCGTTGAGAAAACCACCAGAGCTGAAGTTCATGTACCAATTGGTGTTTCATTTTCAACCCACACTTTAAAGGCCAAGATAAAGCAAGTTTTGGCTGTAGGTCAGCATCGGGTGAGCCTCTGTCAGTCTAGTTTGTTTAATGAGTTTAACACATACAGTATCATTGGAATCACATCAGAGGGGGTTTATTTACCTAATTCAGGATGTAAAATCAGTGTCAGTCATTGTTAAAAGAAAGCGCTTTGATTGGTTTAGATTAGTTATGAATCAAAGCATGTGAACAAAAACTGAAGTGATGTAAATAGGCAAATGCACAAGTCAAGCGGAAACATTCACAAAAAAGTTGGCTGTCATTGTGTCACATTTCCTTAATATTTTAAAACAACATTGATTATCACATAATCAGACATATTTAGAAGAACAAATATCTGTTTGGTGAGCAAGACGTTTGGTAAACGGTACGTAAATGCTGCTTTGTTTATGGTTTGTATGTGTGCAGCACTAGTTCTGCTTTCCCTTTTTGGAATGATAATAGAGACTACTATCACCTGCAGGTACAGAAAGATACATCCTCTCTCAGATTCATTCTCATTGAAATTGGCTGTTGCCTTATTGGTGTTTTTGGTCTAGAAGAACAACAAGTTTTCTTGATACTAGTTCTTTAAAACCAGCTTGGTGTGTCCCAGGTTTAGACCATTTAGGGAAGGTTAACATCTGACCAAAACCAGAACAAAGCAGGCTTGCAGATAGGAGGAGTGTTGAGTTTACAAACACTGAAAGAAAAAGATACTTCAATGTAATTTGTGCAATGAAAATTAAGGTTGTAAAAGGGCAGACTCAGTCCGGGGACCATGCAGTTCTTCTCTAGCCAAATAAATGAAGAGCCAGAGATGTAGTTTAGCCAGCTGTAGATAACTGTCTTATCTGTGACCTTGAGCATGATGAGCATCCTTCTTGGCGGAGGTGCAGGTCAAATGTACACAAACTGCAAGGAAATCTGGAGATAATAATAAAAGCCCAATCAAGATGCAGATACCAATGTTGTGCTTGATGCCATGAATAATCTGATAAAGGTGATTCAAAGACACAGCTGTTTTACAGTAAAGCATGAAATGTACGACATAGGCTCATTCTGAAAACGTAGCCCAATATACGTATCTGGAGATCACAAGTTATGTAGCCAGAAGTACGTATGGCTGCATTTTGTCTTTAAAACGAATGCTACGGGGTGGTATGATGCTGTTCCTTTTCGCACTTGCCAGCTGACTGCTTACCTCCATGTGGACGACTTTTTGCTGTTACCAGTTTTGTGCAATTAGCTCACCATGTACATGGGCAAATTTGAGATGCAGAGAAGAGCTGACCACGATGACGAGGTTCGAGTCTAGCGAAGAATGGTTGTAGAAATCAGGTAAGATAAAAACAAAAGCCAAAAAATAAAATAACAAGTAAATAACAGGGTAAGAATGTGGTAAAATCTGAAAATGTGGTAAAAATCATGCGAGGGCTTTTATTTGTCTGGATTGCTTTTTAAAACTGTCAGTTGGGTTTAGGGAATTAGTTGAGGGGGGGGAATCTGTGCATTTTAACACTATTGGTTGGGTTTAGGGAAGGAGGAGGGTGGGTCAGTCAATCGGTCAGTCAATCAGTCAGTCAGTAAGTCAGTCGACAGTGGCCTCTGGTTGATTACATGAGAACAGCAGGCGCGAATGGCACTCGCAAAACAAATTTGAGATGTCAAAAAATGTACACAGCGGCCTCTGGTGTATTCTTGAAAACAAAAACTAAAAACAAAAAACATACATCCTGGGACATATTTTGTGATCTCCAAAAATGTATATAGGGGTACATTTTCAGAATGAGCCTGGGTTGGAAATGTCATTAAACAGAAACACATTTACAGTATTTGATACAAACTGCTAAGACATCTCTTTTTTTTATACTAAAAATATATATTTTTGTGAGCCTGTTATTGTGTCTTTAACTGGAATCAAGACCTACTGATGTCTGTTTTTAAACTGAGGATGAGTAATTTACTTTGAATTAGCTTGTTGTTCATGTATTTTTTAACTATTTTAATGTTCCTTGAGGTTTACTTGTAGTGCTATAACAATTTTATAATTCACTCTATATTTTTTATCTATCTTTTTTTCTTTTTTTTCCTAAAAAATTTATTTTCAACTCTTGTTGTCTTTTAAAAATGATCTGTTTTTAAATCAGAATGAAATAAAAAATTACTCTTATTTTTATATGTATATACAGTAGTAGTGTTTGTTTTAATAAATGATGTATATGTGCATTTCATTACTTTGTAAAAATTAATGTGCCCTCATAATCCTTTATTAAATAGCTTAACCCTCCCTGTCCTCTTGAAACAACTTTTCTAACATCTAAGGGGTCTAACAGGTTCCCAATGGACAAAATCATGCATTGGCATTTTTTTCTCATTTTAGGACCATTTCAATCACAATATAGGATAAACCAAACCTGCCAACACTCCCGTTTTTCCCGGGAGTCTCCGGTATTTCAGACCCACCTTCTGGTTTGTCATTTCTCCAGGAAAACTCCCGGAATTTTAACCCCTTCCCACAGTCCTCAGGTGATTGGTACAATCTATGAGGCTTCAGTGTCAACACTTGACAGAGGGCGTGTCTGAAGGTGGGGCTAATGCGATAGTCATAGCAGCGTCAGCCAATGAAATTAGTCAGCAATCGGCTACAATCTGAACTGGTGTATTTGCATACAGCAATCTGATTGACTGGCGCTTCAGTCGGCACTTAAAAAGTTGAGAAAGTCCCAACTTCTGCAGCAATCAACGCCAGCGCAGACAGATCCACAATGCAGTGCGTTGAAGCTGACGCCCCTTGTGACAACACCCCCACACCCCGTCTACCAGATTTTTAGAGACAAATGTTGGCAGGTATGGGATAAACGGATAACCGTGACTTCCATTTTTTGACAACTTTAAGGGGCAATCCTTTATAGATTGTCAGTAAATGGCATGGGAAACAGTATTAACCTCCACTCAATATTTCAAAGGAGTGTTTTGAAAAAATTATCTATATGAAGCCATCATTGTCAGAATAAGCATTATTAAAATATTTACCTATATTTGCAAATGGTTCGATTCAGCTGACTGCTTCAGCTTTCAACAAAAGATTTCTAATGATCTCTCCAATTGATTGTGCCTTATTTACTCAAATATATTGCGATCAGGACTTCATAAAAAAAAAAATAAAACATGTACTTGATCCTGACAGATCCTTCTGAAATCTAAAGAGATACAAACAATCTGTGCAGATGAGTCAAAGCGAATGTTTTTTCACTCTTCAGTTTGTCCTGTTTGTTTACAGATAAGAGAGTGGAGAACTTCAGAAACTGCATGTGTAGGAGCCATACATTGTATATTGGTGATTGGCCACAAGGTGTCAGTATGAGACTATATAACTGTGGCTTCACTGCATGGAGGAAGACCGCGTTGGTAGGAAGCACAATGTTTTTGAACGTAACTTTTACCATTAACGTAACTTGGACCGTAATTTAAGGTAACAAAGAAGTGTGCATTATAGATTGAGGAAAATTGATTTAGGAATTTTGTTGACTGGAAAATAAAGACGTTTTTATTTGCATCAATTTTGCCTACGGACTCTCACCTTTACGCGTTTAAAAAACTAGCTCACTCTACCAACAATAGTGGTAATGGAAAGCCGCTACAGCATGTGTGTTGGCTGGGAAGATGGAGAGCCCATACGGCATAACCTTGTATTTGTAATTCCCGGAGGGAGTGATCTTCCATGTGGTTGTACACATGCTACGCAGGTCTAGCCTGGAGAAGATACAAGCTTCTCTGAGTTCTTCCAAGTCTGTATGGTCCAGGAGAAATGGCTAATGATGCTGCACAATCTGTAAATCTGCCCAGTAATCAATACACGAGTGAAAACCCACACATCCTTCTTGCCCACGAATAAGGACTTCTTGCCTCCTATACATACGCCTGCATTGCCTTGTGCTGCGGGATGGACAAAAGGTAAATACGCATCCATTAGGTAGTTTAGCCCCAGGAAGCAGGTTGATGGTGTGGTCTCATAGCTGGGATTGGGTTGCTGCCTGCTTACTGAAAACATTCTGGAATCCCTGTTATTGCAGGGGAACTTCTGGTTCTTTATGGGTTTCTGGATTTTCAATAAGGGTCAGTGCAACTGAAACAGACATAGACAAAGGGCAGGGTAAATTATGAAGATACCGATTCTTGTATTGTTCGCTCTGTTAAATGATATCACATAAAGTTCGATGGAACTCAGGAGAATCTCAGGGGTGTACCAGTATGATGCTGAGGGTGGAGTTCTCCAGTACCAGAAATCGACCTAAAAATAAAACAGGCCAACTTGAAGGGTTAAGACCAGTGTTGGATTGAGTTACTCCCCAAAAAAGGACTAGTTGTGTTAGTTTTTAAATTCTTTTTAATTCAGCAACTTATTTTTTAGTTCAAAATTAATTTTTAGTACTTCAATTAAAAAGTAACTTATGCTGCAGTATCAAAAAAGTAGCTCAAATATTATTACTTATTTTAGATTTTAAGTAATGCGTTACTTAGAAAAGTAATATTATTATGTAACTTGTGTTAATTGTAATTTATTACCCTCAACACTGGTTAAAACTGGGGCACAGAATTTCACCTTCCCACATCCAAGTGTTGTCCTTAGATTGTTTGCACAGACTGTTCATAGTAGAAGTTGTTGATTCAAGCATTATTGTGGAGGTCCAGGTGAGGTTATGGTTAGTGGTGAATGTCTGACACTATTACACCAAGAAAATTTAAATATATTATGTTTTTATGAACCACATAACCACATTTGTACTCCAAAATATATAGAAGTGCTTTTAAATATTTAATAGCATTTAAAACCTATTACAAGGTGCTTATATAAGTAGTTTGATACTGTTTGATGATAATTTATGTCAAAGAGAAACTCTTACAAAGCATAAGAGTACTCACTTGCTATCCATGAATGAGTCTTTCACTTAAATGATCTCCCAGACTGAAGCGTCTGTCATGGCAATGCGTCCTGTCATAAATGATTAAAGCAAAGCGGTTTCTCAGAGGATAAGGACACACAGTCTCATAGAGATGAAGCTGTTTTCCAGCATAAGCATCACAAAGCAGTGGGGTCTTTTTCCATGTCACTTCCTGTGACGTACTTTAGATATTTTTAAGTGAGTGATTAAAAAAGATGAAGTGACATGACATTGTAAAACTGGAACACACAAAGTGAGCAAAATAAAAGCTCAAAATGAACCAGTTTACCTCTGCAATGAAAATTATCGAATGCTTATGTTGTCTTTAGTGACATAGCACAAACAATCTGTTAAAATCTTAGAAATTAGCATTTTAAAAAGCATAAATGGGATTTAAGCATAATTGTCAATTGGTGCTTTTGAAAACACTATTGGTTGGGTATAGGGAAGGAGGAGGGTGGGTCAGTCGATTGGTCAGTCAGTCACTCATTCAGTCAGTCAGTTGACAGCGGCCTGTGGTGGATTTACACGAGAAGAGCAGGCACGAATGGCACTAGCAAGAGAAATTTGAGATCCCAAAAAGCATACACAGTGGCCTCTGGTGGATTTGCAAAAGTAAAACTGCAAAAAGCAAGCTCCTGGAATGTACTTGGCACTTTCTAGAAATGTATATAGCTGTATATACGTAGTGTTTTTAGAATGAGCTTGGTTAGCAATATTTCTTCTCATTTTTTTTTTATTTTTTGGTTAGGCATGTGGAGCATTTTCCTACTGTTTTATGTTTTTCAAGACTACAGGCCGAATTAATTATTTTTATGAGTGTGACACTTCACAAAAAACTAATGTGATACACACAAAGTGTATACACAATTGTGTTGTTTTGTTTACATTAAATGCATTTAATAGTTGTAAAAAATGTTTGTGCCGTGTTTGTTTGCAAGGTAGCGGATGTTTGCGTTTTCATGGAGAGGACTTTCATTTTGGCACTCGATCCGAAGAGTCTACCACGGTGAACTGTGTGCTCCCTCAAATTGTCAGAAGAGCTGCAAAGGAGCAGATGTGACTCCGTGGTTTTCATTATACCATCCTGTTTTACAGTAATCTGTCTGCTGGCTCTCCGAAGGTGGGGCCTGCAACAGATTTTTGGGGGCTCATCCAGGATCGGCTTCACGTGGCACGAGGAGGCTGATCCACTTATTTCTGGGCTGTGGGACCAGGTGGCGCTGATATGGAGGTCGGCGGCTACTATGTCAATGGTAACAATGAGGCACACAGCAGTTTGAACAGACATCTGTCTACATCCCTGTGGTAACAAGAATCTGCAAAGACAAAGGAGGACAACGTCATGGCAGAGCGCATGAGGTAGCAGTTGGTGTGGAACCTCCGCAAAGATCTAATCACTCTATCTGCTGATGAGCTGTTTCGCATTGCCAAGGCTCTTAAGCCTGTACTAGGTAAAGGTGTATCTGAGCTGGACATGGAGGACAGTGAAGGGTGTTATATATAGATGTTTGGATCGAGTATATAGATACCTTCATGTCAAGTGAATCCTTGCTTGAAACTGAAGATCAAAGTCACTGAACGAAAATGTAAGACTGCGATGGTTGGGCCCATCTAGTAGAGTGAAACAGTCGATGGCAAATAGTGCACAAGTTCACACTGACCCCATCAGTGATGAAAGCAACAGGACAGAGGGTGAACAACACAACAACACAAGAACAACACAATTAAACAACTGACTGCAATAATTGATGCTCTCACCACCGTAGTTGATGCACTACAACAGTCTATGGCAGCACATGTGGAGAGGGGTTGCCGATGCTCAGCCAGTCATCCAGTGTCACGCAGAATGGGCCGCTGACGATGTTGTGCACAGTGTAGAGTAGAGGGGAGGCAAGATTGTCCACATTGTTCATGTGTGGTGAGGAAGGGCATCGAACAGCTGGGAGTTTAAAATAATCTCAATGGCAGGGAAATGGAAACCAGCCACTGCAAGGGGGCAACCAGTGACTGCAGAGCAAATGTCCCAAACTGACCCTACTTCTGTAACCCTGAATGTACCTGTATGAAGAGATAGATATAGCAACCAGAGACAAAAGGGCAAAACGACAGACTTGACAGCGGATCACATGACTGTAGGGACCCCTTGCTAAACAAAAACTGACACCATAATTTAGCTGACAGGAAGCAAAGCATTAACTCAGTGTATCTTGAATGGACTTAATTTGCTCATTTTGAGGCGGGAACTGGCAGACGTGCAACAAATTTAATCATAAGGTAAACACAAAACAACAGTCTCCATCCGGAGCTCCTTCACGGGACTCCATACTCGTAAACACTTGCTGCATGGGGTGCGTGGCTCTCACCTCCACCTACACTCGTCAGCGCTACCAAGCCGACCAATTACAGAGCTTGCGCTACGCTTACGTGTTACATTTTTGAGAGGTGCGCATCAACGTCGCCGACGGCCACGGCGAGGGGCTATGCGTCCACATGTAGGCTGTGCCGTAGCATACGAGTGTGCTTGACGCAGAAGTGTAAATTACCTTTACTGTGAAGGCACTGCTTGACACAGGGGCACAGGCCAGCATAGTGGTTCATGCATGGAAAGAAAAATACCTACCTGCTATCAAGGTGAGGCCACTAAGAGACCTGTTGGTATGTGGAAACGATCTGGGAATATGTGCAGTTAATGGAGAGCCTATCCTCTTTGATGGATGGACAGTCATAACAGTCAACCTGCTAGGAAATGAGGACCCCAACCTTTCCATCGATGTGCCTTTTCCTGTGAGCAAAATGCAGATTGAGAGATCCCTCCTGGACTTTAATGTAATTGAATAACTGATTCAAGGTAAACCTAAAAAGCTCATGCAACAACTCACCACACTAGTTGCTGGAGCCATTTATTTCCCAACAGAGAAAGCACAAACCCTAATTGAAGTTATCTAGAGTAGAGAAGAAGAGGAATTCTGTCATCTGAAATTCAGCCAGAGGGCAGTCATGTACCGACAGGGCAGGTCGCTTGGGTACGATGTCACTTTAAACCAAAAGTAGTGCAGCCAGACTCTCTAGACTTGTTTGAGCCACACATGGAGAGTACCAACCTAAAGTGTTTGGATGTTGGAGAGGGGCTACTGATGGTACACTCTCAGAAATAAAGCCACTGGGGTGGTACCTTTTCAAAAGGTCAAAAACAATCGGCTGAAATACATGATGAACACCGCTAAGCTGAATGCAGTGGGCCATCATTGGGTTGAAGAGCTCTCTGACCTTCGATTTAACATCAAGTATCAGCCAAGATGAGCTAACATCGACGCTGACACGCTGTCCTGCCTCCCCATGGACATTGAATCTTTTGAGTCAGAATAAACAGTGGAGTTACCCACCAGCATTGTGCAACCAGCCTGGGAAGGTAGTCATGTATCCAGGGAAAAGGATGTGGTCTGGATCATTTTTGTGTATCGGTCCACTGTGGTGGAGAAAGTGGAATCATCTAACACTTGGCTGCCAACAATTAGCATAGAAGAGCTGATCACAGCCCAGAAAGAGGGCATAACAATCTCACAAGTGAGGCAGTGAAAGGTTGATGGGGTTAATCCAACAGAGGAGATGAGAAAGGAATCTGACAAGAACCAGCAGGAGGCTCATTTATGAGTGGAGCAAACTTACTGTTGAAAGGGGACTCCTGTACCGGAAAACAATGGAGAGTAAGCAACTAGTCCTACCATCCAAATATAACAAGCTGGCTCTTGAACATCCCCATGACATGATGGAACATGTGGGGACAGAGAGTGTCCTCAGCTTGGCACAGAACAGATTTTACTGGCCATATATAAAGGTTGAGATAGAAGATTATGTGACCAGGAAGTGTCTCTGTATTAAACAGAAGAAACCTACCGTACATACCAGCAAAAGATTATCCACAGGAAGACTAGCCAGTTGCGATCACAAATGCTCACTAATTAACTCTACATCTGAAAACAATAAAAATAGGCTCTACACTCACAGACCCCCTAAACAGGTTTTTGAGATTGCTCAGCAAGCCCTTTTGGTTCGTGTCTGCGACCCGCGTCTGCAAGGGGAATACACAATCCTCAGGCAGACAAAGAAGCGATTAAAAGCTTCCAAAGTTTAAATAGACTTATTAGTTAAACTATTGTTAATTTGAGTAATGTATGTAGGTTTTATGTATGTAGGTTTTTGTATGTACATGTTCCATGTGTTTAACATAACTGTTATGGATAGTTAATGAGTTATAGCCATTGGTGGTGACTGAAATCTACAGAATGTTTGTAAAAAATTTCATGTTTGGTATTAATTGAAAGCTATGAAAGTTTCAAATGCATTGGTTTTATATGAAGAAACCATACTATGAAAAATGTCTGTGTTCTAAAACGTTATTTTAATAACTTCCAATCAAAGGCAGGTAACACATGGCACTCACACTATGTGCCAACCCGGCCTCCTAGAAGAAGGAATGGGTGTGTGACTTCACCCCGCAGATCTCTGATTGGACAATCACTGTGTTGGCCCGACTAATACCCAAAGCCTATAAAACTTTGAACAAGGAAATTTCTTTGCCGTCTTTGCCAGTCGTTTTTGCACATCATCACCATCGTCGATGCCTGGACGTCGCTCTTCTCGTGCTGTGACCGTTACATCGCCTCGCGAAAAGCCTTGTTACATCATGGAGCAAGCCACGACCTTCACTTCCTGCTGGCCCGACCCCCGATCTGCTTGTGCAACCTCTTTAACAACAAGCCATTGGGGCAACTTATCACAACTCTGAAACTCTGTCATAACTACAGAAACCCCAGGAAGGACTTCACCTACATTGCCGCCTCGTCCAACATCCGTATCCCTAGCAATCGACTCCAAGCTTCCCTGAAAGTAAGGAAACCCCTCTTCACCGACGAGGGAATTCCAGCACATCATTGAATTTGCTACGCTGACCAATCAGCTTCACTGGGATTTCCCTTTGCACCAGTTGAGAAAACCAAAATTCCATCAGAAACCAAGTAACACAAACAAAGTTTATATCATTGCTGAAAGTGGTGTGAATTATATTTTAGTAAAGAATAGCGAAATTCTCTGCTTTTATGGTTTCTCTCAGGTTGCAATGCTGAGAACTTAGCAATGCTAGCAGTTGAATCCTTACCCGCTCTCCATCATAACTCTCCTCAAACTGCTTGTGTGTATGTGTATGTGCATTTGTGTGTTTTATGAAGATTAGTACGTTGTGTTATAGGTTAGAAATAAACTTGTGCTTCGTTTTTAAGATCCGTGTTGGTGTGTTGTGTGCTTTATAAGTTAATGCCTCAGCTTCAGATACTGCCACCTTGCTCATTAAATAATTAGATACTGTTTTATATTGTTATTGTTGGCCACATAATGATATAATACAGGATTGCTTTACAGTAACTGTTCTATTTGCTGGACAACTGGGTAGGCTAAGTGTAAGCTTTGAATAATTATATGTGAATCATGTTCAAATCTTTAGATTCGAATCCTCAAAGTTTAAATGTGATTTAAACCAAAGAGCTGATTCTTACACTTACCTGCAGTACACACAACTTATGGGGTCACAACATCTGTTTATTAGAAATGGTAAAATGCTGGTCCATGGGTAATAAGGGTTGGATCACTTAAGCTTTTTTTATTTTTAAATCAAATCAAATCAAATCACTTTTATTGTCACATCATCAGCAGCACGTGTGCTATGATGAGTGAAAAGCTTAGGTGCTGGCTCCAGACAGTGGAAAATACAGATAGTGCAAATACAACGACAGTGCAAAATACAGACAGTGCAAATACAACGACAGTGCAAAATACAGACAGTGCAAATACAACAACAGTGCAAAATACAGACAGTGCAAAATACAGACAGTGCAAATACAGCGACAGTGTAAAATACAGACAGTGCAAAATACAACAACATACTCACAAAAAAGAAACAAAACAGTGTAAATTTGGCAATGTGACAGTGATGCGTACGATGGATAGGTGTACACATAGTTGTAGGCAGTATTGTTTAAGTATGGATTGGTTAAAGTGCAGTGCATGCTACATCTTTATGGTGTGGGGTATGGGAGAGTTTGTGTGGGGTGTGTTAAGTGTTCATCAGCCTGATAGTCTGAGGGAAGAAACTTTCCTTCAGTCGACTGGTGCGTGACCGAATGCTGCGGAACCGTCTGCCTGAGGGTAGCAGAGAGAAAAGTCTATGGCTTGGGTGGCTGGAGTCGCTGATGATTCTCTTGGCTTTCCTCATGCACCTCCTGGTGTAGATGTCCTGGAGGGAGGGAAGCTCACCTCCTACTACACGTCCAGCAGTTCGCACAGTCCTATGTAGACCTTTGCGATTGCTGCTGGTGCTGTTCCAGTACCAGGTGGTGATGCAGCCAGTGAGGATGCTCTCCACAGTGCAGGTGTAGAACGAGCGGAGGATGTGGGGGCTCATTCCAAACCTCCTGAGGCGCCTGAGGAAGAAGAGGTGTTGTTGTGCCTTCCTTAACACTGCGTCTATGTGAGCAGTCCATGTCAGATCCTCAGCGATGTGTTTTGTCAGGGAGAGTGTGATACACACAAAGTGTATATACAAATGTATTGTTTTGTTCACATTGGATGGGTAAAATGTTTGTGCCATGTTTGTTTGCAAAGTAGCAGATGTTTGCGTTTTCATAGAGAGGACTTTTATTTTGACACTCGATCCAGAGAGTCTACCGCGCTGAAATGTGTGCTCCCTCAGATCATCAGAAGAGCTGCAAAGAAGCAGATGTGACTCCGCAGTTTTTATTATATTATCCAGTTTTACAGTAATCTGGTTTCCGAAGGCAGGGCCTGCAACACTACCAATGTATTAAAGTAAATATTGTTCTGTTCACTTATCAAAAACTGTAAAAACAGTAAATAAAATCTAAGCCTACATTGAATATATAAATGTGAAAAATATTAGTACATTAAACAACAGTGGAACTTTGGAAACTTATACAAAGGGTTAACATGCCTAAAATAGCTACTTTTTAGTAGTTATCAAGATGATGCTGGTAAAATGAAAGTGATTCCTTTAGATTTTTCTACAGTTTTGTTCTCAATGAATGTGTGTGTAATTGTTACTTAACTCACATGGGAGTAATTTGGGGGAAAATTCGATCTCATATTAGTCTGAAGAATTGGAAAAGTTCAATCAGTGTATCAAACATTTGGCATTAAAGTTGCAAATCTATACTTCCATCATCTAATACACAACTGTTTACTTTTTCTGTATGTCAACAATTCTTTCATTTCTGCCCCCTAAAAAAATTTCTGATAAACCATTCACGCAAAGATATCTTATTACCGAGATCTATGAAGAAGCAACATCCAAGTCATAAATCTCTCCTGTGGGAGCTCCATAAATAGATTGTGTTAGCTTATGCCTGTCTAAATATTGACCGTCACAATGCCTTAATTGCAAATTTCATGGATGAGACACCTTACAAATGTGAGTTAGACCGAGCATGACTGGAGTGTTATTGGATATCGAGGACAGAAATGCTCTTTCGATTCGTATCATTCTGCCCCCATTTTGCAGATTTGTGTTTTTGTGTGAGACATTTGTTGATGGAAGTCATCTTGATCCCTCACAAAGCGAGTTCATGCTCTTGGACGCACATCATCAGAGCGTCGCAGAGGGGGGCAAACCACAGGAGAGAACAGGATAGATTGAAACATAGAAAGGGATTGAACAATTTGGATAGGCAGTGGGATTTTAGTGGGATTTCCTTTTTTTATCCCATCTTTCCATTCTGATTATCCTTTCAACCAATTTTTCTCTTTTCCCCCCTCTTTTAGAGATAAATAATTTATGGCTCCTGAGGCGCAGAACAGTGCTGGAACATTCTACGAAAGATAAGTGATTCTGATGATTGCTGATACTTGGCATGTAACGCCACGCGTAACAGAAAATTGCACAAAGACAGCATCTCTTCCACAGTGATGTACAGCCTCCAGCCACAGTACAGCTCAGCCCTCCCTCTCTCTCTTTCTCTCTCATAAACACATGCTTATTTTGGTGGTTTACCAGGACCCTCCATTGGCATTATGTAATTTACAACCTTAAGCCTAATTTATAAACCCTAACTCTTAAAAACACTTATTATATTGTCTTACTCTAACCAGTCTGAGATGATTCACGCTTTATGACATGGCGCGTTATCCTCCTGGAAGTAGCCATTAGAAGATGGATACACGGTGGTCAAAAAGGGATGGACATGGTCAGCAGCAATACTCAGGTAGGCTGTGGTGTTGACACGATGCTCAACTGGTACTAATGGGCCCAAAGTGTGCCAAGAAGCACCATTCATACCATTACACCACCACCAGCTTGAACCGTTGATACAAGGCAGGATGGATCCATGCTTTCATGTTGTTGACGCCAAATTCCTACCATCCCTACCCTACCATCCGAATGTCGCAGCAGAAATCGAGACTCATCAGACCAGGCATCAGACTCATCAGATTCCAATCTTCTATTGTCCAATTTTGATGAGCCTGTGCGAATTGTAGCCTGTTCTTAGCTGACAGGAGTGGCACTCAGTGTGGTCTTCTGCTACTGTAGCCCATCCACCTCAAGGTTGGACGTGTTGTGTGTTCAGAGATTCTCTTCTGCATACCTCAGTTGTAACGAGCGGCTATTTGAGTTACTGTTGCCTTTCTATCAGCTTGAATCAGTCTGGCCATTTTCCTCTGACCTGCATCAACAAGGCTTTTGTGCTCACAGAACTGCCGCTCACTGGATATTTTCTCTTTTTCACACCATTCTCTGTAAACCCTAGAGACGGTTGTGTGTGAAAATCTCTGCAGATCAGCAGTTTCTGAAATACTCAGACCAGCTCGTCTGGCACCAACGACCATGCCACGTTTAAAGTCAGTTAAATCACCTTTCTTCCCCAACTGCAGCAGATTGTCTTGATGTCAACACGGCATGTTGCTGCCATGTGATTGGCTGATTAGAAATTTGTGTTAACGAGCAGTTGGACAGGTGTACCTAATAAAGTCACCGGTGAGTGTTTTTTTTATTCAAAATTAAGCACTTTTTAAGCACGTTTCCGGTGCACATAAAAATTTACATATTTATACATATGTGACATACTTTACATTATATTCGACTTATAGTATTCTATAGTGTAGTGTAAGGAAAAAAATTATATTTCAAGTTTTTCCAAAGTCCAACATTGAATGACTGCCATTTGCTCTCTTTGAATGTCGTATTGCATCTTAAATTTATATTTATTCTAATTTCATGCATTCTTCACTCATGAAGTTTCATTCCCATGCATGTTGGTTTCAATTAATGCATATTTATTTTATGCTAATAATAATTGTTACCAATTTAATCTGATAAACTGTTATGAAAGCAACACAATTAAATTTTTAATGTAGTTTCAAGTACTTTATCCAAAATCTAAGCACTTTTCAAACCTTGAAAACACTAAATTAAAATTCAAGCATTTAAAATGATTTCTAGCATCCGTACAAACCCTGCATCAAAACCAGTACACCCACACACACACACAGACACACACATGCATACACTTTGTCAGCATTTAGGCTTTGTTTTAGCTACAAGAGACTGAACTGCTCTTGTCTCAGCTCAAAGTCACCGTCAGGTCTGTCCACAGGCCCACATCACTTGATTCCCTTTGAAAGTGAAGATTAAAGCACCAGCCACCACTGAAACATCAAAATATAGCTGTCGGGATACAGAAAAACAAAAGCTACTCTGAATATGTGCAGCTAATTTTAGTTTTTAGAACAGCACATGCTCATGCATTGTTGGTGAAGCCACTGGAAGCTGCTACATTTTTTTTTTTAAATCATTTATTTTGTAAGTATAGCACTTGCTCAAGGATGCCATTAGTGTTAATAATGCTTATTTTAATTAAATCTATTCATTTATTCAAAAATTACTTTTTTTCTATGAGTTCATTAATTCATGCATTTTTCGGTTCATAAATAATAATAAAAAGTATGATACAGTATTATAATGCAACAAAAGCATCACTGTAAGAAATTCAGTTAATCTTTTACAAAATCTGTCACAAATAATGCACTATGTATACTACTGTATATGTGGTCAACTGTCTGTGTCAGCATTGGAATCTGAAATTACATAACTGACATTTAGGTGCATTAAGTGTCTAAAATTACACACTTAGCATGTGAATTAGGACATATTTTGGCCCAATCCCAATTCTACCCCTTAGCCCTTCCCCTTACCAAGCAGTGGGCATACAATTGGGACATCATTGTGTCCCAATTCTCTTTTGCTAGAAGGCGTAGAGCTAAGGGTAAGGGGTAGATAGCCCTTCAAACTGAGATTCTTCAGGACCACACTCGAAACCAAGGGCTAAGAAAAGTTCTCAGAATACACCAGCCACAACGGCAGAATAGCTGCACCCGGAAGTAAGGAGATCCACAAATTTGTATTTTTTGTCATTATTATACATTTTTACAACAAACAAGCACATGTTTTAGTATATTTATAATTGCATTCGTGTTTTACCGTCATCCTTAAAAAAAACAACACTAAAATAAAAACCGCAAAATTTCGATCTATAATCCATAATAATAACTCCTGTACAGCAGTCCCACCACAACATGCTGACACTCGATGAGGCTCAAATACCCTGTGAGTAATGTATAGTGGCGGGGAATGACCTTTTTACAGTGTCTGCTATAATGTTGATGTTGTTTTTGGTGTGTTTACATAGTTGAATATGGCCACTGTGTAAATGCACAGTATAGTTACGATCTTATTGTCACATTAGATCATTATGATAAAAAGATATATGCCTTCAGTTATTTCCTGAAGATAAAAAAAAATAAACCAATTGGAATAACTACAGCAGTCGCGATCGTCTGATCTCATATAAAGCAAGAGATCGCGATGACATATGATGACGTGTGCAGGTGCTGTAGTGCTGTCCCATTTCTTATGGGGTATATTTTGAAGCCCTTCCTCTTGATATTCGGTTTTAAGGGCCAAGGGGAAGGGGTAGGGGTACAAAAATAAAATTGGGATTGGGCATTTATGTCTTTCCTTATACAAATGCATTACTTCTGAAATTATCTGCCAAATGAAAGTGAGGTGGTTAGACCACCATAAACAAAACAAACAAATAAACAAATATAGGGTTTTTTAAATGTTTAACATGTCATATTTATATTTATATTTATTTATTTTTTTACATAAAAATGTTCCAAAAGCACACGTTTCACATCTACTTTTAACAGGTGAAGCCCATGTGATGTGATTCTCGTGTGTTTTTCTTCTTCCTTAGGGGTGGTTTGATTTGAAATATGTCTTCACACTCAGAATGCCTTCAAAGTAAAATGGTACTCAAGTCTGATTTTGCAGTGGCTGTGCTTTAAAATTACATATCTTTTGTAATATCTTAATTCAAACGATAAAGGATTCTGATAGTCTGACAGTAATCAGTGGTGAGTATTACTGGAAGAATAACCCTGCCTGGTTAAAATGTTAAACATTTTGCATTTAAAAGCAATCCAAACATTACTTATTAAAACTATGGTAAATAATTACACTTGTAATCTGTTATCAGTTACATTTGCATATAACCTACCAATCAGTGGTTGACGTCATAGCCATTCATTCATTAACGCTGGAACTACCAGAATTATATAACCACTGTGGTAAAATGGCCATAGCGGTCATTCTGACCATTCATATAATACTGTGCCAAAGAGATTGATATTTACATTCAAAGCTTATATGGAAATTTTAGAATTAAGCGTTGAATGTCTGTGGTCATATTTTATGAGGTCGTTATACTAAAAATATAATTTTTTTTGTACTATAGTCTATAACAGACTGCCTGTGTATGTCACTTTAGCAATTTTTTTTACTACAGTGAAAATGTTATTTTGAAAGACAAGGAAATGTTCTGAAGTGAAGTTATGTATTTAGCTATCAGAAATGCTTATTATGTTTACGTACCCCAGTATACATTTCTGGACAGTGCAAAACACATCCCAGGAGGTACCTTTGTTTGCAGTTTTTGTTTTTGCGAATCCGCTAGAGGCCGCTGTGTACACTTTTTCAGATCTCACATTTCTTTCATGAGTGCCATTCACGCCTGCTGTTCTTGTTAAATCCAAATTAAATTAAGGCTGATGTCAACTGACTGACTGACTGACTGACTGACAACTGAAAACCCCACCCACCTCCGTTCCCTAAACCCACCCAATAATGTTTTCAAAAGCACTTTGTTTTTTGTTTTTGTTTACTTGCTTTCTGGAACCATTCTTCACTGTTCTTGAAACCTGTTATCGTGGTCAATTTCTCTCTGTGTTTCAAGTCTGCCAACATACGTGGCAAGCTACTGGGCAAACTGGAAACAGCGGAAAACCATCCACACGGCGGTAAGAGGTCAGCTGGTAGAGCGAAAAGAAGCTGTCAGGGGCGTGATATCGCCCCGTAGCATTCATTTTAAAGACAAAATGCAGCCATACGTACCTCTGGCCACATAATTTACACTTTTTAGAAATGTATATGTATGTATAATCTCATTCATTTCTCATGTTTTGTTAAAGCATGATTTATTTGTGGTTTGTGTAAGCTGGAAATTAGTTTTCTAAATGTTCCAGCTGTATAATGGCAAAATTTTCATCAGGCTGCATAACTGACCTTATGTAAAAGCGTAGTAACGAGCAAATAAAGTAAACACAGCACAAAGGCAGAACATTTTATAGGTAAGATTTCGTTTTTTACCTTTTTATGTTATGAACTTTTGTGCTCAACAAGTAACAATATTGATGATTGTGGAGAGGTAAGCGTGATCGAACACCCAATGAGGGGGGAGAGCATGCTCGGAGCCCGGCAGCTAATCAGCAGGCCAATCAGAAATAATAAATAACACCTGTTTATTCTAGTGATTGGGCCGGAGAGACACCCTTCTTAAGGAGAAGGAGCAGCCGGGAGAGAGGGAGGAGAGAGCACCCACACAAACACCAGAGCTTGTGTGTGTGTACTTTAAAAATAAAAAGAAAAATACTTACCTTATAACGCCGACCCTGTCTTCTTCTTCCACACAACAACGAACAATATTACAGTGGTGCCGAAACCCGGGAAGGAGAAGAGCCTCACTGCCAGAATGACCACTCCGTCAAGGCTAGCATTTGCGGAAGCCATCCAGGCCCTCGCGGTCCTCCACCAACAACAACATGATGCGCTGGTGGAATTAAAGAACGTCCAGGACCAACATTTCCGATTCCTCATGGAGGCCCAGCGGGAGGACCGCGAGCAAATCCGGAGTCTGCTGTCCCAGGAGATCCGGCCCGCTCCGACATCTGCCGCCCACCCTCCCATTACGTTCCAGAAAATGGCGCTGGAAGATGACCCGGAAGTGTTCCTGGACCTCTTTGAAAAGATGGCGGAGGTGTGTGGCTGGCCTCGGGCCGAGTGGCCGGTACGTGTCATCCCGCTGCTCTCGGGTGAAGCCCAGATCGCTGCACAGCAGCTACCGGCCCAGAATCTCCTGGAGTATGCTCATCTGAAGCGAGCCATTCTCCAGCGGGCCGGCCGCAACCCAGAGGAGCAGCGTCAGCGCTTCCGGTCGCTGGAGCTGACTGAAAGCGGCCGGCCCTTCGCGTTCGCCCAGCAGCTCCGTGACGCCTGCCGCAGATGGCTGATAAAGGATGGCCGGACCACTGCCCAGCTGGTGGATGCCGTGGTACTGGAACAGTTCATCACCCGCCTCCCCTCCCGAACATCGGAGTGGGTCCAGTGCCACCGGCCAGACGATCTGGAGACGGCCATCCGGCTGGCGGAGGATCACCTGGTGGCGAGGTCCAGGGTCGGCGAAATAACTTCTCTCTCCTCTCCCCCTCTTTCTCTCTCTCTCTCTCGTCCTGTTCCCAGGCCCAGAATGCGGAGACCGCCCACGCCAGCACCCAGACTGCGGTGCACTGAGGCGGATCCGCAGCCAGCCCCGCGGGAAGGGGAATCCTATCAGGACGGAGGGGCGGAGTTTCCACCCCTGGCTGCTTCCCAGACGGCACCAGGTCTCTCTCCGGTTCAATCGGTTGGTCTTGCTGGCCCCGGGGGTGTAGTGAAAAGGTCTGGGCCGATGCATTGGCGCCGCGGGGGCGAGGATAGCGCACCAAAAGTCCGCTCCGTGAAGGAGGTGAGTGCGTTGATTCGCGTCCCCGCCACGCCAATCGTCGCCCCCGGTCGCGACGGGCTATACCGGATACCAGTGAGTATTAAAGGGGGTACATATCAAGCTTTGGTGGATTCGGGGTGTAACCAGACCTCCATCCACCAAAGCCTGCTTCAAGACCCGGTATTGGATACGAGCCGCACGGTAAGGGTAAGGTGTGTGCACGGGGATGTAATTCACTACCCGCTAACGGCTATAGATATTCAATTCAGGGGGAAAAAGCATAAAGTGGAGGTGGCGGTTAACCCGCACCTCAAACACCCGCTAATTCTGGGAACCAATTGGCCTGGATTTAATAGATTATTAGGGGTCTTATGTGCGGGTGTTTCTTGGAAAAAGAAATCGCCGGAGAGGGGGCGGGTCGCTCAGCTGGGGGAATCCCAAGCCGTGACGTCACGCGCTGACTCAGGGTAAGGGCTGGGAATTTCCCGGTGTAAAGACTTTCCCCTGGAGCAGTCGCGTGATGACACGCTGAGACATGCACTCGAAAGAGTGCAGGTTATTGATGGGAAAATCCTCCAGCCTGATCAACCCCTCTCCTTTCCTTATTTTGCGATTATTAATGATAGGGTGTATCGAGTGATCCAAGACGCTCAGACAAAGGAAGATACAACCCAATTATTAGTACCAAAGAGCCGTCGGGAAATGCTTTTCCAGGCGGCTCATTCTAATCCTATGGCCGGACATTTAGGTCAGGCGGCCACACTAAATCGCCTCATGGCCCGATTCTTTTGGCCGGGCATTCACGGTGACGTCAGCAGATGGTGCGCGGCGTGTCGTGAATGTCAGCTGGTAAATCCACCGGCCACCCCAAAAGCGCCATTGCGCCCATTGCCAGTTATGGAGATCCCCTTCGAGAGAATTGGGATGGATCTCATCGGGCCATTAGAGCGATCCGCACGCGGGCACCGGTTTGCATTAGTTCTAGTAGATTATGCAACCCGATACCCGGAAGCAGTAGCGCTCCGTAACATCTCAGCAAAGAGCGTTGCGGAGGCTCTGTTTCGCATAATCTCCCGAGTGGGAATCCCCAAGGAGATTCTCACTGATCAAGGCACCGCGTTCATGTCACGCACCATGCGCGAGCTTTACGGATTATTGGGCGTTAAATCAATTCGCACTAGCGTCTATCACCCACAAACAGACGGGCTGGTGGAACGATTTAATCGTACACTTAAATCCATGATCCGTAAATTCGTTCACGAGGACGCGAAAAATTGGGATAAGTGGTTAGAACCCTTGTTATTCGCTGTGCGGGAGGTTCCCCAAGCCTCCACGGGGTTTTCCCCCTTCGAGCTTCTCTATGGCAGACAGCCCCGTGGGGTTTTAGATGTCGTTAGAGAGGCTTGGGAGGACGAGCCTTCAAACAGTAAAAACGAAATTCAGTATATTCTGGACCTTAGAGCAAAACTCCACACACTGGGGCGGCTCTCTACGGAGCATTTGCTTAAGGCCCAGGATGACCAACGCCGGCGTTATGACAGGGGCACTAAACTACGCAAATTTTCACAGGGAGATAAAGTCCTTGTACTGCTACCCACTTCCAGCTCTAAATTACTCGCCAAGTGGCAAGGGCCGTTTGTGGTCACACGACGAGTCAGCGATCTCGATTATGAGGTAATGCGTTCGGACAGGGCTGATTCTCGTCAGATATACCACATTAATCTGCTGAAGCAGTGGAGGGAGCCGGAGGAGGTGATGCTGGCTACGCTTATTAACGCTTATTAGAGAAGACTCTGTACACTTACTAGCAATGGGGAGCTGCTACAGAGCACTGTGTATGCTGTCTGGAATTTGTGCGCAATTCTTTATTTTTCTTTGATTTCAGAGGTTAATCGAGGTGAATTATCAGCTCTGTCATACATTTCAAAATGTTGAAAATATCCTGTGTTCATTTGGAAATGATTTTGGCTAATTTGATTATGCTTTCAGTTTCACAACACGGTGGCGCAGTGAGTAGCACAATAGCCTCACAGCAAGAAGGTCGCTGGTTCGAGCGCCGGCTGGGTGAGTTGGCATTTCTGTGTGGAGTTTGCATGTTCTCCCCGTGTTCGCGTGGGTTTTCTCCAGGTGCTCTGGTTTCCCTTACAAGTCCAAAAACATGTGGTATAGGTGAATTGGGTAAGCTAAATTGTCCGGAGTGTATGTGTGTAAATGAATGTGTGTGGATGTTTCCTGGGGATGAGTTGCAGCTGGAAAGGCATCAGCGTAAAGCATGTGCTGGATAGGTTAGCAGTTCATTCCACTGTGGCAACCCCGGATTGGTGGAGGGGACTAAGCCAAAAAGAAAATGAATAAATGAATGAATGAATGAATAAATGATTCCTTGGATTTACTAAATTTATTAAGGTGTTTGTAAGCAATTTATTTGGGCTGAATTTAAACAAACAAATCAAGCTGAACGTTACTAAATTTATTTAGTTTGTTTAAATTCAACACATTTAAATAGTTTACAACTATTTTACAGACAGATTTTTTTTTCAGTGTACAGTAAGTTATAATTATAAAGCAAATGCAAAACAGGTAAGATATACTGTTAACTATTTCCTGTAAAATCTACAATAACTTTCTGTAAATCAATTACAGCAAAAATACTGTATTTACATGAACAGCACCATTTTTCTTGCTCTACCTTTACTGTAAAATATACAGTAATTTTCACAATGTAACTTTAAAATAGAGTAACATATTGCATAACTGTCCTACAGTAAAATTAAGTTCATATTACAGTTGAATGCTGTCTAATTTACAAAAATCATTAACAGTGTATAAGTTTTTCATACTACATTTTTGCAATTACGAAGTAGTAAAAATTGCGAGATGAAAAGTTACTTGTATCAAGTAAAAAGTGGAACTTTAAGATGTACATGTAAAATAAAATAGAACAGTTATGGCAAAAAAGTTCAATGTTTTATTTCATAATTATTCAGTCATTCATTCATTTTCTTTTCAGCTTAATTCTTCTATTAATCAGGGGTCGCCATAACGGAATGAACCGCCAACTGATCCAGCATATGTTTTACACAGCGGATGCAATTAAAGCTGCAACCCATCACTGGGAAACATCCATACACACTATGGACAGTTTTAGCTTTTCCAATTCATCAATCACACATGTCTTTGGACTTGTGTGGGAAACCGGACCACCAGGAGAAAACCCACGCGAACACGGGGAGAACATGCAAACTCCACACAGAAATGCTAACTGACCCAGCCGAGGCTCGAACCAGCGACCTTCTTGCTGTGAGGCAAGATTGCTACCCACTGTGCCACCGCGTCACCCCTATTTCTTAATTATGAGTCAATTTTCTTTCTGTTTTTTTTTATTTTACGATTTAATTAATAATAAAAAAATACTTTTTTTAATCTCATAATTAATCTCATTCATTTGTCATTTTTTTATTAAAGCATGATTTATTTGTAGCTTTGTTTAAGCTTTTGTGTTTTCCAAATGTTCCAGCTGCATAATGAGTTTAGATAACTGACCATATTCAAAACCCAGTTAAAAACAAGACGTTGCATTAAATAAAAAAAAAATAATTAAAATATACAAATATACATTAATATATACATATACATGAATTGCAGCAGTGCATAATACATTGTATTGTAAATGACTGTGAATGTATGAATCAACAACAACAACAACAATAAATTAGCTCTAAGTATACCAAATATATTGGTATTTAATTGTCTATCATACATACTGTTTTTGAATTGGGTAGGCTAAATTGTCCGTAGTGAATGAATGCGAATGAGTGTGAATGGATGTTTCCCAGAGAAGGGCTGCAGCTGGAGGGCATCCGCTACGTAAAAACATGTGCTGAATAAGTTGGCGGTTCATTCCGCTGTGTCGAGCCCAGATTAATAAAGGGACTAAGTCGAAAAGAAAATGAATGAATGAACATACTGTTTTTCGTGTGCATGTTATAGTCTTCTTTTAGGCCTGTGCGGGTTTCTGTGCGTCCATACGTAATGAGCAGGAGCGGAGCGCAGCGCTGAGCTCATTTGTCTGGCTGTTGTCAGGTGTGAAACTCTCTCTACTGTCACTGGGGATTATTTCAGCCTGTCTGCTCTCAGTGTGCCCGAATAAACAGCATGTGCGCACACATATATGCCACTGCCATGCATTACAATATATGCAGGCTATGCGTGTAAACGTGTTTGGGTGAACAGGTTTATTTGGTTTAAGATTACATAAAATTGTATAATCACTTGGGTATACTTTGTTAGTGTGGTTTACAAAGATATGCCTTTTGTGTTCATGAGTCTAAATGCTGCAAAATCACATTTAACTAGGTATTTTGACATTCAAATTTTGCCACATGAAGGTTTCCTGTGAATGTTAGTTTTAGGGGTAGGGTAAAGTCACTAAAAGCCTTATGCTAATTTCTACAGGATAAAATACATTACGCCAATGAAAAGTCATCGTAAGTAAAATAAAAATCACACACTTATTTAACTTACGATGACTTTTCATCGGCGTGATGTATTTTATACTGTAGAAATTAGTATAAGGCTTTTGGTCCGTGTGTGTGTGTGTTCATTATTGCCTCTGCAAGTGAGGTCAAATAATATGAATCTCTCTATTACCACAATCCTCCAGCATATAAGAACAGCACAGATTTTCCATATGGATTACTGCTTTAATCAACAGAATAAATGACCTTAACCTTTTCAGATGGCTGATGAGTCAGGTCAGAATGCTACTGTATATGCGTCATGACATTGACCTTCTGCTGCAGGACGGATTAGAGCTCAAAGTGATCTTTGCACCTTGATGCTTTGCGTGATGCCTGGACTAGGAGTAACCCACTGGTTTACTAGAATGGTTTAACCTTTTCATAGATAAGTTTACAATAGCCCCTTTCACATATACAGAGTTTCCAAAAAAAATACCAGTAAATCACCCATGAATCATCTGTGAACAGAGACATTTTTAAAATACTGGAAAATACATTCAAGCAGTTTTCCAGGATGATAAGCTTGTAATACTACCCATAAATTACAGCAACTCTGTGTGTAAATGCAGAAGGAAAATAGGCAGTTTTAGCATGTACAAGTTTAGAACGTGCTGATATGAGACATCTACTCCAGGCTAATCGATCAGAAGTGATATGCTTTTTGCAGAAATAGCCTTTAATCCTTTGTTCTTTTAGTTAATGCGTGTTGCTAGCTGCTGTTCAGACAATGCTGCTGTTTTTCTTCATAGTGCTGACTGTGGAAAAATGATCAATAAATTGCTTATGATGTGAGTTTAACTGCAAGTGCTGCGATCAACTGTGTGATATGCATACAGTACATATAAAGAGGAGTGCAATTTACCAAATACAAAACTGGTAGTCTTTCATTTCAAAGAGGGTCTCACAAGCTGCAGCACAAGCATATATATTTTGAAAATGTGTCTGTGAAAGTGTTCCTTAACCAGAGTTGTTTTAAACTCTGTATCTACAAAAAAAATGTATCTACAGAACTGTCCATGTCCCTTACAGGCCTTTGTGTAGCCATATGTGTAAACATAAATAGGGTTTTTTTTTATCTGCAGTTAGCACCTTTGCCTTTGGATCCTGTAGTAACAAAATGTTTTGTCCTCTAGTATTTTGGCTTGTCAAACTATGTGAATGCGAAAGTTTGAAACAAAATTAAACCTTCAAAAAAATAATAATACAGTTTTTCCCAATTGTTTACACACATTTTCTGAAAGCATGTCTCATATTGTCAGAACTCTACACACAAATCACAACACACACACACACACACATTGAGCAAAACCCTTCAATTCTCCTGCAAAATCAAATTTTACATTCAAAACAATGAGATTTATTCACAAAATGGTGTTTTGTTTTCAACTGACACACACAAACCATCAAATGAATAAACATTATACAAACACTATGACAAACACTATGACCACTTTATCTCCATTTTTTCATAATGACTTACTGTAAGCCTTCTTTGTTCAGTGTTACACTTACAGACAGTAAGCCTACATAAGTGCATTGTAAAATATTTTAGAATATTATTTTTATACAAAACACACAAATACATGGTACCAAATATATTTGATTGTATTTTTCCCACAAAAACAGTGTACACAGTGTTCATCCCAACCAACACAAAGTTGCACATAACGTGGACTACATATACCATCAACAGAAGTATTTACAGAATAGTTACAGTAAAAAAAACAAAAAAGTGTGGATTTCCTCATACACTTTCCATCCCCAGGCAGAAAAAAAAATTCTCAAAAGGATTGAGAAATGGAGAATATGAGATGAGCTCTGATTTCTAAATTGCAATTATGTGTGACGGGTGTTTACAATTGTCAATGACAGTGTGTTCCTTGTGAATATTAAAGTATAAAAATTGTGCCAAATGCAGAGAATTGTGTGTTGTGTTTTGAAAAAAGTGTGTTTTAAACCTGCAATTTAAGCGTAAAGCAGGAATTGTGCTTGTAGTTTAGCAGAATTGGTTCAGGGGGTTGGTGCATCAGTTACATGTTGTGGTAATTGTGTCTGAAGTACAAGTAATTGTGTGTAAAAAATTGGGAAAAACTGTAACAAAAATAATATAATTTTTTTTTTAACAAATACAACCACAGTAGGCTAGAGGTTGTTTATGTCATCACATCTGTCTGTGTGAACAGTGCATTTTTGAATTTATAGATGTACTGTAGTTGTGTCTGGGGTGAAGGAAATCTAGGGTTGTGTCCTGAGACTGCTGCCCCCACCACCAGGCCCCAGAAAATGTGGTAGAAATGAATGCATAAATATATAGTTGTTCTGGCATTTAATTATATTGCTGTGCTAAAGGGGTTAAAATCTCAACTGTCTTGAAGTGTTTTTTTTTTAACCGTGATATGGGCTGTTCCCATATCACATCTGAAACTGTGTGGAAAACACGAGGCACATCGACCTTTACTAATTTCAACCCATTTCTGAACTTCTGCTCCCATGGTATCTGTAGTTGCTAAACTACCATCAGCCATTCTCTCAGGATCCACCACTGACAAACCCTTGCTGAAGCGCTGATAAAAGTTAGTAACACTTTATTTTGATGGTCCATTTGAGTATTAGTAGACTGTCTGCTTAATATCTGTTTATACTGCTCCTTTAACAGACATTTAATGACTATAAGAAACGTAGCAAGTACATGTCAACTTAATGTAATGTAATGTGTATATTTATTTAGCACATTTATCGTGTATGGCCATACACCCAAAGCGCTTCACAATCATGAGGGGAGTCTCTTCACACCACCACCATGGTGCAGCATTCACTTGGATGATGCGGCGGCAGCCACAGGACAACGGCACCAGTGCGCTCACCACACACCAGCTATTGGTGGAGGGAAGAGACAGTGATAGAGCCAATTCAATGGATGGGGATGATTAGGAGGCCATGATGGGTGCCGAAAGTGCCGATTGAGGGACTTTGGCCAGGACACTGAGGTTACACCCCTACTCTTTAGGAGAAGTGCCATGGGATTTTTTAATGACCACAGAGAGTCAGGACCTCAGTTTAACGTCTCATCCAAAAGACGGCGCCCACTGACATTGTATTGTCCCCTTCACTTTCACTGGGGCATTAGGACTCACACAGTCCACAGGTTGAGCACCCCCTGCTGGCCTCACTAACACCACTTCCAACAGCAACCTAGTTTTTTTTCCCATGTGGTCTCCCATCCAGGTACTGACCAAGCTCAACTCTGTTTAGCTTCAGTGAGTAACCGGTCTTTGGCTGCAGGGTGATATGGCTGTGGCACTTATACTAACCCTAACCCCAATCTAACAGTCTGCTTATAATCTAATGAGAATTATTTGGCATGTAGATGCAATGTAAATTCAATTCAACAAACGGGCCATCAAAATAAAGTGTGACCCAAAAGTTTTATTTATGGAGGAAATTAAAAAGCACTGCAATGTTTAAGTGATCGGCGATTGTTTGAGGTAATTATTTATTTTCCTTTATTTATTAGGGGTCACCACAGCAGAATGAACCGCCAACTCATCCAGCATATGTTTTACGTATGTGGATGCCCTACCAGCCACAACCCAGCACTGCAAAACTGCCATACACATTCTTGCGTTCACACACATACACTACACCAATTTAGTTTATTCAATTCACCTATAGCGCATGTCTTTGGACTGTGGGGAAACCGTAGCACCCAGAGGAAACCCACACAAACACGGGAAAAACATGCAAACTCCACACAGAAATGCCAATTGACCCAGCCGGGGCTCAAACCAGTGACCTTATTGCTGTGATGCAACAGCCACCCTGAAGTAATTAGTCTATTGTTATTACCTGTTACGACTGTTCAGTTTAACAGGAAAAGAAGTGTTCTTGCTCAGCACAGTGGAAATTGCTTTAGCTATATCGTTTTGTATTATTTTTTGTCATTTGGGATGCAGTGAAATGCAGTCAAACACTTTGCCGAACAGATCCACCACTTGTGACGCTCATAAATTATCATAAAAGTCCTCGTGCTGCAGGTATTAGGAGGTTTCCTGTAGATGCAGCTGACGTGCAGCAAAGGGTTTGAGTCTTTAATAAACTACGACAGTTCATTGAAAAGTAAGAATAATTAATAAATCCATATGAAACATTCCCCTAAAAGTAACGTTGTGTCTTCAGTTTCAGGCTCAGGTGCGCTTTGCACTCACACTACAAGCGTACCGCACCAAAGCCCAAGTGAACCGCTTTGGCACATCTCTTCCAACTGGACCAGGGCCAGACAACTGAACCGCGCCTGAGCCTGATTGAGAGCACTCACACTTTTCAAACGAATTAGGAAACGTGCCTGAGCACGGTTCAGATAGCATAGTGTGAGTGCGCCCTAATTGTCCTGCAAAAGTATTGCAGTGGAATATAAAAAAAGTGCCACTGACTTGGTATTCTTTTCAAAAGCCACTGAAAATAAATACATTTACATGACAATAATTGAATGTTTTTTTCTATGTAGGACAACCTTTAAGAAATGTTCATAAAGATCTGCAGAATTCTATAATAACTGTATGCAACAACATAGGCTCATTCTAAACACGTAGCCCTATATATGTTTCTGAAGATCGCAAATTATGAGCTACGCATGGCTGCATTTCGTCTTTAAATCAACGATGCCCTTCCTTTTCGCGCTTACCAGTTGACCACTTACCTGCATGTGAACGGCTTTTCTGCTGTTATCAGCTTGTTCGGTAGCTCGACACGTAAGCCGTAGGACTTGAGATGCACTCATGAAAGAAATTAAAGATCTGAAAAAGCATACACAGCGAATGTGGTGGATTCGCAAAAACAAAAACTGCAAAAAAATGTAGCTCCTGGGACGTATTTTGCACTCTTTAGAAATGTATATAGGGTACGTAATCAGAATGAGCCTGGGTTGGTATGCAAAGCCAGTATTTATGGGTGTCATTTTGTGAAGAAAGACATCAATGCACATTCCAATCAGTTATCACACATTTTTATTGTGTTGTTTACAGTACTTACTATAGAGTGTTTTCACAAAGTTGTGCTTTCAAAATTTACATGGAGGCAATCACATTGTTTCCAAAACTTTGCAATTTGAAACTCACTTTTAAATGTTTGCCTTTTCAGATCTCCTAAAAATGTAGATAAAAAAATGAACGCACACATTTTTAGTTTAAAATGGTGTTGTGTTTTGTCCAGTTGCTTGTGTACTCATCACATCACATACATCACATCTTTTCACAGAAGTCACCTCAGTCTATCGTTCACTCTGCAAATGCGTAGTTCACGGTACATAGTGGATGGTTCTGTTTTTGTTCCCCCCATTAATGCAGACCTCTGACCGACCTCAACCTCTTCATCCGTCTGCCCTTGTCCTCCCAATTTGTGTGTGAGGTAAATGGTGAGTGTATTTGTTGTCAGCAAGGGTGCAGCGAGCAAGAGGAAAGGCTATTGATCCATACTGACCATACACTCAACCAAACAGCTGTCGTCCTGACAGCACAAGACAAATGAAGCATCAGATTCACCGTGCTGAATGACCTATTCCCGTCAACACATGAAAGACTGGAGTGGTGGGGGGAGGAGGGAGAGAGAGCGCACCTCATGAAGCACCACGCATAAGCCTAGAGGATTTTTATTGATTACTAATGTCCATCCCCTGCTCTCAGCTTTATCCCAGTCGGGTCCCCTGAGGTCCATCGTATTAATGTTAAAATCCAGGACAGAACAAATTGTTGTTGTTTTTTCTCTCCTCCATGTACTGAATGGAAATCTAAATTTCACAAAAACAATGTCTAGATATGGGTCAAGGGGTGAAAACAACATGAAGAGCTTACTGCCTCGGATTAAACAATTCTGCTTGGATTTACTATAGAGTTCATGTAAATAACACAGTACAGCATTGTTCACTTGACTACATCAGCTCCAAATTATAGCTGAGGTTTTGATTTTTACAGTAAAAACTGAAAATTGAATGTTCATTGTGAGAATTTGAGTTTGCTATTACAGTGTGTTAAAATATTTGTTGGCCAGGGCCCAAGTTTTAACACGTAAAAACACCTAATTAGAGTAATAGCAGTCATTGTTACTCATCAGCTAGTTGGTAAAATTATTTTAGCAATGCCTGAGAATCAAAACTTATCATCTTACAGTGACTGCTTTGTAATTATACCAATATGTTCTTTAATGGTTTGTCTGGGGCGGCGCGGTGGTGCAGTAGGTAGTGCTGTCGCCTCACAGCAAGAAGGTTGCAGGTTCGAGCCTCGGCTGGGTCAGTTGGCGTTTCTGTGTGGAGTTTGCATGTTCTCCTCGTGTTGCCGTGGGTTTTCTCCGGGTGGTCCGCTTTCCCCCACAGTCCAAAGACATGTGGTAAAGGTAAATTGGGTAAGCTACATGGTCCATAGTGTATGAGTGTGAATGAGTGTGTATGGATGTTTCCCAGAGAGGGGTTGCAGCTGGAAGTAAAAACATGTGCTGGATAAGTTGCCGGTTCATTCCACTGTGGTGACCCTGGATTCGTAAAGGGACTAATCCGAAAAGAAAATGAATGAACAAACGAATGAATGAATTGTCTGGAAACAAAAAGTAAACAACACCATGGCTCCAAAATTATATAAAACAAATAATCATTGCTACTTAAGTGTTGTGTGCAATCATGTGACCTTTGAAGTCTCTTCAAGCTATTTTATATATAAAAAACATCTAACAAACAAAGACTGATAAAACAAGGCTAAATTTTGTCTGTCAGTGAAAATCTAACAGACAGCTAACAATAGACCTGTCATCAAATAGACAGGAATGAATGACTACACATGTGAAGTCTGGTCAATCAGTCTATTTAATGACTAGTCTATTTCTGGACTATTGCTAGACATCTATTGGATTTTCAATGGAGGCAAAATTTTTTCCTTGTTTTAGCCAAAATGTCTAGACATCTATCAAACTTTATTTATCCCTCTACCGCATGGTGGTATGATATTTATGTTAATTTCCCTGCCACTGTTTCTTTAAGACCAACATTGATTTTTTATTTTTTATTTTTTTGCTGGAAAGAGAAGACCTTAGTGAAGCCAATGATGTGCTTTGGTTAAGTCCCATGACATGCAGTGTTTATCTGTAGCGCGATTTCTGACAGACTGGCGCTTATTTTGAGTAGTTGCCGAATGCAAATGTAAATGTAAATAAAAACAAGAATCAAATTATCAACATGTTTCAAGATCCATCATCAGGTCATGAATTTAAGATCAATTCACTTATTAATTGCAATACCACATTTGTTGTATATCGACTAGAATGTCAATGCGGATGTTTTTTATATAGGAATGACTAAGAGAAAATTGAAATTGAGATTAGCGGAGCAAAAAAACGCAATACATACCTGCAATCCACAATATCCAATGGCCTTACACTATAAAAATTATGGTCACGGCAATCCCAGTTCATTAAAAATAGTTAGTATTGAACATATTCATAATTCTACAAGAGGAGGAGACAGGATAAAAAGATTAAAACAGAGAGAGACTTTTTGGATCTATACATTAAAAGCTACTAGATTTCCAGGTTTAAATGGCGAATTAGATTTTTCTTCTTTTTTGTAAAACAGTTTTTCTATATTCTACAAATTTCTAATATTTATTATTGAATATATGTGTGTTTAAATATGCATTCTTATGTATGCATGTATGTGTATGTTTATGTAAGTGCATATGTGCATATATATGTGTTTGTATGGATGTTTATATGTATGTAGTTGCCATGTTTAAGCTTATATATGTATATTTTTTGTGTATATATTGGTTTATTTTCTATATATATTTTTTGATTATATATATGCATGTATATGTCTGTGTTTGTACATATGAGTATATTTGTTCCCCTCTATCAATGCTGAATTCATGTTGATGATAGTTGACCATGTTTGTTACATTATTTGCGTGTAGTTGAGATATTTAATTGAGTCATGTGACCGTAATACTTAAAAGAGACTCTAGACGAACCTGATCACTGTGCAACGAAATCTCACGGCAATTCGTAACTTTTTGATTTAGTGGCTAATTCGTATGAGTTCGTATGATCTAATTAGTACAAATAGGTACGATTTGCTCATCACCCAATGACGGTTGGGGTTAGGGGTGGGGTTAGGTGCCACGCCTCCTTTTTAAAATCGTACATTTTCGTACGACTGAACTTTTATGAATTCGTACGAATTAGCCACTAAACTGACAAAATGTAAAACACTTAACGTTTCCTCGTGAGATCAGGCTGGTTACCCTGATGAAGGCATTTTTTTTTTTTTGCCAAAATGCGTAGGTTTTTATACAATATAGCCATGTGAATAAAGGCTTTTTACAATTTTTCACATTTTTCGAGTGCCTTGGACTGATTTCTGTTGTTGTTTCTGGTAAATCATTTACCCAAAGAGCATCGACTTAATATATTGTCTATGTTAGATCCACAAAAAAATCTGAAACATCACCTCCAGTAAGTTACGATGACATATTCACAACTCAGAATTCTTTTAAATCAAATTAGTAGTTTGTAAATAGATCAAATGTACATGTTGCCAAATGGCAACACTGTGCAATAGTGAAACGTGCAATATTGCAATGGGTTAGCTAGCTAGCAAGGTTAGCTGTGAAATTTTAAGTTGTAACAATAACAAAATGATTGTTATAATATAATGTTGATTAGTTGTATGGGTAACAATTTATAATAACAGTACACAAATAATGATGTATTAATATGTAAACTAAACATTATTTTATTATGATCTAATGATGAGTTAATGCATGCACTAATCATGAACTAACTTTAACTACAACTTGAGTCACATGAGATCATGTGTGAATAACGGCTATACCTTAATTACTTGTTAGTACATGATTGTTTGTTAATTCATGTATTAATTACCACATTAGTTTATGCTTAATTTAACCATACTCATGATATGTTAATATATAATTATGTTGTGACTTTACTTAGAGGGGCACATCACCTTATGCATGTCCAACTAGTGAGTTTACACTGAATAACAATAGAAAAGTGTTCTGTCAACATCAGCACGAACAGGAGCTTATGAGTAGTTAAGAATGACTTAATGGTGACGTGCCCCTCCAAGTAAGGTCATGACATAATTATACATTAACAGCTTATGAGTTCATGTTGGTTACATTTAGCTTAAACTTAAATGTTAATTACTACATTAATTAACAGCATGAACTAACAAGTAATTAAGGTAGTCGCTATTCACACATGAACTCATGTGACTCATGTTGTAGTTAAAGTTAGTCTAGATTAGTGCATACCTTAACTCATCATAAATTCATAATAATGTAATGTTTAGTTTGCACATTAATACATAATTATTAATGCACTGTTATTGTAAAGTGTTACCGTTGTATGTTAATGGCATTTGCATTATGGATAAAATCTAGTTTTAATAGCAATACTACTCTTAAATAGATATGAATACAGAGAACAGTGTATTAGCAAGCACCACCATGTTCTATGGTAAATGAAACAATAAAAGGACAGAACTGGCTCTTCCTGCAGAAGGAAATGAGGATGAGATGGGTTTTAGTGACCATAAGAATGATGCAGATTGGACATTTGATAAGAGCAGTGATGGAGACAGTTCAAGTTAGCTCAGAGGGAGATAAGACCAGCCTGATCTCACGAGGAAAGTATTTTACGTTTTGTCAGCTTAGTGGCTAATTCGTACGAGTTCAGTCGTACGAAAATGTACGATTTTAAAAAGGAGGTGTGGCACTTAACCCCACCCCTAACCCCAACCATCATTGGGTGATGAGCAAATCGTACCTATTTGTACGAATTAGATCATACGAATTCATACGAATTAGCCACTAAATCAAAAAGTTACGAATTGCAGTGAGATTGCGTTGGAAAAGACAGGCGTAGTATTGTATATAGTATAATATATAAATATTGTTATCTAGTAGCTACATTATTCTGATGCATCCGGATATACTAGACTTGTTATTTATTTGTTATAATATTTACAGGAGAAAATATTTATATTTACTGTATGTTGTATACATGATAATACAATATTATGTTTGTTTTCAATAATATTCAGCAAAAAAGAATGGAATAAATGGAAGCTGTTGGAATATCAGTTTTTGGAAAGTATGTATACGGTGTCATTTAGAAGTTCTGTGTTAAAGCGTATAATACTGCAACACCTATTAAATCATTTCAAACAACAAAATTATTAATTATAAGGAAATTCCAAATTTTTATTTCTAAGTTAGATCCACTGTTGGAAGTTGTTGCCATATGGCAACATATCATAAACTTCCTTAAAAAAGAAAATTTTCCACAATTTTTTTACAGCACTTCAAATTAAGCCATTTTAAGAAAAGAAAAACAGTCAATTTTTCTTTTTAGATTTATCATAGTGCATGCAGTAGAGGGTTAAGCAAACAACTTTTAATTGAATTCATTTGTTAAAATTTGGAGCCTTGGTGTGACTAATCTTGTGTTAGTTATTTTTTCCATCTTGGATTTTTTTTTTTTGGAGCACCCACTTGAGACTGATGTGCAAGCTTTTAATGTGCATTTTGTTTGCTTGGAAACAAAGCCATCATAATGGCTAACCCTTATATGAAGGAAGAAAAATGTTGTGTTAACTCTGACAGTGCGTAGTTTGAACAACTAAGCTATATTTTATATATTTTATTTTCATTCATTCATCTTCCTTCAGCTTAGTCTCTATTTCAGAGGTTCCCACAGCGGAATTTATTGCCAACTATCTCAGCATATGTTTTACGCAGCGGATGCCCTTTCCAGCCGCAACCCAGTATTGGGAACATCCACACACTCTCATTCACACATACACACTCATACACTATGGACAGTTCATTCAATTCACCTATAGCGCATGTCTTTGAACTGTGGGGGGAAATCTAAGCACCCAGAGGAAATCCATGTGAACATGGGGAAAACATGCAAACTCCAAACAGAAATGCCATATGGCGCAACTGACTCAAACCAGCTACCTTCCTGCTTTTTGCTGTGAGGTGACAGTGCTAACCACTGAGCCACCATGCTGCCCATATATTTTATTTTAATATATTTATTTATTCTATTGTTGTAGGCATAATGAAGTTACAATTTTAATGCCCCTACACATTACGCTGAACAAAACATACAGTGATTGCTTTAGTAACCACTGAATCTTGCAATGGAGTCCAGACATTGTGTTGTCAATTAACTCTAAAACTTACTTTGTTATTTTACACATACATTACAGATCAACATGCACTGTTTCAAAGTATTTTTCATTTGATTTACAGTAAACCCATATACAGGTATTCAATGATGCACACTGCAACAAAACATATATATCTGCTTGCCTGTGTGTCCATCTGTACGCAATCTTTTACCACAGGTAAAACCCCATAACGACACTGCATTATTGCATGCTAGAGTATATTCCATGTAGGCATCCATTGTTGCTATAGCTTATGCACCTTCCAGTCAGTGCGGTTTGTTTCAGTAAGTTCAGAAGTTAATTTCCATTGATGTTCTGAATCAATGCATCAAGACAGCTATCACCTTGTGGATGAACTAATTGCTGCAAAAAGATTTGATTGACATGTGACTTGTGTGCAAAAAAAAATTAAATCTGGTTTGTGTGTAAATGCTATTATGATGACAACATTTGTCACATGCACCGTATATAGACTCCTTTGAGCATGTACGGTAAAAAGTGTTGTGTTATGCATGACTACAGGGCTCAGCAAAATACCTCTATTTAGATTGTTTTTGTTCTTTTGTTTTGGAAATAAATGGTCTTTACTTGCAGTTGATTAAAGGCTGCACATGCAATAAAGATCTGTTTATGTTAAGGTTGAAATACTGTTTTAAAGTAATCTCACTCAGTCATTCAATATCAGGGGTCACCTCAGCAGAATAGGCATGACTAATCCCTCTTACACAGATGAACCAAAACAATATGACCACCTGTCTAATATACTGTTGGTGTTCTGCTATTGCCAAAATAGCACTGACTCACTGAGGCATGGGATTTAAAAGCCCCCTCAAGATGTCCATCAGTCTCTGGCACCACATTGGCAGCAGATCCTTGAGGTTCTGTATGTTGTGAGATGCTATGGATTGAACTTGTTGGTCCAGCTCATCCTACAAAAACTCAAATGAATTGAGATCTGGGGAATTTAGACCCCAGGGCAACACCTTCAACTCCAGATGATATTCTTTAAACAACTCCTGACCAATGCATGTAGTTTGTCAGGATGCATTATGTAGCTAAAAGAGGCCACTTCCACTAGGGAATACTATTGTCATGAGGGGGTGTACTAGTGTTTAAGTAGGTAGCACATGTCACATTTATGTTCAATTAAATGACTAAACAGGCTTGTCCTTATTCCACAGTGTATCCTAGTGCCATCACTCCCCCAAATAAATGGTGCACACATAGACATCTGTCTATGTGATGTAGAAGAAAATGGGACTTGTCAGACCAGGCAACCTTCCAATGGCAACAATTGTGTACCCATTATAGCTGTTTTTGTTGTGAATAGCGGCCATCATTAGCACTCTGACTGGACTATGGCTATGCAGCCCCGTATCCTCCTAAATCCATCATTATATTTATCTTGTGTGTATTGTGCCACAATAGACCTGCTGTTGGCACAAAGGGTATAGCCTTGGAATAGCAATGATGAGTCTTAGGTGCACAAAACCTTGTTTTCTCTTCTCAAATCAGTGTTGGTAAAGTCCCACAACTGCACTTCAGAAATATACTGACTCAGTTGCCTTGCCATAGCAATTTGACTATTGTCAGAGTTTTTATTCATGTCCATTTCTAATCCATCCAACAAGTTGACTACAAAATATATTGTTTGCTAATCATCTAATTAACAGCTGTGAGCAGTTGTAGCCTAACTGTTAGAAAGTCAGACTTGTATGTTGCAGGTTGAATATCCAGTACATGCAGTAGTTTTTGATGAAGGGAGAGAATGAACACTCTCTCTACCACCTTCAAAATCCACCACTGAGGTGCCCTTGAGCAAGGCATCAAACCTTCAACTGCTCCCCGGGCACTGCAGCAAAATTTCTACTATGTGGCATTGTTAGGAGAGCGCAGTGTACAAACCATTCACATATTATATCTTTTGCATACTCAAGTTCCTCATTTCAAAAGCTCACAGAAATTGAGTTTAGAAGAAGCACCCCTCGTACTTTCCAAGTTTTAAATGCAACACGTGAACAACACTATAAACAGCGATGCAGGACATACAGCAGATACTGTTCTTGCTTCTTGGCATGCGGCTGTTTGTCATAAAAAGACAACAAGCTTTGTTTGAGCTCAGTTGCTGCATCTTCCATATTATATAGTACACTAAAATCAGTATGATAGCCAAGTAATATGTCTGAATTCATAGAATTCAAAAATCAGTATGCGAGAAGTACCCGGATGACCCACTACTTCCGAAGTGTGATTCTGAAGTGTGCATCCGATGCATGCTACGCTATCCTATGATGCCCCACGAGAGAATTCATGAATAGGAGTGAAGCGACGCAACTCACATGGGTAGGTCATGTGATCATGACAAAAGGGTAGATGTAGTACATTCAAGTTCCATTCACACTGCTCACATTCATACTGTATAGAGCGTACTTTTCTAACAGCTGAGTAGTACGTTTAAATTCAAATGCAGTACCTACTGAGTAGTAGGTGGTTTCGTACACAGCCAGTGTCTTGTTTTGGCTGTATATTTAAAAATGGCCTTCCTGTGTTGTCACTCTCCTGATTTGTTGCAGGTGCAAGTGATTATTCTCTGTAAACCAGTCAGTGTCCTGCAGAGTTTAGCTCCAACTCTAATCAACACACATGCCTATAGATTTCTAGTGATCTTGAAGAAACTGATTAGCATAATTAGATGTTTTTGATTAGTGTTAAAGCAAAACTTTGCAGGACACCGCCCCTGCAGGACAGAGTTTGCCCATCCCTGGTCTAGTTACATACCCTTACAAAAGCATCCCAAAAAACTGCTATGGTATAGTTTGCTCTTTTGGAATTTCTGACAGTGGAAATGGACATGAATGTGTCCCATACTGTCTTGTGCTGAACCGTTCTGCTCAGTGCTTAATTTGTAAATGGATAATTCCTGGAACAAAACCAGGAAATAAAAGTTACAGTGACTGACGTTTACCACACAATTTCAGTTTTTCAGAACATGACGTTAGTAAGCGGTTAATACAAAAAAGATTAGCACATTTCTGAATGCTCTTTAATTATTTTGTGCAATATAACATTATGGGTCAACAATGGGTAAAAAACAAACAAACAAACAATCAAACAAACAAACATAAATCGTATGAAACATCAACATCCTGTTTACTAACGCCACTGACATTCAATTCACATTTCACCAAGCGAAAATGATTCACTCTGTCTAATCTTCAAGAAGAACTCACAGTTACCTCTTCCGTCATGTTTTCAGGCTGACTTGAGATCGCTTTGCTTCTGTCTCCCTCTATCCTGATCCATTCACGCAGTTTCATCCTCTCAAGATGAAACTTTGGATCAGGCTCATTATTAGATTTACTCATTGTTTTGAAACAAATAATATACACTTGACTGCCTCTGGCATTTTGAAAATAGAAAATGCCGTTATTTATTTTTGCTGCTAACTGTGCGTGAAACAATAATCACTGACCAATGAGAGTGATCGCAAATGTAAGAAAGCTGATTGGTCAAAAGTAACTACCTTTACGTGTGTGTGTGCGCACAATCCACACAGCGTTGCTTGCTGTTTTTCACTCAAACTCATCCACATTCTCTCTCTCATACACATATGCAGGGATTCACCAGGCAAATATTAATGCCGCAAAACACGAACATCTGACATTTCCCGGAACAGGATCCGGCTCAAATTAAACACTGGATCTGCTCAGTGGAAACAATCCATACTGTATATCAATGGTGCTCAATTCCAATCTTCGACAGCAGTATATGTAAATAATTACACATTTAGTTCATATATTCCACACTAAAGATATCTACCTATTCTGAACTTTGATAACAGGGTTTCTGCTGATGGGCTTATGCGGGGCCCTGGGGTATCGACGATTGATGAAAGCGGTCAGTGCTGCTCAAAACCCCACCAAGCTGGCCGGCTTGATTAAACCTATAATGGGCAGATATGCTGCTAATCAGACTGCTGTATTAGACCGCAAATTGGAAAACATCAGGGTGAAGTTAGCGGCTTTGCAACAAGATTTGACCAGGACTGGAAACCAGTGACGGACATTAAATATCTGTGAAATTGGCGGATATTGACCTAAATTTAAAATACTTTCTTCTTTTTCGGCTCCCAGTGTTTTTCCAGCCACACGGCCTCGGCTGGAGAAAAACAACTTCTTCCGGATAGCAAGATAAGGAAACGTTGGACTCTACAGGCTTACACACACACATACACAGCTACAGATAGACTTTCACTACCTAACCCTTTATCCCACGCCTTCGTGTGCTTTCATCCACTGGAGGGGGTAGGCGGGTCTGTGACCAGTGCCTCCATGGCTGCAGGAATCGACGGCTATTGACTGCTAGGGCTTTTTTTTTCTCCCTGATCTCACACTGCTCTAACTCAAGAGCAAGGTGAGAGGGAGTTTTTTTTGCCTCTCTTTCCTGAATTGTATCTTACTTCCTTTTTCTAAATGCTACATCCCGTTGACCTGTCTTCCCCTGAAATGTGATGTTTGTGTATGGTCAGGGGGGGGTCCAATTTCACTATATGTCAGTGTATGTGAATACATGGAGGTATATGTGACAAATAAAGGCTTGATTGATTGATTAAAAGGCCATTTGAAAGATAAATATGCATTCTTCTCGAAATGAAATCCTGTTCCATCCATTTACAGAGCCTCTTAAGGTTGAATTAGAACAAACATCTGAAAAAAAATTGTGCAGAGCTGTTGGTCGTGAAGACTGGAAACGAGAACCACTGTGGCTGTATTATCAGCAGGAACAATGTTCCTCCAGGCAACCTCATGCCAACCTGCCAGCTGCTCTGACGGTTCCTTCCAAGTCAAAGAAATAAGAAAATAATGTCGTGCATGAGAGAGAGAGAGAGAGAGAGAGAGAGAAAGAGAGAGAGAGAGAGAGAGAGAGAGAGAGAGAGAGAGAGAGAGAGATATGAAACACACTGATGTGTTTCCAGTAGCAGGAATACACTGTACCTACAAACACGCCACAAAAGACCATCAGGCTTTAGGACCCTGTGAAACACTGGTGCTCTACCGACAAGAACATGAGAGAGGGAGAAGCGTGGGGGGTGGAGTGGAGCGCAAAAGGACAGTAGATGAGGAAAAGAGAGATGTGGAGAGAGAAGAGGAGAGGAAGATGTAAGGTGCCGCTTCGCTGCTGTAGTTTAAGAAGTCTCGCCAGGGGGACTTAGAAGAGAACTGCTGGTATAAATACCCAGCATAAACAGGATTAAAAGAGCAACTACTGACTCCATCAGAGAAGTGTGAAGTGAGAAAGACAGGCAGAGAGAGAGAGAGAGAGAGAGAGAGAGAGAGAGAGAGAGAGAGAGAGAGAGAGAGAATAAAGTGTAAGCATCAGTCTCAGCGGTGTGTCTCTAACAGGAGCTTGCTTTACTACAACACAACTTGGAAGACAAGAGCTGTCACTTTTCAACTGGCTTTAAGTGAACTCTTTCAGCCTAATGTCATACCATCTCTCTGTCTCTACACAAGAAAAAAAATTGTAGACTGATATGGAGAATATGTAGTGGTGCTGAAGTTCAGTGTGGGATTCCTCTGTTTTGCTCCACTCAGTTCAGAAGCGCTGGGAGACACACACAAACACACTTCACGGACACCATTGCAGAGTTCAGCATCAGATAAAAGAGGTAGGCTTTGCTCTCATCTTTTGTGATAATCTTAATACTATTTATATTATAATATACAAAATAATGTTTAATTTGATAACTTCTATTGTTCTTAAATAGTGAAATGAGTCAAACATTTAAATATATAAACATTTATAGATTATTAAAATATATGACTTTAAGTACTGAAACTAGACCTGTAGTGTCTGCTATATTTATACCATTCTGTTCATCTATGGCTGGTTTGGATGATTGTTTGCATTATTTTTGAATCCATAATATTTCGTATCACATCTTGGATGAACAGATGTTTGGGGCATTTTCCTTTTTTCTTTCTTTTTCAATTTTCCTGTGCTGTTGTTATTCAGACCTTTGACCTCTCCTTGTGCTGCCCAAAAACAAGAATTCAAGCAATGATTTCCACACACGCGTGACTGTTGTGGTTGTGTAGAACAAATTTAATCTCAAATTATTACGCCAAACTCTTCCGTTCCTCTTGCATTGCACAAAATCATAACAGGCACAAGATCTGCTTTTATTATTGTGTCACAGATGTTGGAGGTTGTTGTCGTTCAGCAGAACAGAGGCTGGTTTGAGCAAGGACACACTTTCAGCTATTGCAGCAGTGCCCATTAGAGAGAAAGAGAGAGAGAGAGAGACATTTCTATTGTTAGTCATTGTAACTGCAGTCCTCTGTAGTGACTTATGTAGCAGATTCTCCCAAAAAGATAGGTATAAATGAATTCTCCTGTTCAGATGTGCAATGAGCCAATTACTCAAAGCAAAATATATTTTGTATTCATTAAAACGCATATTTGCTCCCTTCAGCCACACACACACCATTAAATTCTGCCTCTACAAATCATACTTCCAGATTACAATGAAGAGGAGATTATTTCATGACATACGGTCGTGTGCGATATTAAAGTCTCTGTGCGCCGCCCTCTCATGCACGAATCTCACTACTAATCTAAACTGTCCTGTAGAAACACACGCACACACAGATATGGGCAGTGTTTTAAATGTATATTTTAAGTAGGTTTGCCATTTGTATTTTTCTGGACTAACAAATAATCAGATGCAATACTGATATTTGTATTTAGTATTTAAAATACTTTATAAAATATGTCATTTTACTCTTGTATAATTTGAAAACTTTATATTCCAGGATTAAAAGCTTACCAAATGTTGTTCTGAGCTAGAAAAAAAGCAAGGAAGAAGACATACGCTGGTGGTAATTAACTCAGGGTGAAGTTTGTAGTAAAATAAATTATTCCTCAATTAACCTATTTGTGACCAGGTTGTTCTGAGTGGTTTATTTTATGCATATAGTCATGTTGAAACATGGAAAACATCTAGTTGCTCTCGAACTTTTGAATCTACTCATTAGTTGATCAGTGACAATGCTAGTCAATCCTAGCTAGCTTAAAGAGCCCCTATTATACATTGAAAAGGGTCATATTTCGGTTTTATGGGTCTCCAACAGTCATACTGAAATGTATGCAAGGTCAAAAAACACTTTCATGGTCTTATAATATGCATTTATTTTTACATAATTATCCCAGAGACTCTCATATGAATCGTTGGTAAAGGATCCAATCGCAGCGGACGCCCGAAACATGCTTCAAAGTAAACTTACTAACACCACAGTAAACAGTACCCGGTTCTCAACAGTGTTATTCAGACACCTCACACAGCAGCAAAAGCTGAACTATTCTGAACCTTGACCGCTGCACGTGTGCAGGATCAGCTAACAGTGGCCATAGCAACGACAAAAGGCAGTGGAACAAGCTCACAAAAGCATTTAAAACTGTAAACAAAGCAGCACGCGTCGCGTTTACAACGTGGCATTAGAAGCAATATGAGAACATAAAGAGTTAACCAGATACAGTACACGCGGTTACTAGTAACAAAACATGTAGATCATTTCTATTTGCAATCATTGCTGTGGCACCTCGTCCGTGAACTGCTATATGTTCTAAGGGCTTACCTGTACTTTGCTTTTCTAAATGATCACATCCCCAGCCGGGAGGTTGTAGCATCCTCTGTCCTCTGACAAGCTATCTCTGCCCTCTGATAGCTATCAAGCTATCTCTTTTCAGTGCTGCTCACCAGCCCGAAGCCCAGCGTTCAGCAGCCTGCCGGTGTACCCCTGGTGTCTTGTCTGTCCATTACAAAATGGAGGAAGAAACTAATGCATGAGCTGTGCAGTAATAAATGGCCCATTGTAAGCATGCAGATATCTGAACGACTCCTTTCCCTCACACTTCCAATAATATCCAGGTAAGCACAGCGTCTTCATGAGCATCTTGCCGCTGTGTTAGTGGGTGGGGCCGCAGGTTTGAATTTTGCCGGGTCTGCGCGCGCAACAATTATGTTTCGTAATGACGTCACGCCGAAACGGCTGAAGATTTATTATCAAGACGATTCATTTAAACCACTATGAGCCGATTTTTTTGATGGATGAATCAATAGTTTTAAAAACTGTCCACTTTCAGATTTAAGCTTTAGCTGGATATTTCACTTTACTAAGAGCTGTGTTACACACTACGTGGAAGGTCTTTTTCAAAAACCCATAATAGGGGCTCTTTAAAATAGCTGTTATTTACATTTCTGCTTTTTTAGCAATTAATTGTTTTTGTTTTCAACAAAGGAACCATCCTCTTTTGAGCGTATTATGACAGTTTATCATTTTTGACAGATTAGAGTAATAAAGAAACATTGATTTAAAAAAAAAATAATGATGTGAAAGATCTACAAGATCATTTGAAATCATATGTATTATCCTAAAGATATTAGATGACCACACTAATGTTAAAGATTATGACAGTTTAACTAATATGCATTGTAAAAATGTATAATATTTATAATGAATACAATATATTCTTCATCTTCACTAGGAAATGGTTAAAAACATCTTAATTTTTTAAGGGGGTGTACTCATTTAATATCCTCGTTTTGTACTCATCTTGTATTTATTTATTTTATTCAAATTATAAGTTACTTGTATTTTGCTCAGCTGCATTTCCCACACCAGTATTTTGTTCTTTAATAAAATACTGTACATCTGATAAGCAAGCATTTGTAATTTACACTGAAATGCATTTTGATGTAATCTCTGTGCACATACACATGCATGCACACACACACACACACACACACACACACACACACACACACA